>CAOKZL010000499.1:600000-1052516 GCA_948472985.1 Iguana delicatissima
CCCTTCTCCACAGGAGAGTCTCAAGATACAGGAGGGTCTCCAAATAAGCAAAACGCCAATTTGGAAATAGTGGGAGAAGAGAGGAAAACGATCAAACAAAAAGGTGGATAAACAATATTATGAAAAATAAACAGCACCCAGATACACACACCCGTTATACTAATATTAACCAAAAGTAATTGAATATGACTGGTAACCAACCATGTGATACAATACAAATTCACACAAATACAAAACAGAATTATATCAAACAGTGGTATCACTGGAATTGGTGGCACCTGAGGTAGTAACTAATGGTATTACCCCCCGCCATGGACCCTTTTCCATCTAGGAGCCAGAATTCCAGGGTCTACCACCACAGAAAACCACCTTCTGGGTGTCCTGCTCTACCTGCCTTGCTCCACATGTGTGAATCATAGAATCCTGGAGCTGGAACAGATGCCAAGGACCATCAAGTCCAGTTCCATTCTGCCATGCAGGGAGACGCAATCGAAACACTTCCTTTAACAGATGGCCTGGATCCAGTCTCTGTTTAAAAACCTCCAAAGAAGGAACATCTACCACACTCCATTGAGGCAGCAGCCTATTCCACTCTTGAATGGCTCTTACTCTCAGGAAGTTCTTCCACATCCTTAGAAGGAATCTCTTTTTCTGAAGTCTGAAGCCATTGCTCTGTGTCCTAGTAAAGTCACTGGGGATCTTGTCCACTCATAAGAAAAAAGGAGGTGATGGTCCTATGTAAAGCTATATGGGGTCTCATGGAAGGGAGAAGAAAGAAGGGACTGGCGGTCATTTTGGTGTCACCCATCTCTGACAGTGTCACCCAGAGTCATCCGTAACCTCAGTACCCCCTAGCGATGCCAAAGACACCAAAGAACTAGGCCCTGCAAATGTATATGCAGTGGGCCCTCTTTACTCACAACCTTCACAAACATGATTTCCAGGTCAGATGAATTTTAGGTCTAGGGATACAACATTCCAGGTCAGATGAAATGTTGTATCCCTAGACCTAAAATGGTGGCAATGTGTGCACAGTTGTGCTGAAGTGTCCATAGGTACACCGCCATCACTGAATATACTGGGACACAAGCATTCACAGATTTCACTATTTGCAGGGATCCTGGAATGAAACCCACACATATATGGAGGGCCTGCTGTATGCAAAAAACACAGACCAACTAAAGCTTATAGGTAATGAAATATAACTCATCTCATACAATATAGCAGGGCAGCCGCATAGTAAAAAATAGTTTGAACCAAAATGTAGAAGTGCATGATGAACAAAGGAGTCATGAACACATCATCATTACATGCTGGGACACAGAAAGGCCAACTATATGCATATGACTCCTGCCAGAAATGTGGAGCCATTTCAATGAGTCTTCCTCAGTACTTAGCCAAAAATAGCATTATCCCAAGGTCATGGATGCAATATTCCAGACTCCAAAAATGCACCTCACAGATAAAACAAGCAGTATTTGCATTTGCTGAGCAAAATCTGTGGCTGACAATGGGACAGTGGCTAAAGTCTCAGACGATGCCAGCCTTACATCCTTTACTGGATGAAGGGGCCCCTGCCTCCTTAAACTGGGGGGGGGGCTGACAGGACAAAGAAGACTTCCATGGTGATTATGGTGGTCTTAATGTTTCCTTTTAGCATATTGCTATCTATGATTTAGCTGACTGCAAATGTACCAAGGATGTCAATCTTGGACTATTTCATCCTTGCGTGCAAGAATGAAGAATTTCTGCCATTTTCTCCCTCAAGCTGGGAAAAAAAAACCAAATGCTTCTGCACAGTTTTGCCCAGTATTTGCATACTATAAAGTGTTTCTAGGAATTGTTATGTATAGAACTAGGTGTTTTAGTGCATAAATCCTTTTTTTTTTTAAGCAAAAAGCTCCCTACTTTTTTGCACAAAAATATTCCATGTGTTTTGTGGGTGCAAAGTAGATGTCTTGTCCACATAAACTTGATTATTTTGCACAAGAAATCACTGGGATTTTCTGGAAATGCAGTTTTCTATGCAACCTCCTCCTTTTTTCTTTGAAAAACACATTGTTCACACAAAAAATAGTTTCAAGAAATATGCTTACTGTGCGAATATAATCTTTTTTTTCATAAAACATACCGTAATTTTTGCACAAAACTGACATGTGTTTTTGGAAACTGATATTTGCATGAAAAAAAATGTATTTTTGTGCAAAAAGCACAATTTTCATGGAAAAAAATTGTTTCCAGAAACATACATCCAGAGTTTTTTTAATGCAAAAACACCCATTTTTGCAAACAAAGAAAAATTGTGTGTATCTGTGCAAAATAATGTCTCAAAGTACTTCAAGATGTGTAATTACTGGTGGAAACTGTGCAAAGTTCTCACCTTTGTCTTGTTCTTCCCAATAGGATATCCTGAATATTTCACCTGGGAAACAACTAATGGTGAATATTCTTTCCATTGTTAAGATGCACAAATGCAAAGAAAGTGAGAGAAAATGAAGATAGAGGAAGCTGAGTCCAAAAAAATCCTCATTTAAAATACAGAAGCAGTTTCTAAGACATTTAGACTCAAAATGGAGGGTATGAGAAGACTTGGGTTGCCACAGAGGCCCTTCCCTGGTGACCTGAGGGAGCCAGCCATCTCGTTCCTAGGCGGAGAGGCTGCGCTCGGATTTACTCTTCTATTCAGGTGGTGTCAAAGCAGGATTCAGACAACGAATCTGTAGGAAGACAGGATGACTGCCAATTTAATTCCATCAATTCCCTGCCAGTGAAGAATGCCCTGGTGAGACACACATAATTTGCCAAGAGAGATTATGAACTTTCCGAGGATATGTGACAGATGGAATATGGCCCTATGGAGAATGGAATACAATGCTCTAAATATAGCACCTCTGTTCTGTGAAACCAACCACTTCTGCCAGGAATCTGAGCTCTCTCCTTATCCCATGAGGGCAGGGAGCTTTTTAACCTGGGCCAACTATAATCTCCATCCAGACTGGGGAAGAAATAAGTTTTCTGGTAAAGGAATGAAAGGAAAGCATGTCTGACCTCCTTGTCCTTTCCACAGCATCGTCAGACAAAAGGAAGGAAGGACGGAGCAGAAGTCTTGGAATGAGCAAAACCTGACACAGGAACGGTTAACATTCCCTTGCAGCTCTTCCCTTCCTAGAAAGGCTCTCTACCTCAAGGACCAAAAGAAAACAACAGTAGCATGGCACGGTGCCTTTTCAGCCCTGCATGCACACTGTCCTATGGCCATTAAAGTGGCATCAAAGTACTGCTAGAGAGTACTAGAAAAGACCTGAGAGGCAGAGTGTTGGAAATCACAGCATTCTCTCTCCCCCTCCATCCTGTTGTTAGAACAGATGGGTAATAGCCAGATAGGGCCTCCCTTTCTATTGCATGCCAGATCTTCTCCATTTGCCTTTCTCTGTCTTTTATTGCATGATCATAAATACCTTTGGTGCTCAGATCATGTGACCCAGGACAGTTGCTTGGGTCATCGGTCTTATAAAAGTTAAGACCCCTCTCTCCGATCTCTCTCTCTCTTTGTTCTCAATGGCTGCTTTCCCTGAACTCTTCGCATGCTCCGAGTTTGAGTCCCATCAAGGAGGATGGTGAGTTAAACTGAAGAATCTCCTATTCACTAGAGTAGACAGGTAGCAGGCTCTCTCAATACAGATGTAAATGAAGAGTCATTAGTAAAGTATTTAGTCTTTTATTAAATCTACCTGTGTCTGTGTTTATTCCAAGTACCAGTTTGAAGCCACAAGTCATTAGATAAAACTTCTACCACTTCTCTGTGTGACATTGCTAAATGAAGATTGGATCCTGATAGGTTCAGTCTCATTTTCCCAACACAGAGTCATGTCCAAGGCTGTATAGAGAGCTCCCTGGGGATGGGGGCAGGATGAACATTTGAACAGGGGAGAAAGAGTTCTTCCCATCTTATTACAGGTCACTGCATTATTGGCTGTATACTAAACCACTGCAAGAAACGAGCTGCCAGAGATGGCTGGGCTATTTTATGCTGCAGGTGGGTACAGAGAATGTTATTTTGAATACTCTCTCATGCTGTTGGCCTAAACGATACATGAGGGATGTCAGAAGACTCTCAACTGCCCTCACATTAGTATGATTAATGAGAATACTGATTAACTGCTTCTATTGATCAATTATATGAACAACCTCTGTTTTGCTAACTCCTGTATGAAACTATTATAGCTGAAATCAGGAGTACATTTGTTACATCAGACTTGTTTGTGAACATTATGATAGTTACAGATAGTTACACACTGCTCTGTTCTTCCAAAGAGTTGACGGAAGAGTTAGATAAAATATAACAAGTAGTCAGCCTTAAGTGAAATACTAATCTTGCTGATGTATGTTTTATTCTGCTTTCCTAATCAAGAAAATAGTATAAAAATGTGAAGCTTGAAAAATAAGGTTATCCTTCTGGATCACTACTGCTAGTAGGTTGGACTGAACGCAGTTCTGATTATCGGTAGGATCCTTTGGCCAAAGAAACTCTTTTGTTTGTTTTACTGTATTGAACACTTTGCATTCTGTGTTGCTGCTTCATTTCCTACCCAGTTTCAGAGCTCCTCCCAGCTCCGTGTCCAAACCTGTTTGGATATGGCAGGTATGAGATTTCGACCCACTCACAATGCCAAATAACAAAACCTGACAATCACAGTATCACAATCCAAGAGCTGGAAAGGGCCTCATGGGCCAGTGGGTCCAAACACCTGCAAGATGAGTACAGGATCCTCAGTTAAATCATCCCCAGCACCAGGTAGCTGTCCAGCCTCTTTCTGAAGACATCCAGAGAAAGAGACACCGCTGCCTCTCTAGGTAATTGGTTCCATTGCCACAAGCTGCTCTTACTGTCAAGATATTCCTTCTAATATTCAGTAGAAATCTGCCCTCCTGCAATTTCAAACCATTAGACTTGCCCCTCCTCTCTGTGGCAGCCCCTGAAGTACTTAAACAGGGCAATCACATCACCCCTGCATCTTCTTTTCACTAAGCTCACAATTATCACAAATACCACATTTTTAAAAAAAAAGCACAGCAGAGAGAAAGGTTATAACCCAATTCATTCCTTGTTGCGGTCATTTCTTCCTGCGGGGAATTTCAAGATAAGGTATGATTAAGTTATGAAAGCTTATGCTAGAAATATCTTGCTCCCAGTCTCAAAAGTCCTGCACGATCCCTTTTACGTCCTTCCAAGATCGGGGATGTGTGTGTTAGGGGGAGATAGGAATGTATCACTCTCTTCCACATGAAAAGTGCCAGAAAACTGCAAAGCCTTCTATAAAGGAGAAATAGACATACTCCTCTCTTATGTCTTTCCTCAATGATGGGGATGTGTTTCTTTGTCCTCTTGAAAATGACTGCGTGGGGAAAAGCTTAGGAACATCTCCACCCATCCCTCTGTACAGCTTAGCCTGAGGGAGGAACTTCCAAAAAGTTTATTTTCAGCGCTACCACCATCTCTCCCAAAAAATACGTTTCTAGTGACTGCTAAATGCATTTTCCTGTACAGATTCAGACCAGCCATCTGAATCTTCTCAGTATCCCTGTGATACAGGCCATATCAGCACATTTAGGAAATGAGATGGAAAGGAAGGTGGGAGTTACTTGCCCAAAGTTTCACAGTGAGTCCTTGGCTAATGTGGGGCTTGCCTGTGTCCTACCTCAAATGGAAAACTCATTTTGAGTCTCCTGACTGTGCAGAGAATCAACACAAGACCATTTTATCAATTTAACCCCATTTTAATTTTCATGGCTTTGTCCTGTGGGAATCCTGGGCTTTGTAGTTTGGTAACATGATGCTTGTCATTCTCTACCAGGGAGCTCCAGTGCTGTAGTTTAAGAACAATAGTTCCCAAGATTCCATAGGATGGAACCATGCCATTTAAAGTGGTATGAAACTGCTGTAGACGTACTCCTGGACAAACTGTTCACCTCAGTCCCATCCTTCTGGTACTACTTAATTTGCACCACATTCTGGGAAATGTCAGGTCAAGAAGGAGCCAAGCCCCCAAACTGAGCAGAGTTTGTTCTACCTGTTCAGGTAACTTGTGTTGGTTGGCATAATTTGTCACCACGCAGGAACACACATCATGCTGGGTGAAACCAGGAAGAGGAAGCTGAGGATTAATTGTAAAAGACTTTTTTTTTCTTTTTAATGAGAGCAGTAGCTGCCTACCCAAGAGAGATTTGCCGGAGGATGCCAGTTTTGGTCCGATTGGTTGTATAAAGCACTGCTCAGTATGGTTTTGCTGTCAGACAGCAGAAAAGGGCAAACTTTCTTCTTTTAACTGAAAGTAGCTCAGAAAATGCTGGTACACATTTCTAGAAGGTCACTGCTGAGTTTATGGTCCAAAGGTTGCTACATCCAGCAATGAGGAATTAAAGGCCTTCGGCAGCATCTATCTAGGAAGCTGTCAAATCGGTCACCAGATGCATGGAAGGCTGATATTTACTCTGAACAATGTCTTCATGGTAGGAACAGCTCCAAGTGAGCAGGTGGAGTGGATCTAGGGGTGAAGCTTCTGCCCGAGGGAACCTCCAGAGGCTGCATAGACTGTTAAGAAATGGCCCGAAAACAAAATTCAGAAAGCCTGTTTTGAAAAATAGGTAGAGAGGGCCCCTGCATCATATTTAAAACGTAAACTGCTGCCACAGAGGCTTCTAAAAGTCTCTTTCATACTACACAACTATAGCACTTGATATCACTTGCAAGTGCTGGCGGCTCACCTTATGGAATCACAGGATTTGTAGTCTGGTGAGATATTTAGAATTCTCTGCTAGAGAGCAATAATGTCTCACCAAATTACAAATCTCATTGAAATGTGAGCCCAAAGAGTCTAAAGGCAGAGAATGTGGTTAAAGTGGCAGCCATGGCAGTTAACATGGGATTAAAGGAAAAGCAATTCACTTAAAAAATAATAATAACATAGAAAAAGGATGAATCAGGGAGTCCAGAGGGATAAAGGGCTACAAAAACAGTCTTGAGGCAGGTATGGCCCCGGGATGGCACTTTCCCCATCCAAAGATAGCTGCATGACCACCCACACAAGGGATCTCTCTGCTCCATCCTCTTTCATCTTTGCATCCACACCCCAAGCTGCTTGTGTTACTGCCCACCCCAGATTTGATATGGTTTAATTGGTGAAATATGATCTAATTGGCAAAATACATCAATTGGCACTGATATAAAATGGATGCTGATGTGACTGTAAGACCAGGCTGGGCAAAAGAAAAATACTGGGTGAACACATATGCTACAAAGTAGGTCAGAAATCCCCTCTAGGCATAGCCAAGGTCACAGAATCATAGAAATCATAGAGTTGGAAGAGACCACAGGGGATGAGTACAACCCCCTGCTACTCAGGAACCCACATCAAAGCATTCCCAACGGATCGTCATCCAGCTTCTGCTTAAAAACCTCCAAAGAAGGAGACTCCACCACACTCCCAGGCAGCATATTCCACTACTGGACAGCTCCAACCATCAGGAAGTTCTTCCTGAGGTTCAGGTGGAATCTCCTTTCCTGCAGCTTAGATCCATTGCTCCTTGTCTTAGTCTCTGGAGCAGTGGGAAACAAGCCTGCTCCCTCCTTGACATGACATCCTTTCAAATATTTAAACATGGCTATCATGTCCCCTCTTAACCTTCTCTTCTGTAGACTAAATATCCTCAGCTCCCTAAGCCGCTCCTCATAGGGCATGGCTTCCAGACCCTTCATCATTTTGGTCACCCTTCTGTGAACATGCTCCAGATTGTTGATATCCTTCTTGAAATGAAGTGCCCATGGATACAGTACTCCAGATGAGGTCTGACCAAAGCAGAACAGAGTGGTACCGTTACCTCCCTCAGTCTAGACACCATACTCCTATTGATGCAACCAAGAATCATGTTGGTCGTTATCAGGACAATCACCAGATAATTCCAGAGATAATAGGCTTAAGCTGTAACATCTGTGCTGCCACACAACAGTGACAGGAAGTTCCCACCAAAATATTGATTGTTTCAGCCCTTCTTCCTAGTACCCGGTCATTACCCTTTATTGTTCCTTTACCTGTCCACTATTACAGAGCTATTACAACAGCCGTTAACTCTTTGTCACCTAACACTAAGACTATTAACTCCATCTGGACCGCATTGTCCATGTTGCAACTTCCATTGTTTGCTTGGCCAGAGACCCATTCACACCCTTGCTCTCCAAGCAGATTTTGTGTATAAAACCTCTCCATTCTGGGTAGTCAGACGCAGTATGAGAAGCTGTTGCTCTTCCTTCTGAACAAGTACTATGCTTAGGTGCAAGTCTAAGCCACATCGCACTGATCTCTGGATCAGTAATTATCAACAATTCCCTAAAACTCCATTATCAACAACTTTCCTCCCTTTATCCTTTGGTTAGCTCTTGTGTGAGTGTGTGAGTGATTGAATCTTTTGTGTGACTGACTGAACTCTTCAATAAAACACATTTTAGTTTATTTTGGAATCTCTGGCTGGTTTTTTTCTCTGGAGACCCCATAAATATTGGTGGAAGATCTTGTTAGGTTACTCCCCTCTTATTCCACCATTATCATGTGGAGGTACTGGCATCATGGGTGGACCCCTGAGCCACCCATATTTTGGGGTAACACTTGGATGACTTAAATACCTCTAAAACAACACCAGGGACAAACAACTATTTTGTGAAAACTCTACTGTACTCTCTTTTATACCTCAATCACTTAGCCTTTCACACCTTAGCTGGGGGGGCACAGGATCTAGCCAAAACCTTCATTTTTAAAGCTCAAATTGTTAAGAGCCCTGGGATAGATTACAATCACATGCACACTGAGACACCCAGATGCCCTATGTCTAACAACAGACACAGAATCATGGAATCACAGAATCACAGAGCTGAAAGAAACTCCAAGGGCCATCTAGTCCAGTCCACTTCTGCCATGTAGGCAGATACAATCAAGGCACTGCCTTTGACAGATGGCCACCTAGCCTCTCTTTAAACCTCCAAAGAAGGAAGAGACTCCACCACATTCCATTCAGGCAGCAGTGGATTCCACTGTCAAACGGCTCTTACTATCAGGAAGTTCTTCCTAATGTTTAGGTGGAATCTCTCTCCCTGTAGTTGAAATCCATTGTTCTGTGTCCTAGTCTCTGGAGCAGCAGAAAACAAGCTTACTCCATCCTCCACACGATATCCCTTCAAATATTTAAACATGGTTATCATGACACCTCTTGACCTTCTCTTCCCCATGCTAAACATTCCCAGCTCCTTAAGCTGTTCTCCATAGGGCTTCATGGTTTCCAGGCCTTTAACTATTTTGGTCTCTGGACTCACTCCAGGTTGTCCATATCCTTCTTGAATTGTGGTGCCCAGAACTCAATCAAAATAGTAGTTGTAGTCAAGAAATCAGAAGAAGCATAAGACTTGGAAGGGCAGCTATGAAGGAGCTAGAAAAAAATTCTTAGGTATAGAGATATATCATTAAATACCAAGTCAGACTCCTCTATGACATAGTATTTCTGATTCTTATGTACAGTTGTGACAAAATTAACAGGAAATGCAGTGTTGGAGGAGAGTGCTATGAATATCGTAGACTGCCAAACACACAAATCAATCAGTTCTAGAGCAAATCAAGCCTGAACTCTCCCTAGAAGCCAAAACGACTAAACTGAGGCTGTTGTACTTTGGCCACATCATGAGAGGGCATGATTCACTAGAAAAGACAATAATGCTTGGCAAGGTGGAAGGCAGCAAGAACAGAGGGAGACTGAATTACAGGCAGTTGGGCTCCATCAAGGAAGCAGCAGCTGCCCTGAGTCTGCAAGACCTAAGCAGGGCTGTGGATGAGAGGGTGACTTGGCAGTCTCCCATTCAGAAGGCTGCCATATGTCAAAGCTGACTCGATGGCAAGTAACAACAAACGAGCCTCCCTCAACTAGACCTGCTCCTAGAGCTGCTGGGCCACAATTCCAATAGTCTCTAAATGTTTAATGAAATTTGGCAAGTTCCAAGTAAATGCTGTTTGACCAAGTGAAGGAGGACTGTCTCCTGTGCTGGACAACTTGCTCTCAAACATTTCACTCAGAGTTTCAAACAGAGGCATTTATTTTAGCAAAGCAAGCTGACATTAAAGCATCTGAGTTGGTTACAAGTTCTATACCTTGTCATACAAATTTTGGTGTGCAAATCAATGATTGGTTAAAGTTGTGAATGTCGGGTCATTCTGCCAGCACAATCATTTCTCCAGGCTTACAGTTATTTACCTATCTTTCATCCTGGGAGCTAGTACAAGCCCCTGTCCCCTTATCTATGCATAGATGACTGTAACACCTGTAACACCTAACTGCTACTTCACTGTTTCCCCCTCTTGATCTACTTCAGTCTTGCTCGCTACAAAGCAACATTGAATATACTGCAATTAACCATTTGGAGCCTAGGGATACTTTAAGGGTTTCATCCAGACACTTTGGCCATTTTTGCATGGCATTTTCCATGCGAAAGAGGGCCTGGAGCGTGGCACGATTGTGAGGAGCGATCCGCATGACGCACTCACGATCACGTGACACTCCAGGGGCCGGCACGGGCCGATCGCGCACCTTTTCATTTTGGGCTAGAAGCCGAAAATGGTGTGTGATTGCACGTTGCTCCCGGGCCCCGTGCGCACTTACCTGGCGTGCGGAGCCTCAGGAGCCGCGCTGGTTGCGCTTCCTGCCCCAGCGCAGCCTGGGAAAGTCCCAGGCTGCACTGTGGAAGGAAGAGGCGGGGCTTTCGCGCGAGCAGGCAGCTCATGCGGAGCCGAAGGACCCCGGACGTGAGAGCCTCTCGCTGGAGGTTGCTTGCACGATCCCTGCACCCCAGCGCCGGAAAAAGGTAAGGTGTGGAAAGGGCCATAGTTGTAGGTAGCAATTAGCAATTGATGCATAATATTACACCAGCCAGCAACGCCCCATTTGATCTGTTGCAGCTATACTATTAAACATACTAAGGCATACTTATGACAAGAGCCATGCTTTCTGACAGTCTTAGTCAGCCCCAAAGTCCATCTAAATCAGTATCCTGTTTCCAACAGGGTCAGCCAGATGTTTCTAGAAAGCTCACTAATCAGGCATGAAGGAAGCAGTCCTGCCATGCTGTCAGGCCAAAATCCCAGTATTCAGAGGTAGACTGTCACTGAAAACGGAAGCTCAATTTAGCCAGCAGGGGTAATTTTAACAGTCTTCTCTTCTACCTAAGACCACAGCCACCTCCAAATCTTATTTCATCACATCACATCCTCTGAAGATGTGCTCTGCTGTAATATCTCCTGCTTCATACTGATACCAGCTAATGGCAAAAGGATGACAGGGAATCAGTCCTGGGCCATTCATCTGGAACAATCTGGGGCTTCTGCAGAGAACCAAATACTTATTTGATCTCTCTTTCAGAAAGAACTTCTCTTTTTGGAGGGAAAGAGCAATTATCTATTATGGCAAACTTGCTGGATGTTCCTGAATACAAAAAAGCCATACATCCCCTGGCTGTGCCTTCTGTCGTTTTATGTATCCTATTAAAGCAGATTCCATTCTGGAATTAATGCAGCCAGACTTCATTAGGTGGCGGTATTGAATTATCTGCGGTAATTGAGCTGTGCTAGTAACAGAGGAAGTCTCTGGGACAAATGAGCTCTGAAGAGCAATTCCCACCTCCCCTGACCTGGGACGGAAAGTGAGGGGCCGGCTTCACCATTGTCTCAATGCCACTCTATCCCATTGTGCTTGAAGCCTGGGACAGCCTTTCCTAGCCACGCTTCTTTGTGGGGAAAGGGCCCGTTTTGGCAGCCACTTTTCCCAACAGTGGCTTTGCACAAGCATTTGTGCAAAAGCGGCACACAATGCAACTATGTTGGTGGGAATTTTTGCTCCAATGGCTTTAAAACAGATTCAGGCCCAGGGGGTTTGGAGTGGGAAGTGGGAGGAGGGGGAGGCTCCTTTTGAGCCCTCTCAGATGTTACAGGAACAAAAGCTCTGACGGCAGAGGACAGAAGCTCCCTCAAAGAAGTGGAGGAGGTGTTTTAAGATGAGACTTGATCTTTTCCCCCCAGCCCCTTGCTATTATTTAGGCAGAATCTTTTCTTTAATGCTGAAGTGAAGGCCTCAGATACTCTGATATGCTTCAAAGTAGCTCCAGGGCTCTGCCCTTGCCCTGCCTCTCTGCCCACTGTGCTGGCACCTGGCTGCTATTGCTCCTGTTACCCACCCACACTGTTGTCCCTGCATCTCCTCTACCAAAGGTATCCTATGCAAAAACACAGGCAAACTCCCCAGCTGATGGAAGCAGCACCAACTGCTGTGTTAAGGCAAGGTAGGGTCTGTGTAATAGAATCATGGGGTTCAGTGGGACCCCAAGGTGCATCTAATTCAATCACCTGCCATTGCAAGAAATCCATAGCTAAACCATTTCTAAGGGGTGGGCATCCAACCTCAGCTAAAAACCTCCAATGAAAGAATGGACATCTTTCAAGGTAGTCCACGCTACAGTCAAACAGCTCTGACCATCAAAAGTCCTTTCTGACATTTGGCTGGAACCTCCTTTCTTGGTGTATGAACCCACCGGTTCCAGGCCTCGCTCCATCTTCTACATGACAGCCTTTCAAATATTTGAAGATAGCTTTCATGTCATCTCTCACTCTTCTCTTCTGCAGGTTGAATATGCCTAGGTCCCTAAGCCATTTCTCACAGGGTTTGGTTCCTACGCCCTTTAGCATTTTGGTCACTCTCGTCTGTTCATGTTCCACTTGCCAGTACCTTTCTTAATACACAGATATAGCACACACCCAAGAAGTGAAAGAAAAGTGAAAGACTGGCAGAGAATCAAGGCTGAGGAAGCTTTCATTAACGTGAAACTTTTCCCAATGTCAGCCCTGACTGATTGGCTGTAATACCCGCAGAGTGTTCTGGACTTGGATTTGATGTGGCACTTGATGGGAGATCCCAGGAAGTTAGGTTTAGCTAGAATGTCCTGAAGAATGTGGGGGAAAGGTGAGCAAATTTAGTCCTTGCTGCCTTTTTCAGATCAACTGAGAACTACGTCTGTGGTTCTACATGTGCTTTCCAGGAAGTAAAATTGACAAAGGACACTTTAAAGATTAACAGATTTATTCCAGAATAAATCATTTGCCTCCCTAGAAAGTCTACGAGAAGCCAAATTGAATAGACTGCTACTATTATACTTTGGAGCAGGGCTTACTGTCATTCTCTGATCAAGGTTTTTCTCTCTCAAAAGGCAATGTAGAAATGTAATAAGCACTACAACAAGTCATGCAGCAAGTTACTTTTACTTTTTTCAACTTTGCAACATGTCAATGGCAACAGGTGTCAGCCTCACTCAAGGCCTGTCCATCCCGACATCTCTTTATGCTCAGGTCTGAACAGCCAGGGAGATCTCTGGATTTAGCCAGGGCTATGACAACTAAGCCTGCCTCAGTTCTCCCTTCACTGGGATAGCAGCTCCGTCTTCTCTCTGGTCCCCCCTTGGCTTCTCCTTCCAGGATGTCCCTCTTTGCTATCCTCCTTAAATCTGCCCCTTTTCAGATATAAGGACAAGCAGTGATTTATCTCTTCAATGAATGTGGTACTAACGATAATAATGGTAGCGTGTATAACCCAGTCCAGAGAGATGACGCTCTCTTGAGGCCGCTTTTATAGAAACACATAAACAAATCTTTATTAACCACACTGTTAAGGTAAAACTTATTTTGTAACTAAGCACAATACTTCTCTTGCTCTCCCTCTACACCCACACTCTCTTCCACTCTAGCCTAAAACATCTCCAAACTCTAAACTGGACTTCAATCAACTGAACTGTCAGTTACATTCCGTCATTCCCCTCTCTTCACCAGCCCCTCTCCTGGGCTATCCAAGGCTGCATTTCAACAACTAATCAATTTTTAACGCTCTCAGTCTCTAAGGATGCTCTGTTGTCGAGCCCCCCCCCCCCGGTCATCACAACAGGTTACTTTCCAAACACTGCAATAAGAGATGAGAATGAATTACTTTTTTAAAAAAGTAATGTTCCAAGCAATGTCAGGATTGCCTTGTATGAATCAGCCTTCTGGCCCTGGTGCAAGGGCCATTGGTGCAACCACTCTGAGAGGCTCAGAATGAGTGACTGAATGAATCTCCTAGACAGGAAGGCCTGGTGCTTCTGACTGCAAAGTTTTTAGGATTTGCATAAGTTTGGCCTGGAGATCCTCTTCTGTACCAGGCCAATAACTCCTGAATGGTTTGCCAGTGGCCAGCAGATACTGGGAGAAAAGTCGCTTGTGTCCTTTTCTCCCCTTCCTCCTCATTTTAAGAAATGTGCTGAGGGCCCTTGGAAATGCAAGGACATTTGTGTGAGTGGCTTGTTAAGATCTGAGCAAGCAGACAGAGCTCAGAATGAGCCGTAGAAGCAACTTCAGCAGACAAACTCTTCCCTGACCACATTCCCCCCATCAAAATCTAACAGGGAGCCTTATCCACCAACACTTCACAGTCGAAAACTGGGACACTATGCGGCCAAGCAACATCACAGTGTGCTCAAGAGGGCAAAAATTATCAGCGAGGAAGAACAGAGGAGTTGGAGAAGCTGTAAGAGCTTGCTTTGGCCCGAGCCAACTGCAAAGGGCAAGATTCTGTCCCCTCCTTTCCTTTCCATCCTTGAGTGTCAACTGCCTTTGCACTTTGAATTCTGCATGCAGCAATGGAAGTGAACTGGGGATATAGGGGGAAAGTGGGAGGAAGAGGGAGAAACCTGGACATTTTAAAAGCAGCTGAAAAAGTGGGAAGGCAGAGGATGAATCAGGACTCTCCCTGCCAAATCAGGACCATTGCAGGATATGAGGAACGACCATCTGTTGAAAATGTGGAAGCTGGCCCTTCTGCTACTGTTCAGCTAATATGTGTGTGTAAATAAACTACTTATTAAACACACACACACCAGACACTTCTAGCAACCTCATTCAAAGGAGACCAAACTCTTTTTTAGATGCTTGTACCCCTAAACTGGGGTGCACATAACAGCCTTTTACCCTTGGTGCTCCAAGGAGATGGAGAACAATGGCATCCACACAGAGAAAAGAAGCACAAGCTGGAGAGCATTCCATGGGACCCCCAAAAGAACTGGTGTCACATTTCAAGATGCTCAAAAGATGGGTGTTTTATGTTGGATTGGAAGCAGATTTCTAAGGTGTTAGCCCCTTTTCTGGGACAGATGAAGACTGGTTGAATTAACACTCAGCCTCCTTTAGCAGGAAGCGCTGAATCCCTTGGGTTTCTCTGATACTAGTTTTAGCAAAGTAAAGCAAACAGACAGTATGCAAACTTCATAGCTAAAAACTTTACTAATTCTATTTTAAGGTCCATTCAAACATATATATATATATACACGCCATGCCTAAGCCTTGGCCAACAAGCAGAGAGTTTCAAGAAGAAGAGCAGCTCATAGAACCAGCCGTCCCCAATCTGAGGGAGGAGGAAGACAGAGAGTAGTCTTTGGTCATTTCTGCACTACACTGTTATAGTGCTATTATTCCACTTTCAACATCCTGTAGAATTCTGGGGTTTGTAGTTTCCTGAGGCCCAAAAGCTCTCTGGGTGAGAATTCTAAATGCTCCTTTCTAAACTGCAAATCCCAGGATTCCACAGGAGGTTGAAAGTGGAGTAATAGCACTGTAGCAGTGTAGTGCGGAAATGACCTTTGATGTGGCTGCAAATACACCTAAAAGTTCTTTGGGTCACACAGTGTGGCTGCTTAGCTACATCCCCACAAGGGCTGACTGGGCAAATGGGGAAAGTTGTAGAAGAAACCCTGACTGTCTAAAGCCCCATTGCCCTAACAGTGAATGGGTGAAGGGGTTTAAAGAGAGAGTGCTTGGTGGGGAAGGATCTTCTGATATTGCATAGGTTTTAAAAGATTCTCCTATTTTCAGTTGTCCGGCAAGTGAATTTTCTGAACTTTGATTGTAAATAGCCACGAAGGAAGCCCTTAGAAGTGTTAACTCATGCCATCATGACCCTTACAGAGCAGTGGTGGGATTCTTTCGGCGTTCCAGGTGCTGTTGAGCCAGAATCCCCAGCATTCTTTCCCATTTGCTTAGAATTGCAGCCCAGCAGCATCTGGAAGTCCACAAGATTTCCCTGCCCCTGGCTGAAGACATGGTGGTACCTGCAGTGGAGGATTGAAACCTTCCTGTGACATTGCATCTCATACCTTGGCCCAGGGGTGGGCAATGTGGAAGGCTGGGCAGGCTGGGCAGGTGCAGTAGCCCTCCAGGGCACCTTGGACAGATGCACCTCCCGCCCCACTTGCTGTGTGGGGGAAAGCTTTCCTGGGATCCTACAGGGCATTTTGGGGAATCTTGAAGCAAAACACTGCGAGGGGAGGAGTTTTTAGAATTTGGGCATTTTGAAGCCAAAACTGCCAAACCAATTGACTCCTGGTGGGCCCTGGGGTCACACATGGCCTCTGGGCTGCATTTTCTCCACCATTTTGCCTTAATTGGACTTTTCCTGCCCCTTGCATCAATTCTGGCTGACCCAGGCTACACTAGAGCTGCCACTGCAGCAGTTAGCTCAAGAGAGGCTAGGAATAAGAATGAATTTAAATATTCAGACAGGAGAAGAATTTCTCTTAAAATCATAGGACCACCTCAGCAAACCATGACCTAGTTCTTTAAAACAAACAAACAAACAAACAAACAAAATCTTTGGAAGTGCCTGAGCACAGATCCAAGAAATTGCAACAGAGTCCAGTCCCCAAAGAATGGAACAAGTGGACATGGAGCCTAAAAACCATCAGCAAAAACTGGCAAAATCCAAGGAATTGTATGGTGAGAACTCACATTTCTTTAGACTAACCTGGAACAGCCTGAAACACAGATCCAGTTTGTTTTGCAGACAATTAAAGTCCATCTCACCAACAAGACACCTGATGTGTGTGCTGTTGCCAGTGCAGCTGTCACTCTGACACCAAGCAAAAACGCGGCTGAGCCCTTACTGAACCTTGATTTTACCTAGCTCTGTATATGAATGGCTTTAAATTGTTTTAACCTGTGCCTTGGTTTAACTGTTAAATGGACTGCTGCATTTTCAGCCTTTAAATTATTCTTACTTTTAAAAAGTAACTATTCTAAACTGTTCAGATTCATTCTATTGTAAGCCACCCTGAGGTCCTCAGCTGTGGGGCGGGGTACAAATATTTAAATAAATATTCAAATAAATATTTAAATACATACATACATACATACATGTTAAGCTCCTTTATGGAATGAATGAATGAATGAACAAACAAACAAACAAACAAACAAACATTTTTTTTTCCTCCCTGCATCAGCTTGTCTAGGAATAGCTGCATAACAGGTCAGGCTATGATGGGGTAGCATCAACTGGAACCTCCTTGCAAAGGAATCTCAAGGCTTCTCAGGTATAAAACCAGCGCTCTAACACACAACATATAAGCAAATAGTAGCCCTGGACATTTTGGGGGGAAGGAGGATAAAGAAATGAAACTTTAAAAAAAATCTTTTTCACGGGGCACAGAGCATCCTGTCTCACTGTCTCAGACATACAAGGTCTCAGAATGACAGCAACAACATTGAAGAAGAAAGTTATTTGTTTCTTCTCATTCCAAAATGTCTCCCTGAACTCATATTCTCCAGCAATCACTGCTTATAAGGACTCCTTCTCAGCAATGCATACCTCCACATATTCATGGAAAGTAAAGAAAGGAGGGGTTTTAGCTCCCTCTAACTGTAAATGAAACTCAAGAAGTGACAAGGAAGGCTGTGGATTTTTTTGTTCTTGGAGGTTTTCAAGAACATTTTGGGACTGGCATCTCATAAACAGGCTCTAGATGCTGGGATCATAGAGCTGGAAAGGAACCCAGGGGTCATCCAGTCTAGTTCCTTGCCAATGCAGGAAATCCACAGCTCAAGCACCCCGGCAGGTGTCTATCCAACTTCTGTTTGTGTGTGTATGTGCCTCTAAGATGCCAGTCAACTTATGGCAATCCCATGAATTTCACAGGGTTTACCTAGGCAAGAAATCTTCAAAGGTGGTTTTGTCAGTTCCTTCCTCTGAAATGCAGCTTCCACCATTTAGTATTCATTGGTGGTCTCCCATCCAAGGACTAACCAGGGCAGAGGTTGCTTAGCTTCCACAATCAGGTGGGATCTGGTGCTTTTAGCGCATATAGTTGTGTGTTTGTACATGCCTTCAACTTGCCTCTCAACTTATGGCAAGCCCATGAATTTTACAGGGTTTTCTTAGGCAAGGAATACTCAGAGGTGGTTTTGCCCAGTCCTTCCTCTGAAATATAACCTACACCATCTGGTATTCTTTAAGAACCTTATAGTTACCCCTAAAACATGTGGACAGGAGTCCTTATGTTTTACAGGGGTTGGACAGAGGCCCATGACGTTCCCTTTGGAATTTATAATCTGGCTTTTTAATCACTGTTTTGAAGAAGGCCCTGCTACAAGAAATTCTGGTACTATGTTGGTATAGCTATATGTAGATGTGTTCTGCACACCTGGATGCAAAAGGGAGACTTAGGCTGCACCCTTGACACCTCTGATGATCTGTTGTGGGTCTGTTGTGGAAGTGGCAGAGTGCCACGGTTGGGTTGCATCCTGAATCCAGCAGCTACCCCTGCAACTGGCTCTGGAATGAGAACAATTGCTGGTACAATGGCAGTGTGAGTGTCTGCCCTGTGCAGGAGAGGCACTGGATGCCCCATATTAGAGGATGGTCCCAGTCAAGGCATTGTTGGCATAGCTCAAGACACATGGATGTCCTAGCATAGCTCAAGGACACATGGATGTCCTGGCAACCTCCCCCTGCCATTCTTTCTTTCCCTCCAGGCTCCACTCTCTTTTCCCTCGCACTCCCCTCAAAACTGTGAGGATGCATCCCTCTCCAAACACGGCTGGGTCACTCTCATCTGGGAAGACAGGGCAGCCACTAGGGCAACAGTGGCTTCCTTTTCCACTGTGAAAGCCTGATGCCTATTGGAAGAAGCCAGCCACACACGTGGTATAGCCACATCACTGAAGTAACCCTTTGCCCTGGATCATCAGTGGGCAACTGTGAAAGGCCTGGGGGGCAATTTTCTCGCATGGGACCCTGTAGTGGGGGCACACAGACTGCTGAAAAAAAAGCAAAAGCAAAACAACTGAAGCAGCTGGAAGTCCCCTTGTGGTTTTGCAAAATGGGTAATGTTGTATATTGTACTGTGCAGTAGTCCCCTTAAACCTATTTGAACAGGGAACTGTCACTTCTAGAGGCTTCCAGAAGAGACGGTGTACTTTTTTGGCCAGAAACAGGATAGGTGGGAGAGTCTGGAGTAAGCAAGGGCCACATAACTAACCTTTAGGGCTGCAGGCAGCCCTGTGGTTACATATTACCCTCTTTTAACCTCGATAATTGGGTCAGAAACACTGAAAGACCACATTTCCCAGAAACAAATGCCACCTCAGTAGGCTCTTGGCCTTCCCACTTTGTTGCTGTGAGATCCCTCGTGCCTTCCCTTTTTCTCTTTTCACTAAAGGATTCCTCTAGAGTCACTTCCACCCCCTTACCCTTCCATCTGTGGTAACAGCAGCAAAGACAGTGGAGGAATAAGGTGCCCAAGCCACATCACCAACAGCAGAATTCAGGTCGTAGATGAACATGGGAGTCCTGCAAACAAAAGACCCAGGGTGTCAGAAGACAGCTGTGGTATTTTCAGAGAACAGAAGGACATCATCTCTGAATGCAGTTGAGAGAAAGTCCTGACCCAGCAAGGAAGGCAAGCTGGCAGAGAGGCGGTTCATACAAGAAGGAACTCAGGCTGGGGAGCAGGCATCAGGGAAAAGGTGACACCAGGCACAGAGAAAGCAGAAATTTAACCAAGAAAAATAAGCAGGTTCAGCTCAGCAGGAGGCACTGGGCCTATTCCTGAAAGAGAGAACTGTGTAACCAGCCTGCTGGTGGCCCTTCCTTCACCCTTTTACCTACAGGGTGCCAACGAGGCCACGATGGGTGAGGGGTGGTGAGGGGCAGCAACATCAGTGAAGGCAGACGTGCAAAGGCAGAACTGGGAAAGGCTTCCTGAGGCTTCTTTGCTTCCCTAGCGGCTGAGCCTTCTGGCCAGAGAGGGACACGCCAAGACCATTCTGCTGTCAGGCACAGCTGGATGGGTATAAGCCAGATGTTTGTCCCAATATCTGGCTTACACCATTAGGAGGGCTTGTGGGGGAGGATCCCCGGAGACTGGGGCAGCTTCTCTGCCATCTCTACAAACAGAGTCCTCTAAACAACTGCTTGAGCTGCTGATGCTTCTTCATATAACCCACTGCCCTTGAATGAAAGCTGTGGTTCGACCATAGCCATGGGGAGATCTGCAACTGACCCTACTTTGTTCCCCCACCCCCACTGTGGGTATGACCAAGGCAGGGTGAAGACGGCTTGGGACCTTGGAGAACTTTCCAAAATAAGGCTCCCACAGTGCACACAGGTGGGTTATCCTAGAAGTGGTGGCACAGAAATAATTTGTTCTTGCTGTTGTTTTGTGCCTTCAAGTCCTTTCTGACTTATGGTGACCCTATCACAGGGTTTTCTTGGCAAGATTTGTTCAAAAGAGGATTTGCCTTTGCCCTTCTGTGAGGCTGAGAGGGTGTGACTTGCCCAAGGTCACCCAATGGCTTTCCAATGCCCATCAGGGATTCAAACCCTGGTCTCCAGAGCCATAGACCAATGCTCAAACCATTACACTGCACTGGCTGTCTACAGATATGAGCACATAAATAAAAATAGAAAATAACAAGTACCACAAACAGTGGGACAGAAATCTTCATGGACAAATTCATTTTCAGCCCTGCAACTCCTGTGAGATACCAGCCTGATTCCCAAGAGTTGTATCACTCAATAATGCAAAGTAAAATACAAAATATTGATGGTACTCATGCCCTTGGGAGATTCAGGGACTGACTACAGAAGAAGAGGAAGCTACACCTCTACATACATTCAGTGCTGGGCCCCCTTGCCAGAGAGGAGCTTAGAGCAATGATATCAGTTGAACTGTTGATAAGCTGGCTTTGAGCATGAGCAACCGACTCTCTCCACCATACTATGCAGGGACCTGCCATTGTCTGACAAAGGGAATATGGAATATGGAAATAATATTCAAAAATATTTGAAAATGGTCAAAAAAATGTGTTCTTTCAGCATTAAGACACCATGGGCTGACAAGAATCTTTGTAGTTCAGGCATTATTCTGGGTGAAATTTGCACATTTCTGATTCACATAGAAAACAGCATTTCCTGTGCAGGAAACAGCATAGAAATATATATATTTTTCTGTGCAGAAAATGCTGTTTTCTATGCAAAACCTTCTTGTATAAATTTTGGACAGAATAAGTCCAGAACTCCAGAACTCATTCCTTCCTTTCAGAAGAAAATTCAGTGAAGAATTACATTGCTAGCCTGACACGGACAAACAAGCTGCATGGCCGGACATACTTGATGGTGTGGTCCCAAATCTTCACTGTCCAGTCAGAGCTGCAGGAAATGAAAACTTTGCTGTGGAAGGGGTTCCAGCTCACGGCATCAACAGCCATGTGGTGCGCATGAAAGATGTCCAGGAACTGACTTGAGTAGGACTTGGAACACTGTAAAAAGACAATGGATTGGAGATCACTACCAAAGCCCGCATGCCCTTGGACAGGGGCAGTTGGCTTCCCTCCTCTCATCACCTTGCTGCTTAACACTCTATATTTTCTCTTAGGTATCAGCTTCTATTTAATACATAATGCCTGCTCTGTTCCTCTTTGGCACCCTGTAGGGAACCTTTGCTGATCATAGTAATTTCCTTATGCATTGCACTGTAATTCTGGATCCAGTTGTGGTATTAGGCTTAATGGACGTATTTTTAGAACAGAGCTGGTATTTAAAAAAAAATTGTTCTTTTTTGGCCATGGTCAGAATTTCTGTTCCTCAAGAGAAGCTATAGCAAACTAATATAGGGAGAGGGAAAGCATTAGAGATTCCAGAATGCTCAAAGACCTTGTGCAACATTCCCCAATCAGTTTAGCTAGCTGTCGCCTGATGGGTACTACAGTCTTAACACATCTAGAGATGTCACCAGATTGGGGAAGGCTGGCCTAGAATGCAGGTGAGGGCAACTTCGGCTGCTGTTCCAAAATCCTCTAGAATAAAGAGAGTGTAAAATGTTATTTAGGAAACACAAGCATGGTGGTCGCAGACTAGAAAACACAAAAGATTAGGGAGTTATCCCTGAGCAATGGAGCAGAGGAGTGAGCTGACCAATATCACAGTGAGAGCGGAGACCTCACTGAATCACAGAATTGTAGAATTGGAAGAGACCTTACAGGCCATCCAGTCCAACTCCATTTTGCCAGGCAGGAAGACATCATTAAAGCCCTCCGTTTGAGACGGCCATCCAGCCTCTGTTGAAAAACCTCCAAAGAAGGAGACTCCACCATACTTCCAGGCAGCAGAATATTACACTGCTCTTACCACCAGGAAGTTCTTCCTAATGTTTAGATGAAATCTTTTTTCCTACAACCTACTCTTTAGGTAAACAGGATCCTCTCTCACCTAAGCCCCCCTGTTCCCTGCATGGCTCATTTTGGAGAAAAAAAGAGGAAAACTCTTACACAAACCCCTAGCATTAAATGCTAGCCTTTGTTACTGTATCACCTCTGGATCCAGTTGTGTGCTGCATTAGCCTTGCACAGTTATTCACCTATTAGGATTAGCAGCACACAGCCTTTTTGCTGAGCTTTGAGGGGAGAAAGTATGACAGAAAGGAGGCAGCTTTGCACGCTTGCTGCTCTCCATCAGCCCACAGCAGTCATGCCTCCCTGTAGAGGACAGTGCAATGAGCAATGCAACCTGGGTGCCAGAAGGATAGAGTGCATGTCAAGGAGAAAAGGACAACAAGCCTTAAACACAAGATAGAAGAGGTAGAATGAATGGCTGTGGATCCTGCAAGGGAGACTTCAGATTCTATAACTGATTTTTGAATTTTCCTGCATGACAGGGAGTTGGGCTGGATGGCCCCTGTGGTCTCTTCCAATTCTGTGATACTATGATTCTATGAATTAAAAGCCTTGCCTGGCATTTCAAAGGCCACCAAAGTTTCACTTTCTTGTTTTTGTTGCAACAGACGGATGTGATTTTAAAATAAAGGCAACTCAGCTCATTTCTCCCTTGTAGTTATTTCTCTCTTACTTACTTACTTACTTATTTATTGTCTGTCTGTCTGTCTGTCTGTCTGTCTGTCTGTCTGTCTGTCTGTCTGTCTATCTATCTATTTCATAGCTTGCTTTTCTCCCAAATGAGATCCAAGGTGGTTTGCAATAATCTAAAAAGATACTGATAAAACATTTAGTTTACAAATGTTAAAAAGAATTTAAACATTCCAATTATTAAAATATGGTTAAAAACATCAAAACACTTAAAAAATATTTCAAGCATAAGATCAAAAAAGATTTAAAAATACAAATTAAAAAAGATAAAGCACAGCCTCCCTTGCCTACACATACCCAGCATTGAGTACATTTCCACAGAGACTTGTATTACTTGTTGGTATCATGACCCACCCTCCCTCTGAAGTGAATTTCTTTTGACAAAACTCCAACATTAAACAAAACATCAGCATTAAACCCATGCTGCAGATGAGAGATATTTGGCCACAACTATTAAGAATACTGATAGCTGATGGCAGAGTTGAGATGTGATCTCTGAGATTCGAACCCAGCCTCCTAGCTGCTGGACAACCAGAAGCACCAAGTGAACACCCCTCTTGGATCTCTCATGGGACAATTCTCCTGGCAAGCAATGTTATTAATTAGTACCCTATGGATTTTTGGGAGGGCTTCTTGGTAAGCCCTTCTTCCCAGGCAAATTGCGCTTGTTCAGGTAACAGATTAGCTTTGTTGGATTATGCTGACCATTCCAATGTCACTGAAATTCTATAAACAGACTCTTGCTTGTACCTCTCTGACAGACTGAGTCCCTGTAGGTAATTATATTGCTGAAAGTGCATCGGGGAAGCAACAATTCATTCTTAATGGCTCCTAAAGTCAAGCATCATATGTTTTCCCTTCCTTTCTGTCCAGGAAGAGACACCTGGCCATGGGCAATTTAACTGAAGATGGAAGATGTTTGACTTGGCTAAGGGTTTGTTTGTTTGTTTGTTTTTTGGTGTGTGTGGTATGTGTGTGCATGCAGAAGAATTCTTCAGTCTGGGCCCACCATATTCACAAGGCATTAGTTCCAGGATCCCATATAAATATTTAAAACCATGCTTTCTTACATCTCTGTGAAAAAAAAGCTCAGGGCAGCTGGGGAGGTGGTGACAAGATGGGGCCTCAGCAAAGGTATGCCAGTCACCTGTCACATCCCTGTGAAAGCTGTGTCAGTCTGCAGTGGGTGATAGTGGCAGTGCCAATCCCGCTCATTCTCCTTGCAAACTGGCAATCAGGATTGGCATTGCTGCTGCTGTAATTGTGGCAGTGGCAGTGGCAGTGCCAATCCCGCTTTCTCGCGTTTGCAAATGAATGAGTAGGATCAGCACTGCTACCATCAACAACTGTAGGGCAGCCAGCAGCTTCCCTACACCTTTTCAATACTGCACAAGTCCTGCCTTGCTTGGAGAGAGGCTGTGAAGCCCCGACAGCAGTGGTTCTTAAACCTTTTCTTTACTGGGGACCCCTGTAAATATAATTTGTTGCTGAAGACCGACAAGATTTAACTCAATATTTAAATGTTTATATTTAGATTTAAATATTCAAATATTTATTTGAATACTTAAATATTTGTTTAAAGTTGTTCCCCCTTATGCCTGATTCTTCCAGTAGAAGACAATGCAAAGGAAAGAAGGCTTCTTAATGTTCTGTGTGGAGTAGCATGCTGAGATCTTTCAAGCGCCAGGAGAGTAGAATAAACTGGAACGTCCTAAAGGAAGGTTTTGAATGAGAGGCAGGCCTAAAGAATAATTTCTTTTGCCTTTTCCCCCAAAGCAGCACCTGGAAAAGTAAGGGACTCAGTGCTGCTTTCAGGATCAGCATGAAAGAAATGCCGTTTCCCTACAAAGGAGCACCAAGACAGTAGTGGGTAAGTGCTTCTTTTGAAAGCACCTACCCTTACTACTCTGTCAGTACTCCTTCAGAAGGAAATGGCATTTCTTTTGCACTTTCCCCCAAAAGAGCACTGAGATCCTTGCTGCTTTGCTTCCAAGCAGCCAGAAGAATAAAGGGATTCGCTTCTATTCTTGTCGCTGCTTGGAAGCAAATCTCCATTACGCTGTCTGGCCCTTAGCTCAAGCAACATTGCTACACTTTCCATGCAAGGCTGGGGCTGGGCATCTTCTCTCATCTTCTGGGCTCTCTTTTGCCCTCCTGGCTCTCTGGTACACCTGTGCTGGTACACCTGTCCTCTGGTACACCTGTGCTCCAGTGCAGGATGAGACACCTGTCACCATGTTGCTGCTGCTGCCTCTGCCATCATCACTGCCAGCTTTGACTAATCCAGGACATGCTACATCAACTGGCCACAACCAGCTGGGACATTTTCTCCTGTTTTCTGGGACGACTGGAAACTCTATGCAGACTCGCTGTGAGGGCTCTGAAAACCCCAGGTTAAGAACCACTGCTCTACAGTATTAAAAATGGCACCATCTCCCCACTTCTGTTTCGAAAGAGAAGTCTGCCACCTCAAAGGAAGAAGCAGACAGCTAATGTGCTCCTCGTTACAAATTCAAACATACACTATTGCATACATTTCAGTTTGTGGTGGGTTGAATTCATGAGTCCCAAGCTGCAACTATGGTGGACTCAGTGTAATTCAAAGGGCAGAGGCTGCTGCTGCTGCCACCTTGACAAAACCTGAGAGTCACCTTGGTCCAAGCACCATTCACCAGTGTGAGCAAAATATGGCCCACGGATAACATGGAGTCCTCGGGGCTCCCATTACAGCCTTCTCAGTACTGTCCTCTGTACTGCTCAAAGCAGATCCTTTCCTTGATCCAGGCCACATCTGTTAGACTGCTCTGCACCAAGTATGGATATTCCACCTCAGGTTTTCTCAGGGGCACCTGGGAAAACCGAAACAATTGTCTTGAATGGGGAAGGAACTACAAAACAATAGAACCTTTGAAGAGCTTAAATTCTTATTTCTGGGAACCCCAGACCACCAAGCACAACACACATGTCCCATCCCACCAAAAAAAAAAAAAAAAAGTCTGTTTCCCTAATGATAAATCATGGCCCCAGAAGCTTCAGGGAATGTTTTTCTAATATAATTTTCCTGCTGAAGAGCACTGTTTTAGGCCTAAAAAGTCTCTCCCTTTTTTAGAAGTGGATAATATCAAAAAGACACCTGTGGGGATGAGGCTCAGAAAACCAATGAAGACCACAAAAGGGCTCTTTCTGGGGTGTGAACTGTCCTTGTTTCCAATGCTGCATATGGCAATGCAGTCAATGCAGAGGCAGAGAAGCAGGGAAAAACTGGCGGGATTAGTGGCAGCCGGTAGCTCCCATATCGGTGGGGTAGAGAATCCATTCCAGGTCTTAATCCTGGCTATAAAGGAGATCTCCAAGGTGAATGGAATCTTATCCCCCACCTCCAAAAACATTCAGCACCTTGGGGAGCTCCTTTACAATTAGAGAAAGCTCTAGGACAGTGGTTCTCAACCTGTGGGTCCCCAGATGTTTGTGGACTTCAGCTCCCAGAAGCCCCAGCCACTATGGTCGATGCTCAGGGCTTCTGGGAGCTGAAGTCCAGAAACATCTGGGGACCCACAGGTTGAGAACCACTGCTCTAGGATGTTAGTCCTGCAGGAAAAGTGACTTGCCAGGGCTACAGACATGGTCACACAGCATGTACATAAACAGCAGAAGTCCCAGCCAAATTATGGAAAATTGGCTTGGAACTAGGACAGCGTTAAAAGGGGGTTGAATTTTTGTAAAGACAATCTAGTCGGAAGCAAAGTCTAGATGTGGAAGATAGGAATGAAGATATAGAGTATGTAGGTAGATTTAGGTTTGTATGCATACCTGTTGTACTATTTATATACTGCATCATTCATGGCTATGAATACAACAATACGTTTCTGTTCTTTCTAGTGCTGCACATATGTCAACCTTGCCACAGTTATTAGATATAATAATATCTTCTGATGACTTCTTATTTCCCTTTGTTGTCCTAGCATATTTAACAAATAAAGCTCCAGTTTCATTTCAAAATTCAGCTTACAAATTCTTTGGATTTCGTCATGTACCTCCTTCCGAAATTCTTTTGCTTACACGTCCACCACATATGGAAAAAAGACCCCGTCTTTTCATCACACTTCCAACAATTTGAATTCCCATTTTTTGTTATTTTTTGCAATCTTTCTGGGGTCATGTACCATCAGTAAAACATTTTATAAAAATTTTCTCTTAAATTTAAGTTTGGTGTAAATTTTATATCTATTTTCCACACTCTTTCCCAAGTTTCTAATTCAATTGGCTGTCCCAAATTCTGTGCCCATCTAACCATTGTATCTTTGACTACTTCTGATTCCATTTCTCCTTTCAGCAATAATTTATAAAATTTGGAAATTCTTTTCTTTTGGTTATCTTTCATCAGTACATCTAATTCATTCTCTTTTCTCTCAAATCCGTATAGTTTTTGGTCCATTCTAAATCTTTCTCTGAGTTGTCTCCATGGAAACCAATTTAGTTCATGCCCTTCAGCCTTTAATTCTTCTTCTGTACATGTTCTTGGTTTGTCGCCCTCCCATTTCAATAACTCTTGATATGTTAGTAAATTTCCTTGTTTTGTTGGGGCGATTTTATAAGCTTCTTGTGGTGAGGTCCATACTGGTAGTTTTGTATAAAATGTTTGCTTTATTTGTGACCAAACCTTCAACAATGTCTTTCGGATGTAATGGTTTTTAAACTCTTTATTCACTGTAGATCTGTCAAAACATAGATATCCATGACATCCAAAATCTATTGTTTATTTCTAGCTGAATGTTTTACCTCCTATATGAGAAGAAAAAAAGGGGGGGTGGCAATTTATATCGACAAGGATCTTCCAGCGAAACAAATAGCAGAAGATGAAGAGGGAAGAATATTGGGAGTTGAAGTCTTGAAAAATGGGGAAAAAATTCTTTTAGTTGGAGTATATGCCCCAAATGAAAACAAAAGTAAATTTTATAAGGAACTGTCAGAAAAAACATCAGAACATGAGTATGAAGACTGGATTTTGGCAGGAGATTGGAATGGAGTTATGGACGTTAAACTAGATAAAACAACCTCTCAGAGTAAGGAAGATAAGAAAAAAGAGGCAAATTGCCAAAATCCTTCTTTGAGTCGTATGACGAGTTATCTGTTTCAGATGTATGGAGAGCTAAATACCCAAATGAGAAAGATTTTACTTATTTCTTGGAAGTACATCAATCTTGGTCTCAAATTGATATGATTTTTATCTCTAAACATTTGTTATCAGAGGTAAAGAAGACAGAAGTACTGCCTAAGATCATCTCAGACCATCATCCAGTGATGTTGCAAATACAAGAGAAAGTAAAACAGTTTCAATGGTGATTGAATGACAGTTTGTTAAACGATGAGGAGATAGTACAGCAAGC
This sequence comes from Iguana delicatissima, assembly GCA_948472985.1. Classification (NCBI taxonomy): domain Eukaryota; kingdom Metazoa; phylum Chordata; class Lepidosauria; order Squamata; family Iguanidae; genus Iguana; species Iguana delicatissima. The sequence continues at coordinate 628,682 of CAOKZL010000499.1, forward strand.
AAAAGAAGTACTTAAAGATTACTTCAAGGAAAACATAAAAGAAGATACGAAGATGAAAATGGTTTGGGATGCATCTAAGGCAGTAATGAGAGGTTTTTTCATACAACAACAACAAATCGAGAATAAAAAGAAGCAAGAAAAACACCAAGAGATGATGGCTAAACTTCAAGAGAAAGAAAAGGAATTTAGAGAAAACCCAACAAAGAAATCACTACAATTGGAGATCAAAAAAATACAGAAAGAGATAGAGATGACCACAATGGAGGAAATAGAAAAGAAGATGAAACAGCTGAAATTTACTCAATTTGAACAAGCAAATAAAATTGGGAAGTGGCTCGCATATAAACGGAAGAAGAGGAGAGAGAGGAATATAATTGTCGAATTGAAAAATGGGATGAAGCTGATTACTCAACATGAAAAGATAAAGCAGAAATTTGAAGAATATTTTGGAAAATTATTTTATGAAATAAAATCTCACCATCGAAATGAAAAAAAATTAACTGAATTTCTTCAAAAGATTCTCAAAATATCGCAAGAAACACAGGAACAGTTAAATAAACCAATAACACTTACTGAAATAGAAGAGGCCATAAAAGGCCAGAAAGTGGATAAGGCACTAGGACCGGATTTACAGATTTCTGGTTTACCATATTTCTCTATTTCCTTCAGTGTTGCTTGAAGTGGGTGGATCAATTCTTTTGTAAACCTTTTATAATATAACGCTGTAAATCCATCCGGTCCTGGTGCCTTATCCACTTTCTGACCTTTTATGGTCTCTTCTATTTCAGTAAGTGTTATTGGTTTATTTAACTGTTCCTATTTAGTTCTCCATACATCTGAAACAGATAACTCATCATACATCTCAAAGAAGGATTTTGGCAATTTGCCTCTTTTTCTTGATCTTCCTTACTCTGAGAGGTTGTTTTATCTAGTTTAACGTCCATAACTCCATTCCAATCTCTCGCCAAAATCCAGTCTTCATACTCGTGTTCTGATGTTTTTTCTCGCAGTTCCTTATAAAATTTACTTTTGTTTTCATTTGGGGCATATACTCCAACTAAAAGAATTTTTTCCCCATTTTTCAAGACATCAACTCCCAATATTCTTCCCTCTTCATCTTCTACTATTTGTTTCGCTGGAAGATCCTTGTCGACATAAATTACCACCCCCATTTTTTTCTTCTCATATAGGGAGGTAGAACATTGACCTAGTTTGGGGTTGTATAGATATTTCTCTTGGTTTTTCTTTATATGAGTCTCTAATAAAATCATGACTTGGGGTCTTAATCTTTCCAGATGATGAAAAATCTGTCGTCTTTTTGCTTGCGAGTTAATTCCTCGTACATTTCATGATATTATCTTCATGTTTATTTTTTGCTACCTTTACTTTCCTTTTTTTGTTTTCTCTTCTGGTCCTGCCAGTTCAGACTCTTCTTCAGACACTGGATTAATATCTTCTGCTGTTGCCGTTCCCGTCTGCATGGGTTCCTCTTTTTGGTCTGGTTTCTTGTCTTCAGTCCTTGCTCCTTTTGATCCTGTTTTCAAATATATTTCCTGAAATTCTATTGCTTGCTGTACAGAACTTAACTTCCTTCTTCTACCCTCAGAAAAACAAAGGATAGACCTTCCGGTATCTCCCATCTGTATCTTATTCATGAGATCAAAGATTTTCGCCAGGAATGCATACTCTCTTCTGCTTCTCATGACACTCGGCAGTATATCCTTAAAATTTTTTATTTCATTCTCATCCACAATTAATTTTTCTTTATAATTTTGTTCCATAATCAAGTCCCGTGTCTTTTCCCTGGTAAAATATACCACTATATCCTGGGGTAAATCTCTTTGTTTTGCCACTGTCGATTCAATTCTAAAGGCCTTGTCTATCTCATGCTCAAACCTTCTCTTCTTTGGCCTATCTATGGTGCTAAAATATCTGTTACTCTTTGGTTTAAATTTTCCTCTTTCTGTTCAAGGAGTCCCCTCAGTTTCAAAGATCTGCTTCATTGACGTATTTCCAACCGCATCATAGCTTCTTTATCTTTTTGCTGTTCTTTCTTCATTTGTTCTACCTGGTTTTCCAATTTCTGATTTTTTTCTCTAATGTCTTCCACTTTTTGATCCATTGTTGATAAATCTGTTGTAAGTTTTTGCAGGCTCTGATTCAGGCTTTCTACTTTTTTTTTCAGATCTTGCTTTATTTCTGTCCTTGTCATTCTTATCTCTGTCCTTGTTGCCTTTAATTCTTTCATCATGTCATTTCTCATTTTTTGAAATTCTTCAAGTAACCTGTTCATTTCTATCACTTTGGAGCCCATGGATCCTCTTCTTTCTAAGACTTGTGGTTGAATTTGTGTCTGTGTTGTCTTCTTTTGACCTGTAGCCATATCTTATCTCGCTGTTCTTTTTCTACATAATCTTTATCAAATCTTTTATCAAAATAGCATCCAGAACTCTTATTTTCAAAAATATGCTTTTCAATATAAAATCTACAGTATATCAATCAACTACTTCAAAGTTTTAAACTTCTCTCAAATGATTTCTATCTGTCTTTTACTGCAATAAAAGCAAATTCAAAATTAACTTTGCTATTCTAAAAAAATTTTAAGACATATTCAACCATTAATTCATTATAAATTTTATATTTCATCAATATTCACCAGAGTTCAAATCTCTTTCTTTCTATGTCCACCCTTTAGTATCTTCACCTCTCTTCTTGAGGCTAATCCATCTTCAAGGGTCAAAAAGGAGCAATCTTAACACTTAATTTCTCAATTTGTCCAAAGTTTTAAATCTTCTCTTTATCTCCTCCAATATTGAACCATCAGAAATTCATTAGTACATAAGATAAAAGGGAAAAAAAATCTATGTCCCATATTCCCTTAAAAGTTCATTATTCTATTTACAATTCATTTGTCCTTATTTCTGCTTTCAAATCAGTTCATTTCAGTTCATTCTTCGTTTCAGACCCCTTTCAAGTTCCTTTGCTCCTATTCTTCTGTTTCAAACCTATTTCAAAATGTTCCCCAAATTTTCTCTTGCCTCTTCACCTCTCTTGTTGAGGCTAATCCTTTATGGACCCTTCAAAATATTCCAGTTTTATTTCAGATAAGAAAAGAACATCCAGATACTTTTCAAGGTCAAGCACAGTACATAGTCTTTCTATTCTCCCAGAACAGTCTCCATTCTTGCCATCTTTTTCCCCCTTCCAGTTTTTTAAATCTCTGCCTTTAATCCCTTTCTGCTTCCCCTTTCTCCTTCAATAAAAATACCAGTTTCAGAAAAATAAATGAGTCTGAGAGCCTAAAGTCTTATAAAGAAACAATTCAGTTCAAAGGTGCTGCTTAAAAGTTTCTTTAGAGCTTTCACTCTAAAACGACGGGGGGGGGGAAGCTCGCCCAAGCACTTCCAGGGGAAGAGTTAATTCTCCGCTTACCAAGTCGGTCCATATCCTTTCTTTTATTCAAAACCATGAGTCTCCGCCACGACAGGCTACTCCAACAGTGCAATCAGGTTTCAGATCAGTTTGACATCGTTGCTCGTTGTTTCAACTGGCTTGTTAAGTTGTATCCTCTTCTTTTCAAAAAGGTTTTTGCCGGCGCTCATCAGTTATATAACTGGCTGTGAATCCGCTGCATTCGGTCCGGTCCTCCTTCCTTTCCGCATCGGTCCCTCCACTCCATCTCCGCCGGCGCTGGACGTTCCAGGGGCTGCTCTGCTCCCCCTGCCTTCCAAAGGGGACTTATTTTGGGGGACCACAAGGGTCCCTGGGAGATGTTTTCCCTGTGAGTTTGCAGCAGGTAGTCCTGAGCCAGCGGTTCAGGCTACCAGCTACGCCGACATCTTGGCCCCACCGCTCAACTGGGACAGCGTTAAAAGGGGGTTCAATTTTTGTAAAGACAATCTAGTCGGAAGCACAGTCTAGATGTGGAAGATAAGAATGAAGATATAGCGTATGTAGGTAGATTTAGGTTTGTATGCATACCTGTTGTACTATTTATATACTGTATCATTCATGACTATGTTGTTTTAATGCAGTGGTTTTCAACCTGTGGGTCCCCAGATGTTTGTGGACTTCAGCTCCCAGAAGCCCCAGCCACGATGGTCAATGCTCAGGGCTTCTGGGAGCTGAAGTCCAAAAACATCTGGGGACCCACAGGTTGAGAACCACTGTTTTAATGGAATTTTTTATAATAAAAAAAGGGGGGGTTGAACAAGCTCCTAGAGGAGGTTGGGGCCATCTGGATGGCATTGTTTCACCTCCAGTACCCTGGACTGCCAAAAAGACAAAGCAGTGGATTCTAGAGCTAATCAGGCCTCAACTCCCCCCATAAGCCAAGATGACTGAGTAGAGGTTGTTGAGATGATGTGGACTCATTGGACAAGATGGCGACGCTTAGTTTTAGATGATGATGATGATATAAAATTATAATTATAAAAATAATTATATTATTATAAAATATAATTATAAAATAATTAATAATAATAATACAGACACACAAAAACATAAAATACAACAAACTAACATGATCTAACAAACAACATAAACCATTTTTAAAAATGGGGGAGAAACATTGCACAATATAAGGACTATATTAGAAAGGTGACGATGCCTAGTAAAGTGGAAGGCAGCAGGAAAAAAAGCAGACTGAATTACAGGTGGGCAGACTTGGTCAAGGAAGCCACAGCTGATGCCCTGAGCTTCCGGGACCTGAGCAGGGCTCGGGATGATCAAGGGGGCTCCTGGAGATCTCTCATTCATAGGTGTGCATAAGTTGAAGTTGACTTAACAGAAAAAAAAATTGGAGGTAATAGGTTCCCGTAAAGGCAATCTGACAGTGTGTAACAGCAACAGCTGGAGGACATATTGAACTGTGAATCAATTCCTGGGGAGTGTGAAATGGAGATCACATCCTCCTGAGGGGCTTCCCATCAGAGAAACCAGTTGGCTGCTGTGGAAATAGAACATAGAGCTAGACAGGTCTTTGGTCTGATCCAGCTTCAAAGCTTCTCTTAGGTTCTTATTGTTGTTTCCATAGCTGAGCCTTTCTGATGATGAGACAGAAGTCTAATTAAAACACGCCACTGAAGGAACCCCTAAATTAACCTGCAATGCCCTTCTAAGGATGACCCACATATGTTACCAGAGGACACCTACCTGAAGCCAGAGGAAGCAATATTTGAAGACATCTTTTGAAGGATTGGGGAGGGGTTCTAACATTGTAATCTGTAGAAAGAAGAGACTCCAAGAGCCATCCAGTCCAACCCCATTCTGCCAAGCAGGAATAGACTATCAAAGTACTCCCTTTGACAGATGGCCATCCATCCTCTGTTTAAAAACTTCCCAAGAAGGAGACTCCACCATACTCCAAGACAGCAAATTCCACTGTCCAACTGCTTTTACCATCAGAAAGTTTTTCCTAATGTTTAGGTGGAATCTCTTTTCCTGAAGTTTCAAGCCATTGCTCCATATCCTAATGTCTGGAGCAGCAGAAAACAATCTTGCCCATCCTCCATATGGCATCCTTTCAAATATTTAAACATGGCTATCAGGTCTCCTCTTAAACTTTTCTTCTTCAGGCTAAACACACCCAGCTCCCTAATCTGCTTCTTATATGGCTTTATGGTTTCCAAGCATTTTATCATTCTGGTAGCCTTCCTCTGGACACAGTTTCACTTGTCAATATCCTTTGTGACTTGTGGTGCCCAGAACTGGACACCGAGTCCAGGTGAAATCCAACCAAATGCCTGCTCACCATGATGCTGCCATGGTTTTTTCCCCTTTGAATGTCTGCTCCCACCTCCCATCACAAGAGGCTCCTTTGCAAGGCTTGGACCAATTGTCAGAATGCGCAGCTTTTTAGTGCTGCACGTCCACATTAATGCAGAAACAGTTTATCTACATTGAAGGGTAGCAGATAGGCCCGGGTGTAATTAAGATAATGATTCTTTGGCTTCCAAAAGGCTATTAACTGAGCTCCTTTCTGAAATTTACCATAATTGTTCTCTAGCTAAAAATTAACACATTATCAGGCTGATTGTTAGAAGGTTTTAAAGGCAGCGGTGTTCTCTTCTAATAACAGTTTAACAAACAACCCGAAGGGATAGTGTGGCTTTGGTCATGACTTCTCATTCCTCCAAAGTCTTAAAATTCTTTCATGACGAAGAATTCTGGAGAATAAATTCCAGGTTTCCTTTGCTCAGTACTTTTCTTCTGAAGGGCTTCCCTGTAGTTCATTGATTTGGCATGGTTCCTAACTACCACAGCACTGTGCTGCAGTCACAGAAGGAAGTACCAGTAGATACTTTCATAGGCTGTTCTAGAGGCTTCTGGAGGTACTTGCTGCCCTTAGGCATACTGCTTTCCAGACAGGGGGCTTCACAGGACCCCCAGCCTCCCTCTCTGGGTCCCCCATGCCCTCTAGTCTGGAAAGAAAGAGAAAAACTGGTAGGCAGCAGATCCACAGTCTCATTGGTGTTAGCCTCAAAGTTTCTTCGCTGAGAACCTTAGAAAGTGCCATGCAGCCTCCCATCTGGGCATCCATTTTGTGTTTATCCCTCATGGAGAGATCATTTTGTGTATATCCCACTCAGGTAGCTATTTTCTGTGTGCCCCCCCTAGGGTGGCCCTTTTCTATGTATCGCCATCCTACCGGCCATTTTCTGCATATCCGTGTTGGTGGCCATTTATATGTCTATGTATGACGCAGAGCTTATTTTGGAGAAGGATGATTCCGCTATGCAGTCAGCCCCTGCCCATCATCTTTAGTGATATGTTTCTAGAGTTCTCACTGCAGACAGTCCACACACCCAGACCACCACCACCACCCTCTGCATGATGAAGCCCTATGAACTCCAAACCCTACAAAGGACCTCTCACAGCCTTGGGGCCTCCACTTGTCTTATAGCATCAGAAAACAACATGTGATGAAAGAACCAGTACCTTTGCCATAAGCATGGCCCACAGAATCTGGCACATGATGAGCCGCAACGACAACGCTGACAACTGACCTGAAGCTCTAGAGCAGTGGTTCTCAACCTGTGGGTCCCCAGATGTTTTTGGACGTCAGCTCCCAGAAGCCCTGAGCATTGACCATAGTGGCTGGGGCTTCTGGGAGCTGAAGTCCACAGACATCTGGGGACCCACAGGTTGAGAACCACTGCTCTAGAGACTCAAGAAAGCGAACTGGACACTCCGGGGAACACCATCACCTTGTAGATTTTGCCTTCATCTGTTCCCACAACTGTAGATAACTCATTCATTCCAACATTTCGTACATGACACACATGGCTACGCCGCATCAGAGTGTGGTCAAGATGGCAAAAGTTTTTAATGAGGAGGAACAGACAAGCTAAAAAAGGCTGCAGCACTTTGCTTTTGCCTGAGCCTACTGGAAAGGACAAAACTCTGCCCCCTCCTCTTCTCTTCCTGTAGTAAGTTAATTGAACTACTTTTGCCATTTGAACAGCCTATAGCAATTGAAATAAGCTGAGGGAAAAAATAGGGAAAGTGAGAGGAGGAGAGAGAAGCTGAGACATTTAAAAGCAGCTAGAAAAGTGGGATGGCGGAGAATTTATTGGGACCATCCCAGCCAAATCTGCAGGGTATGCGTGTCCGGTTGAGGCACTGGATGGCTCACCAGCTCCAAAGCAACCCTCCTAGGCAAGCTCCCATAGGGGAAAAATTGTTCCATCCAAACCCGGTCAGTAGAAAACTGACACCATTTTACTTTGGTACCCCTATTAGGTAGGATGTTTGCAGACACAGCTGTGCACCATCCCTAGCCTACACTGCAAAGATCAGGCAGGCAGAGCCCATGTACAGACTGAGACCCAGTAGCCTTTCAAGACAAGCTGTGGGATAGGAAATGCCAGCAGCCATGCTGTGGAAACAAGGCAACTGGCCACGCGAAGGCTCTTACCTTGTAGATTTTGCCTTCCTCTGTGCCGACAAGAAACAAATAATCAATCTTCTTGTGAAAGTCAAAGGAGGTCCCACAGCCTGTTTAGGAAGCAGGAAAGGAAGAGAGAATGGCATATGCGCAAATGGCCTTTTTTGCTATGCCTCTGAGGGGCTACATTTTTCAGGGGGAGCTGTACACATTCAACATGCTGTTTGATAGGAGCAATTCCAGTGGATTAGATGGCCATTTAACTAGGTGGAGGAAACACTCATGGCTGCTTTTGGTTGATGGGGAGCCATGAATGCACTCAAGTTTGCCTGGAAGTCAAACAAAAGGGTTGCAGCTTCCGGCCAGGAGAAAAACAGAGCCATTTTGCTCCAGCTGTGCTGGGCAAAGGCTTTGCCAAGACAGCACATAACTGTTAGATACTGAGGCTGGGGCTTATCCTGCCAGGGAACTAGCTCTGGGCCTCTAATTCCCTCCACCAGCTACCTGTAGAACACTGTTGACTTCACTGACATTAAGTCTTTAGTAGTTTTTTCCTCCACAGGGAGCCGTTCTGAAAAAATCCTTGGATTTCTCACTGAGCAAAAAAGACTCTTTTTTGAACCAGACTGTTTATTTCATGGGCTAAGAGGGGTTCCTTTATTTGAGGAGAAGGGAGTGGACTCTTCCTGCCTATGTTAAGGACAGCAATTTCCCATCCTTCCACAAAGGGACAAATAGTTTCTGCACTTTTCTCCCTGCCATGGTTTCTGTGTAGCGCTTGGAAGGCTTTTATAGCTTGCAAAGTCTTCCAGGTATTAATCTACCCAAAAATACACGTGCGTGGATCTCCTACTTTTGGACCACATAGGGTAAATATCGACATGTGGAGTTATGAATAGGTTGTGCCACCATCTTGAACGGTTACATTGCTCCATGGAATCAAGACACCAAATGCGCAATCCAATGCACAATCAAACGTGCATGCACATCCATGCATTATGTTCAATGTATGTTCATGCTAAATGTACATCCGTGGTCAATGGTAGTATGCATACACTCCTGCTTCTGCAATCTTGAACGGAATTATTCTTGAATGGCTTGGGCCCAGGGTATTTGGAGAACCGTATCTCCCTTTATGAGCCCAGTAATGCTCTGAGATCGTCTGGAGAGGCCCTTCTCTCTGTCCCGCCACCCTCTCAGGTGTGTTTGGTGGTAACAAGGAAGACAGAGGCTTCTCAGTGGTTGCTCCCAGACTTTGGACCTCCCTCCCTAGAGAGGCCAGGGTGGTCCTTGCCCTCCTTCCAACAGCAGGCCAAAACATGCTTGTGTCATCAGGCTTTTACAAACTTGCTAGGGTTGGGCTTTTAATTATGTGCAGTTCTGTTTTTAAGGTTTGTATTGTCTTTTAATGCATTTAATATTTTCAACATGTAATGGTTCTAACTCCATAAATTGGATTTTTTTAAGTTTTGTATTTGTATTAATGCTTTTGTATTGTTTCTCCTTTGGATTGTTTTATATTTGTTGTTAGCTGCCTTGAGTCCCACTATCAGGAAAAAGGTGAGATATAAAACAAACAAATTTCTGCCAGAAAATGAATAGAAATTAACATTCTTTCCATTCTTAGCAGATAACCCATGCTTCCTCCTCCTGTCTACTGTCTTTGAAGTCAAATAAAGCTTCATGTTTTTCCCAGAAGCAGCCCACTTGATTTCCCTCCACCACAATTCAATGCGTGTTTCCTTGAAGGTGAATTCCATGGTACTTACTCCCAAGTAAGCCCACCTGGAATGCCAGCCCACAGTACCAATGACATAAAAATGGGGTGTGCAAGTGGAGGAGGGGTCAAGAATGAAGGCCAATTCTCCCTTCAACCCCCTTTTACAGGCCATACAAACACCTTGCATGCAACATTGCAAAATACCTCCTTTTTTGACCACATCCCAGGCAAAGGGGGGACTGGGAGTGATGCTCATTTCTGGTCACCATTTTGGCCAGGATGAGTCTGAAAAAGGAATCAGGGAGAGCAGTGGGGGACTAGAACGCCTGAGAGGGTTTGACATCCACGTTTACACATTTGGGAGGGTTAGGGTGTGATTTGGGAGCAAAGATTTCTCAAAAATCACGCTGAAAATGTTTTGAAAATTTGGATGAGGATCTGGGGGCTTGAGGTCACTGGCAGAGAGCTCTGGGGCCCACAGAAGCAGGGTCATGGGTCACATGCCAGCAGCAGTCTGCACTTTCCCCACCCCTGACCCAAAGGGTGGAGGGGAGCATTCAGCCCATACCGATGGTGTTCAGCTGTAGCCCCTCCGGCCCTTCCATTGTTGTCCCTTCCACCAGCAGCTTGATGACGTCTGTGTGAACCAGCTCATTCTGTTGGGGAAGAAAAGAGATTAGAATAGCCGCCGGTGTCGTTGCAACAATGAGACGTCGCTTTGGAACAGAACATTATGTCGAGGGATTTCAAAGAAGGGAGGAATCAAAATGTTGAATGTTTCATGACGGTGGCCGTTGGTGGTGGAGAATGTTAATGAGAACATTGCCAGTCCTACGTGTCCCATTGTGTTGCCTTACAAGCACATTGGGTGTATTCACAGCCCTGCATTGTGGTGTCTGCCTCAGGACCACTTCCCACACATTCTCCTCTTGCATAAAGAAAACCAGGGAAAGTGTACGTGTCTTCTGTTGAAGAAGTGGGGCTCAGGTAAGCCAGGTCTGACAGCAATTGCCCTATTGAAATTGCCTGGGGCAGAAAATCCATTCCTCCCGTTATCTCTCACACAGTTATAAGAGATAGATTTTAACCTCTGTGTAGGACAGATATTGCTCTGGGTGGTCTGTGGAGAGAACAGATACGCACAATGTCTCTGAAAAGTGAGGACTGAGTTGTGCTCTTATGAAATCATTCCAAGTGATTCACAGCAATTCTTCTGTGGGGAACCAGCAGGGGTTTTTTTCCTCAGTGTGTCAGGACTGGCAGCCAATTGCTCATGGATTAGCACCCAGCCATGGACGACCACTTTGAGTAGCACTAATTTACTGCGCTCACATGTCAGTCCTGTGGGCGTTGATTCAAAGTTCAATGGTATTTACTCCCAAGGAAGTGTGCCTACGATCACAACTGTGGCCCTTTGGGGAGGAAATCTTCCACTCTATGGGTGTTGGAAAATTTGGGCTGGGGCCATGGTATGTGGGTGAAAGCTTAGATTTCCTTCATCAGTACCATGGTCCTTATCCAAACTGCTTTCTTTCTTTTAGTTCAGAGATGGGAACCTTGCAACTCCCCCAGATATTGTTGGATTACAACCCCTAGCATTCCTGTACCCTTTCTGTGCTGGCTAGGGACTTCTGGGAGTTAGAGTCCATTATCATCATCGTCATCATCATCATCATCATCATCATCCTTATTCATTTATATCCTGCCTTTCTCCTGATAATGTGACTCATCTGTAGATCCAGATGGTTCCCCTGTATTAGGAGAACAAAATTACACAGGAGAATCCAGCTGTGGACTTCCTACACATCACCTGGTCTGGCTTCTGAGGGCAAGTTCCCTTTCTCTCTTCCCAAAATCCGCTGTCATTGTTACAGTTTTTCTAAAGGTGCACAGCCATTAAACGTCCTGTTCTTTCTCTTTCAAAATGTTGCAGTGTTGTGGGCATTATGTGGATGACTTCTCTTGTTAGCATTGTTCACATACATACACACACCCACACACACACCAGACATGATGTTTGGAAGTGAAGCTCACAGCTGATGAGTTCAAGGAAAGGCAAAGAAAACTAAAGCAGAGTCTAGACAGCTCAGCTCCGTTTGTGTCACAAAAGTTTTGCAGTTGCATAATTAATATGCAATACAGGCATCGTCATTAAGGGGCCATGTTTCATTTTCTCTTATAGAAGAGTGCTTAGGCATAGGAAAGGAAGAAAATCTTGATTTAATTTGTTCTCAAATATTAGAAGGAATGAGTGAAATGTTTTCTTCCTCACTGGATGGTTTTTGGATGGGTTTTCACATTTTGGGCCCTTTTTTGCAACTTATTTTAGCACGAAACAACGTTTTTACACATAAAACAGTGTATTTTGCACAAAACAGTTTTAAATGCAATTGGAAAACATCAAAAGGAGTGGTGAAATGTGAAAAACCTTCCAGTAGCTGACCATATTTTTTGACGGTGTCCTGAGTGAGATATCTTTTCCTGTCAAAAGAAAGACAAATGGCAAATACTGTTAACATTTCTGGGTGTGTGTGTGCGTGCACGCATGCACACATGTGTGCGAGTTTGTTTATGCATCTGCCTGCATGCCACAGTAGGCTGAGCTACTGTCTGTGCAGATTATTCTTCTGATGACTTGCCCCCATGGCTTGCTGTTGTGCTGTCAATACTCTTCACATCCCCAAAATAGCGTGAAGGGAGAAACGGTGCTTTAAATTCTTAGTTCACACCCCATGAGAAACTCTCAGCAAAGCACTGGTGAAGAGCAGAGTTTCTCATCCCAGCAAAACCACCCTCCCCATCTCTATTTTTGGAATCTTCTTCAAGAATCTGAATGACTTTCATACAATGGGGACTTTTGGAAAAGAAACTGGGCTTCAGTGGAGGTTAAAAGAACAAGAGAGCAAAGAGCAAATTAGGCGTGTGAGCAACTGAGCAAATGCCTTCAGGGAACATCACTAAAGCCAGAGATGTCTGCAGCCTCAGTCAAAGGACCCAGCAGGAGACCCAAGCACTACTGAAAAGTTGCCTTCCTGACAAACGGACCATTAAAAAAAAAAAAAAGCATCCAGCATTTTGTGGAAGGGGCACAATAGACAGCATGGCTGACTCCTGAACCTTTGAGACAACGGGATAAAATTCCTGGATTGTCTTCTGGAGAAGTGTCAGGACTTAAAAGAATGGCTCGGAGGGAAAGAGGACGATTAATGCTACCTTGTGTAGCAAAGAAGGACTAAGGTTCCACCAGAGCATTGAGACCCAGTGTGGTGTAGCAGTTTGACTGGACTGGACTATGACTCTAGGGACCAGAATTCAAATCCCACTCAGACACAGAAATCCACTGGCTTTGTGTCTCACGCACATCACAAGTAGCGAATGAATGAGACAGGAGGCTGTTCCAAAAAGGTAGTGTATTTCAAAATCTAAAAAAGTCTAAAACACGGAACCCTTCTGGTCCCAAGCATTTCAGATAAGAGAAGTTCAAGCTGTAATAGGAAGGCATGAAGCCCCTCTTCATGGCTGACCCGAGAGAGTCAATGCAGCACCTGAATGGGGCCCACTAAGCAGGAGGAATGGGTTACCTTAACCAGCGTCCAGGAGACAATGCGTCCATCGGAAGAGACTGAAAAGAAGTTTAAGTTGTTGTCCATGTCATCCTTTTGCCACTTCACCTGAGAAAGAGAAACGCAGAGAATAGAAGCAAAAACTATGCAGCGACACTCAGCATTTACAAAGTAAAAGAAATAGCCTCATCTGAATCCCAGAAGCCAAAGTGTTCTTACTGATCAAGAGACTGTAACCCACCACGGTTGCATGGAAAGTGTGATGTTGCAGGGGTGCTGTATGCTGAATGCTCAGTCGGGATGAAATACTGACATTCCACCAACTCTGCTCATTTGAGCGCATCGACACTGGGTGAATCATACCCGGAAACACCAAAGTAAGGAAATGGCCTTCTATCTATCTATCTATCTATCTATCTATCTATCTATCTATCTATCTATCTATCTATCTATCTATCTATTAGGCTAGATTGCATAATTAATTTTGAACACAGAATCTGTGCTCTTGAGTCACAGAGTCAGAGCTCCTCTGAACAGATGCACAGGCTTTTGAGTAAACAGATTTTGTCTTCTTTGTTGAAGGATACACTACACAAAATAAGGGATTAAACTAAAATGGCAGTCCTATCATCCTCATTTTCCTGGAATTAAGAACCACTGAACACAATGGTACTTAACTTTTGAACAGAATTCTGGACTGTACCCCTTCAGAAGTAATATTTCTGAAAGCTCTTTTACTGCTTTTTTTTAGAAAAATTCCCTGAATGTAGTCATGAGGAAATAGTTTTCTGTGGACTTTTCCCTCGTGTACTTGTTTACTATACACAAGGAGCCTTCTGCATGGAAAACAGAGGGAGGAGATCATCACACAGTGGAAGAGCACTTCTACTACCAGTACTACTACTTCAGCTTGTCTACATCCCACCTTTTTCCAGAACCAGGACTCAAGGAGGCTTACAGATAGGACCAAGTGCAATATAATTAAACATGCAAAAAAAGCACAATATTAAATGGTACCAAACCACTAACAATGCTAAAACAAATTGAACACATACAATTAAAAATGGTGTTAAGCAGGGTTTTTTTTTTAAAAAAAGGTTGACTTTAAATACTAAAGCATACTCTCAAAAGCTCTTTAAAAACCTTCAGTTCTCAAAAGACTGTCAGAATAAAGGCTATTTCTGCACTACACTGTTATAGTGCTATTATTCCACTTCTGTTCCAGTTTAGGGAGGGGCGTTTAGAATTCTCAGCAAGAGAGCTCTTTGGCGTCTGTAAACTACAAACCCCAGAACTCCATAGGATGTAGAAAGTGGAATAATAGCACTGTAACAGCGTAGTGAGGAAATGGCCAAAGAAGACTTTGCTTTTTGAGAGAAGGACAGTTTTGCATGTAGAAATTGGCAGGTTCAGCCTCCTGCTGATAAAGTAGGAGGTACAGGTGATGTCCTGTCTCTACCAATTTGGGTGAGGTGAGTGATTATATTAAGAGGGTGGTGGTGGCACCCAATCTGGGAGAATATCATCCCCACTTGATGCCTGCATTAGAATCTTTTTTTTTCTTTTTATAATAATTTTATTAAAGTTTCAACAAATAAAACAAACAATTATTTCTGCAATGTTTACATGCAATATTATTTGTTCTTCCTTTCCTTTCTGGATTACAATTATTAATATTTCCTCTATTTATTATATTACGTATTGCTATAAAGTGTTAGTAATCAATAATTTGTTAGTTCCTGCTATATATCTCTACTTTACTTGTTACATGATATTCCATTGATTGTTACCCTGTATAATAATTGATATCATGAAATATGTATTGTCTTCTGTCTACACCCAACCCAAATCTGTAACAATCTTCCACTCTTTATTAATGTCTTCATCTGATTTCCCTTTTAGTCTTTGTGTAAGTATATCCACATTTCTATTTTCCCTAAAAGTTGTCTACCACTGTTCAAGAGTAGGTATAGTTTCATTTTTCCAAAGTCGTGCGTACTCAATATGGGCCGTCGTCACCATGTATAATATTATTCTCCAGTATTTCTTAGCTGATGTTCCATCCAATATGTGTGTCATGTTTAACAAGTAAAATTCAGGTACCATCCCAAATTGGATCTTCAAAATTAGGCTTATTTTCTTGTGTATTTCTTTCCAGTATTTTTGTGCTTTGGGACATGACCACCACATATGAAATAGTGTGCCAGAGTTCTCTTGACATTTCCAACATTGACCTGCCCCCGTCTTGTAAATTGTCTTTAATTTTTCTGGTGTCATGTAGCATCTGCGAAATAGTTTGTAATAATTTTCTTTTAAATTTTGAGCAGCAGTGAATTTCTGTGTTCGTTGCCAACTCTGTTCCCACCATTCTAACTGCATTGGACGTTCAACATTTTGTGCCCATTGTATCATTACTGCTTTAACTGTCTCCTCCTCGCATTCTTGATGTAAAATTTCTTTATACAAATATGCTAATAAATGTGCTGGATCTTCTCTTAACAGTCGCAGTAAATGGATTTGTTCCTTCTGCTGTATTCCATAAGTTTGTACATCCATTTGAAATCTTTCCTTTAGCTGTCTATAGGGAAACCAGCTTAATTTTATTCCTTCAATTTCCAATTTCTCTCTTGATTTCATCTTCACACCACAGTCTTCTGTCGTTTCTAGTAGGTCTTCATACGGTAACCATTTGTCTGTGTCTGTCCATCTCCCCAAAAAAGCTTCTTGCGGGGAGACCAAATTGGGTAACTGCCTTATGTTCTTCTTGTAATCAGTCCATATTTTGAGTAATAATTTCCTTACGAAATGATGCATAAAACCTTTATCTATTGCTGCTTTTCCATAAAACATATAGGCATGCCATTCCACTCTTAAGTCTGCTCCCTCTAATGCCAGCATTCTCGTATTTTGAAGATTTATCCAGTCTTTTATCCAAGTGAACGCTGCTGCCTTGTAATATCCTTGTAAGTCCGGCAAGCCTAAACCACCTCTTGCTGTTATGTCCGTCATAATTCTCCATTTAATTCTTGGTTTCTTCCCTTGGCATATAAATTTAGGTATGTCTCTCTTCCATTGAACAAAGGGTTTGATATTTGTAATAACAGGTACATTTTGAAAAAGATTGTTCATTTTTGGAAGAACATTAATTTTTATCACTGATATCCGTCCCAACAAAGATATTTTTAGTTGAGTCCACATTGCCAAATCTTGAGTTATCTCCTTCCATTTTTTTATCATAGTTGTTATGGTACAATTCATTGTTTCTTTTTGTAATCCAAACTCCTAAAAATTTAGTTTTCTGTCCTTTATTAAATCCTGTAATTTGTTTGAATTCCGCTTCTTCCTTCTCCCTCATGTTATTTGTTATGTACACTGTTTTTTCCTTATTAATCTTAAAACTGAAGTGATATCCATACTCTTGAATGATTTCCATCATTCTTTGAGTGCTCTTGAGGGGATCATCCAAAAAGAGTACCAAATCATCTGCAAAAGCTTTAAGTTTATATTGAAATTTCTTTATCTGGACTCCTCTTATTGCCACATCTTCTCTTATCTTATCATTAAATATTTCTAATGTCAAAATGAATAACAAAGGTGATAGGGGACAGCCCTGCCTTGTTCCTCTCAATATTTCAATCGGTATGGTACGTTCTCCATTTATAATTAGTCTTGCCGTTTGTTGAGAGTATATTGCTTCAATCCATGAAATGAATTTTTCTCCCGCTTGTGCTTGCTTAATAGTCGTCTTCAAGAATGACCAATTAACCATATCAAATGCCTTTTCTGCGTCGACAAATACCATAGCTAGCTTTCTTTCATTGTGTTTTTCGTAGTATTCAATTATATTTAAAATTGTCCTAATATTGTTACACATCGTTCTCTTAGGCAAAAAGCCATTCTGATCTTCATGAACATGTTCTTGAAGTACTTTTTAAAGTCTCTCTGCCATAATAGCGGCGAAAATCTTGTAGTCCATGTTTAATAGTGAAATAGGTCTGTAGTTCTTTACATCCGTTGTGTCTCTCCCTTCTTTTGGAATCAAGACTACATTAGCTTCTTTCCATGTTTCTGCTACTCCATCCATCTTAATCTCATTTATTGTTGTTTGAAGTGGAGTTGAGAGTTCATGTTCCAAGATTTTATAGTACTTTGCTGTAAAATCATCGGGTCCTGGGGATTTATCGTTCTTTGTGTTCCTAATAGCTTCTACTATCTCCATCATCGATACTGATTTGTTTAGTGTCTCTCTCTGTTCTTCTGAGAATCTAATTTTATTCTTCCTCTCCAAATATTCTTCCAATTCTCTTTGATTTTTTTTTCGAGGAGGTACTACTTAATAACTTTGTATAATAAGAATAGAATGCTTGCTTTATCTCCTCTTGCTTTGTTGTCTTTCCCTTCTTTGTTGTAATCTCTGTTATTATATTTCTTGATCTTCTTTTCTGCAGTAAGTTGGTCAAAAGTTTTGAAGGTTTATTAGCCTGTTCAAAAGAAGTGTGTTTTAGTCTACGCATCTGTTGTTCAATTTTTCCCAAGTTTAATTGATTCAATTCTGCTTGACACACCTTAATCTTCTGTCTTGTAGTATTATCTGTTGGATTTTTCCTCATCTGTTTCTCCAGTTCTTTCATATTCCCCAGGATCCTTTCTTCTGTACGCTTCCTTTCCTTATTGATTTCAGCAGACCATCTGATAAAATTCCCATGCATCACTGATTTACTTGCATCCCATATTGTCTTCATAGGCAATTCAACTGTCATGTTTTCATTGAAATAGTTAATTAACTCTGTTTTTGCTTTTTGAATGTACTTTTCCTTGTTTAAAATCTCTTCATTGATCCCCCACGTCCTCTCTCTGCTCATGACCTTCAAGGTCACTTGTAATGGGAAGTGATCTGAACACAGATTTGGAGGACTGTCTATTTCATGTGTCTTCAAAAGTAACTCTTTAGTTGCCAATATCATATCAATTCTAGACATAGATTTGTGTCTGTCTGAAAAAAAAGTATATCCATCTAATTGTCCATTTTTATATCTCCAAACGTCATATAACTCTAAATCATCCATGCATTACAGTCTTTTCAACACCAGGCAAATGTCTGTTTGTTCTTCTTGCAGCTTTAAGAACTGTAGTTGGTGGTTTTATACCTTTGCACTTTTATCCCATTGTTGGTTTTAATTCAGTTTTAGTGTAGTTTTCTATTGTCCTTCTTTACGCATTTTTTTATTTGTATTGCTGTCATAAACTGACTGAGTGCCACTTTTGGATGCCAGGTGGTTTGAAAATGAAATAAAAAACAAAATGGGGGCAATCTCTGACACTCTAGAAAGCAACTGGAGAGATGAACAGTTTAGCCTGATTCATGGCAGTTTCCTACAATCATCCAAAAGCAAAAGGCTCTCCCCGCCAACACACACATACAGATGCCTGAAGTGATACAATCCAGATTTGAATATTGAGAATGGTCCTAAGTGGCCCTTGGAGCAGGTAGTGGAGACTCAGGGAGAGGTATATCTGTTTGATCCAATTTAATCATCCACATAAACAACTACAGAGAAATTGGGCTTTTGGATTGGGACTCTTCAGCAAAGGAGGTGAAGGCAAGGAAAAAGTGCCTGCAGGCCACGGAGATAAATTTCTGTGTGAAATCAAATACTTCCCAATTGGCTCAATTTCCAGATGTGGGAATCCAAAAGATGGCCTGTTATGCTGCCTGTCCGCATGGGCCACCTAGCTTCTCTGTCAGCCAGGCTGGCCACGTTCCAGTTAAACTCCCTCCACCTGATCCTGCTACACGAAGGTGGTATTTCTCTCTGCCAAAGGAACGCAGCAGATATAGATTCCTTTTGCCATAACCCATTATAAATGGGCCCTATTATACTGGAGCTCACTGCAGACTTCAGGCGAGACAGTCTATTCATGCCATACCTCTGCTCCTCCCCACCAAAAAGAGACAATTGCAGGCTGAATCATCGGTTTCTCAGCACTTGTCTCTCTTCCCTCCCTCTCCAATTCTTTCTCTACATCAGGGATGAGGAGAGCCTGGCTCTTCTCTGCCCCGACACCCCCCAGCAGACAGTGAGGGCAGTGGGAAAGCTGCCTACCTAGGATGCCTCCAGGAGTCCTTTCAAATTCACCTTTTAAAAACATGGCAGGCCCCATTCCACTGCCTTTTGCCATCCATCCATCCATCCATCTTTTTTTTTAGAAAAGAAATGTTTCTCAAAGTCATCACTTTCAGCCACATCTTGCATTTTTTTCCACTGTTGGGGGCAGTCCATACATCCTTCGGAGGTTCCTGGGAGGAAGAAATATGGCCCTCTTAGCCTGCCAAAATTCTTCATCTCTGCTCTACAGGGACATCTGCTGTTTTTGTTCCATGCAAGGAAAGCCCAAGCAACAGTCAGCCCCAGGGTTACACATGTGACCAAAATGGTAAAAGGCTTGGAAACCATGAAGCCCTATAAGGAGTGGCTTAGGTTGTTGGGGATGTTTAACCTGGAAAAGAGCAGGTTAATGACATGATAGCTATGTTCAAATATTTGAAGGGTTGTCATATGGAGGATGGAGCAAGCCTGTTTTCTGCTGCTCCAGAGTCTAGGACACAGAGGAATGGCTTCATGCTACAAGAAAAGATTCCACTTAAACACTGGGAAGCACCTTCTGATGGTAAGAGCAGTTTGACAGGAATCTGCTGCTGCCTCAGTGGAGTAGGAGAATGCTTCTTTTTTGGAGGTTTTTAAAGAGAGCCTGGATGGCCATCTGTCAAAGGGAAAGCTTTTGATTATGGACTCCTGTATGGCAGAATGGGGTTGAAGTGGATTTCGCTTGGGATCTCTTACAACTCTATGATTCTATGAAACTGAAATGGCAGAAATGCATTTTATGCAGGAGTGGGTAACATGATGCTCAGGAAGTTACTGGGCTACAAATCTCACACCAGTCAAGCCAAGGGCAAGGGATGCTGGAATCATAAAAGACCAAGCACAAGAACCATCTAACTTTTCCTCTAGAACAGTGGTTCTCAACCTGTGGGTCCCCAGATGTTCGTGGACTTCAGCTCCCAGAAGCCCTGAGCATTGACCATAGTGGCTGGGGCTTCTGGGAGCTGAAGTTCATGAACATCTGGGGACCCACAGGTTGAGAACCACTGCTCTAGAAGAAGGTTAAGAGTCACAGGACATCTGGAAAGCCACAAAATACCTTCTTCTAGAGGAAGGGGTAGACAGTTTTCATGTTTGGTCCTTCAAGTCTAAGGCACAGATTTTGGTAAAGGAAAATATCCAGCCTAGGTAACAGACTGCACCTCCCCATATAAGCCTCCTTGGCCCTGAGATCCTCTGAAAGATATACAAAACAAACTACTGGGCCTCAAATTACAAGTCAGACCTCTCCCTACAAACTACAAGGCTTCAAACTACAAACTGGGCCTCAAATGCCAAAGTACAAACTTTGTACAAAGTACAAACTTTGTTGATATGTGCCTTCAAACTGACTTACAACAACCCTTTCCTAGGGTTTCTTGGTCATTTTTATTCAAAGAAAGTTTACCCTTACCTGAGTGTGACTCACCCAAAATCATCCACTGGGCTTCCATGGTCTGCCGGTGTCCTAGGTCAGCATTCAAACCATGACACCAAACTGGCTTACTATGCTCTATTGGTTTTAATTTGCAAGACACTTTAAGTTCTGGTTTTGGGGGAAAGGTGCAGTATAAATAAAGACAACAGAAACAGCAGGAAGTTAAGGTAACCACAAGTAAAGATCCCCTGAGCTGGAACGAAATCCAAGAGCTGGACCTTCATTTTCTGGGCAGCTCTTGAGGATCAAGTACTCCAGCTTCAACGGAGACCACTCCAGATTTGGACCGTGGTTCCAAGATGTGTCAGAACTGTGGCCACAAGGCTCTTTTGATGCCTTCACTATAACCTTCAAAATAAGCATTGCTTCCATTTTCCAGTCTGGCTTCATTTTACCCTGGGGTGCCTTCTTTCAAGTACCACCCCCTTGTGACTACTTCATTTATGGCAGAGATTAGACTTCAACGACACTTCTTTTGTAAAATAAATAGGACCCGGGGGCGCTGTGAATAAGGCCTGATGGAATGATGGCAAAGATAAATAGCTTCACTTTATATTAAAAAGAAAAACCAAAATCTAGCTGGCGTTGCGGCTTTTCAGAAAAGCTATCTGAGCTCCCTTTTAAATGTAAATGTACATTTTGCTGCTTATCTGGAGATAAAGAAAGCGATAGGTGTGAGGCCTCAGATGTGCTGCAAGGAGAAATGAAGGCTTGGTGCATCTTTGTGCCGTAACGGGACACACAATGAAATGGAGTGCCTGTGCGCATTTCAGCAGGAAAAATGTTCCCCAGGACTCGATGCCTTTTGCTCAATCGTGTCTTCTCACCTGAACAGGCCAGGATGTTGGTGTAGAAGCCCCTGTGGCCGGAGACCCAGCTGGTAGCAGGGGAAGAGAGAAGCAGCAAAGAGGTCTGGCATTGGCACTTGGGCCGCTGTCTCTTTGATTCTGGTTCTGGAAACATTTCATAGCCAGAGGATGAGTGGCCAGGTGTACACATTTTAAACCTATCATTCTTTTCTACAATAAGAAAATGTCCTTAATTCCGAGTCAATTGTGTTTAGCACCAGAAGGAAGCTCCACTTTTCTCCCTGTAGTTATGTCAATGCTAGTCTATTTTATCTTGTCCAGTTTTATCCAGGGCATTGTATTGCTCTGTTTTGTTTTCTGGGGTCAATTTATCATAGAATCATAGAATTGAAAGGGACCTCAAGGAGGCCATCTAGTCCAACCCCTTGATGCAGGTGCAGAATCCATAGCTTAAGCATTCCCAAGAGGCAGTCATCTAATCTGTTTTAAAAAAACCTCCAATGAGTCAAAATCCACCATCTTCTGAGGTAGTATATTCCACTGTTGAACAAATGGACCAGTTCTTCCTAACGTTTAGGCAGAATCTACTTTCTAGTAATTTGAACCCACTAGTTTGGGTCCTACACTCTGGAGCAGCAAAAAAGTAAGCTCATTCCATCATCCACCTGATAGCTATTCAAGCATTAAGAAGGCTTTATCACAGCACCTCTCTGTTTCTTCTCTAGGCTAAATACACCCAGCTCCCTCAACCATTCCTCATATGGCTTGCTTTCCAGATCCATTTACTTTGCCAAATCATTTGACCACTTTGGTTACCCTCCTCTGGACACATTTGAGATTCTCAGTATCTTTCTTAAATTGTGGAAATGGTCACAGTTTAGGTTTATGGAGCCCAAAGATAAAGACAAGAGCCTTCTATCCCTGCAACCCACCATGCACTCCGTTGGCCACAGTGTCTCTAATGGCTGGACAGATCAACAGAGAGATAACTACATCACTGGGTGATGGTGGGATCTGTTGCCCCCTTGGTAAACCTTATCCCAGGGTCTACAACTTTGATATAAAAGTTAATCTAACCCACCAGAGAGGTCACCCAGATGAGCACGTAGGCAATAACAGTCGTACGATCGAACAAACCAGGTCAGACCAGTAAACTCCCCAGTCACATAGCCACAGGAGACCTCAAGCTGTGCTAACCCACGGTGGACAAAAGGTCATCAACCTTTAAGGCAGTGGTTCTCAACCTGTGGGTCCCCAGATGTTTGTGAACTTCAGCTCCCAGAAGCCCTGAGCATTGACCATAGTGGCTGGGCCTTCTGGGAGCTGAAGTCCATGAACATCTGGGGACCCACAGGTTGAGAACCACTGCTTTAAGGAGTCAACTTGAAGGGAGTAAGAGTTTTCCCATAAAGTTGTGCACTGGAGGCAATAAAATCTTATCAGGCCAAATCTATCTCCAGAAACTCACACTGCAGCCTCAAAGCAGCGGAAGATCCTGATACTCGGATAACACCTTGTTATCTTCCGATATCAAAGAAGGTGCCAGTGTGAACTTGTTTTCTGTTGCTGTCCCCTTTGTTCTCCCTGGGAGAGGATTTGCCCTCAAGGTAAATTTTTCCTACAAATAGTCCTCGTTCTTGGACTAGTTCTGAAGAATGCCTCCCGGTTATACCAACTGACCGGTCCCCCCTCCCGATAGCCATGTGATCTCCTCAGTGTCTCTTCACTGAGTTCCGTTTCTTTCACTGCTTCCTGGACCAAGGACTTCAGGAAAAGGTGCAGTATCACCCAAACTACAAATCCTTCAACAATCCCTCTATCTTATTTCCACTCTTTATTTCTTTTAGCCCCTGAATGCGTGTGTGTGGGTTTGCGAGAGCTATTACTGTTCAATAAAGTCATTCATTGGACCTTTTTGTGTGATTTCTGACTGAGCCTGACCCCGTAAAAACTGAGTAAAAGATCTAGCTAGGTTACCCTGCCTCTTGCACTGCTGTTGCTTGTGCTCAGTTGAGCTTACTTTCCCCATCATTTGGAGCATATTGAGGTGTCCCTCTGGGACCCCCAGATTTTCAGGGTAACAGATCCCCACCACCTTGAAGTAAGGGTGATGCAACTCCTCCTGAAAACCACCTTCTCTTCACCCAGGGATTCAGTCTTAAGCATCACCCAATCACAAACATCCCTCCTTTTGGTCATGGTGCTTGAGAAAGCACTGATATCCTAGCTGAACGCATTGTTGAGTGAAACTGTTGTTGTTCCTGCTGCTGCTGTTGTTATAGGCTTTCAAGTTGTTTCCAACCTACAGCAACCCTGAGGGAAACCTACCATGGGGCTATCCTGGCAAGATTTATTCTGGAGAGTTTGCTATTGCTTTCATCTTAGGCTGAGAAAGTGTGACTTGCTCAAGGTCACCTCATGAGTTTCAATGGCTTCAAGAAGATTTAAACCCTGGTCTTCCAGTCTCATAGCCCAAAACTCAAAATGCCACACCACACTGGGCCTAAAAATATGGTGACCCTTTGCTCGAGTTTTCTTGGCTAGATTTCTTCAAAAGAAGTTTGCCCTTGCCTTCCTCTGAGGCTCAGAGAGTGTGACTCATCCAAGGTCTCCCAGTGGGTTTCCATAGCTAAGGGTGTCCTATTTTGGAGGCTAGCCAGGGCCAAAGTTTCAAGTAGAGTCTGTAAGATAGCAGAGACTGCAGCAGCCCCAGTAATATACAAGAGCTTATGAACCAGGTGATTACAATTCTTGGAATGTAGGCAGTCCAGGTCAGCAGCATAAAGCAATAAAATCGAGGTCTTAATCCAAGGGGGTGTCAAGTAGCCTGGTCAATGAATGAACCAGGGTCCAAGGTCCTTTGAGAACAGGAGCCAGGACTCAAGAGACAAAAGTGTTGCTTCTTCCAGAATGGTTGGTAGCAACAAACTTCCTGAAGCTGGCACTGGGATATTTATGGTCTAGCAGCTTCCTGCAGATGTTGCCCGATTAAGGAACATTTCTCATTTTACAGTTCTGAGCACTGCAGACCCTCCCTTTCTTGTCTGTATTTGGCTGCAATAGGTACTGTCAAGTCCATGTCTCTGTGTTGTGGCTGCTGTCTCAAGAACTGGCACATCCACCTGGCCTTCCGCTGCACTGTCTGTGTGAGGGGCTGAACCTGCGTCCTGGGGCCAAGACACGATAATGGGAGGATTCCAATCCCGGCCTCTCAGAGTCTTGGTCCAACATTCACCCACTATATCATGCTGGCTTGATCTTTCCAGTCTGGGTTGAATACCATTGAGTCTCATGGTATCATCTCCATGGGGAGAGGGTGTCGCCATTTACAACGATTTGACTCCTATTTGCAGGATTGGTCCCAGTGAAAAATGCTAGATGACTGTGAGCTGGCCCCATAGCTACCCAGCTTTGAAGGTCTAAAGAAGGAGTGGTATGTTTTGTTTTGTTTCTTCTTGCTGGTGCTGAGGTGATCTCAGAGTGCCTCCTCTCCGAAGGAAACCGGCTGTAGCCTGAAGCAGAGGCATGCTAAATTGCATGAGTATATCATGTGCAGCAAGGGCTGGCAGAGCTGACTGCTCTTTCAGTGCCTTCCTTTGGCAGATTAACCTTCTTGTTCCCAGGAAGGCCAAGTGACAAATGCGCCACCCTCCCTTCATCTGAAGCAAAGAGAAACTAGTGAGGCCCAAGTAGGCACCCCTTTTCACCTTTCTGCCCCAGTTCCAACAGTCTGAACACTTCTGTTAATTTAACTTTCAGCTTTGTTAACAGCTCACATTTATTTGCATTCATTTTCATTCATTCTTGGTCATCTTTGTGCTTGCTCAAGTGGGGAATCTGGGCAGATGAAGGGTCTTTCTATCTCCTCCATTCCTAGACATATAGCAAGCCTGGACACTTAACATATTTTCTGCATTGCATGTAAATAGGAATGAAGGCACCTGGATTCTAAGGGCTTTATCAGAGGAGGTCATGTGGTGTAAGCTTGCAGCTAACTATTCCATGTTCGAGCAAGGAGAAGAATCCCAGGAAAGGGTTATAAGGAAACCAGGAACTGTCCAGTCAGATGTATTAGGTTTTCTGTTCTTTTGAAAGGGATTGGAGAGCTGCTGAAGACAGCCTGGGGTTGAAGAATAATCTTTCTTTTCTTTATGCCTGTGCCCATGGGTTTAGTTCTTCCTCTAGCAACCAGAAGGGAGGTACATAGACAGCCAGTGTTTTAAGCTAGTCAAGCTGCTTGCTCTGTCTTCTGTCAATTCTTAGTACATTGTTTTCCAATTTTTTAAATGATTATTAAAGTGTTGCACTTATAACAAGTCTGCTTTGTTCCTTAAGGGAGATTGGGAAGCTCTGATCACACATCTCCTTGGCAAGGTCTATCAGGAACTTTTAATTTTTTTCCCCTTTCTCCCAGAAAGCTTAAGAGAGATGGAGAAAGTGTGGAGCTCTTACATTCGGGAGAACCCAGAGAAGGAAAAGGAGATTGGATCTCTAGGGAAGGGCTTGGTGGCAGCACTACTACCTCTGTTCCACTGGGAAGCGGTTGGCAAGCCTGGGCAAAACTCAGCAACACACTGACCTCCTTTTTTGCCACAGCCTCTTTAGCTAAGTCTTAATTTCCAAACTGGGAAATGTGTTTGTGATTATGTTTGAATGGCAAAGTTGGAGCAACTGCGGTTGTTACTTAATGCACGATGCTTCATGGCATCACCAGGAGCCATCTCTGGGGCTCAGATTTTGCCTAGGAAATCTCTGGGCCTGAGGCAATCGTGAACTGGCAACCTTAGGCAGGAAAGCTTGGGCTGCCACCTGTAAAAGGCAAGACTTTTCTCTAAGATTATTTGGCCGTTTCCGCACAAGACTGTTATAGCGCTATGATTCCACTTTCAACATCCTACGGAATCCTGGAGTTTGCAGTTTAAACTCGTACGGAAATGGTCTTTGCCTTTCACACTGATCCAAATAGGCAGGGCTTCCTCATTTACTCCTTTGAAATGTGATCCAGAAAGAGAGTCGCACGGAAACTATGAACTGTGAAAAAGACAAATGGGTCAGAGAGCAAATCAAGCCTGAGCTCTCTTGAGAAACCAAAATGACTAAACTGAGGCTGTTTTGCTTTGGGCCTAACATGAGAAACCAAGACTCACTCACTGGGAAAGACAGTAATGCCAGGAAAACTGGAAGGCAATAGGAAGAGAGGACAGATACGCCACAGGTGGAAAGACTCACTCAGGGAGGCCTTCGTCTTGCGTTTCTAAGACCTGAGCAAGGCTGTTAATAACATTGCCTCTTGGAAGTCCCTCATTCATAGGGTTACTGTAAATCAAAGCCAGCCTGATGGCATATAACAGCAAGAAATCTTCCCTTACTGTTGTTTTCTGTGCTAAGGCTGAGCTTTGGGGACCCCTACCTCATGGTCCTCCACTCCATCACTCTCAAATTCGGGGCTCTTATGCTAAGACACTAGTACCTTTAAAGAGCCATTCTCTTTCCAGACCAGTAAGCCGAGGCACGCATGCTGCTTTGATCAGGAAGCCAGCTGTAGACCTGACAGCTTCTTTGCCTGGGGAGTGGTTTATAAATAACTGAGAACATTAATCACAGAAACAAAACATTCAAGGAAAGTCAAGACTGGAGATCACGCTCACATGGACTTGCCGACTTCCTCCCAGAGCGTTAGAGGAAGACTACTGGGGGAAGAAACATCTGATGGGATCCAGCAGTTTCAGGGCTGCCGATTTTGTTTGCTTCCTTTCTATGCCACCTGTCTTCCAAAACGAGACCCAAGGCAGCTCACAACATGAGTTAAAAGAAGTTAAAGCAATGGATCATATAAGAGTTTTAAAAACATATTAAGCCATCATTGAAAAAATTAATTTAGAACAGTTTTTTAAAATGTTGTTAAAATGCAATAATGATGATGATGATAAAAACACAATGCAACACACTCCAGGACCTTCTGCAACAGCCAAAGGCCATGTAAACGGAAAGCTCTCTGGATGACAGCAGAGAGGGGGCCAACCTGGCTTCATTTGGAGGAAATTCCATAGTTTGGGGCCAGCCACCAAGAAGAGTCTCTTCCACGTCCTGCACAAACACCCTACAATGGCGGTAAAACCAAGAGAAACCTTCCCATGAGGATTTTAAAACTGGGACAGGCTCCTACAGAGAGACACTGTTTACTGGTGACCTCGGTCTGGACCTGGAGGTTGTGAGGAGGGGTGAGAAGGAAGGCCTTCAGCAGCGGCTAGTGAGAAAGCACACATCCAGCAAGCTGGTCTTCATTCAGTTCGCAGCATCCTCCCTTAAAATGGGGGGTGGGCAATTACGACAAGCCTAGAAGCCAATTTTCTGCTCCTGGAACTTTTGAGGAGCTGCACAGGTAGCCAATAATCCCCCCCCAAAAAAATTCTGGTTTTGAAAAACAGAATTTTTAGTGTTAAACAGTGCAGTGGGGCAAGCTAGAAACTGGGAGAAGTAATTTTTTTTAATTTTTTTTTTTTTTGCCAGAAAAAGAGTACACTGAGGAGGAATGCTTCATGTATTCTCCGTTGTACTGATTTCATTGAGTCTCTGTTTTGCAATTATATAACGGGCTTCTTTATTGTGGGGGCAGGGGACAAGCCTCCCTTAAACATATTTAAGTTGAAAAGCACGGTATGAATAAACAAAATGGTTGACTGCATGACTCAATATGTGGAAGCTTCCAATGGGGACCCATTCTGGGCTGTGCAGTCCACATCCCTACCATTCTTGCCCCAAAGATCTGCCTTTCTCTGCATCCACCTCCATGCTTCTGGCAGTACGTGCTCCACAGAGATTTATTTATTAAAGCTAATTTGTGTTCCTTGCCCAAAGAAGGATGTTGACTTTAGCCCCACAACTAACCCTAATGTACCACTACCATTACAATGTACCAATGTACCTCCCCAAGCACACCACTGTGTAGACCTCCACCATTGCCCTCATCCCCACTGCCCCCAATGTTCAAGAGATCAGCACCATGAGAAATACTTCAGCATTCAAGCTTTGTTTTTCTTATGTGCCTTCAAGTCAGCTTCAACTTATGATCAGGACCCTATGAATGAAAGACTTTCAACAGACCCCAGTATTAACTGGCCTGCTCAGGTCTTCATTTACTCTGCAACCCAATCAGTTGTTTTTTTGGCCATCCATGGCAGCCATAGATTTTTCCTCCAACACCAACACCAAGGCTGATCCTCATTGTCTCAGCAATTCCATCTTTCACAACCTTGCATAGATAATTGGAAATGCTGTGATATGGATGATTTTCACTTTAGTATTTAATGACATATCTTTGCACTTGAGGATCTTGTCTAGTTCCTTCACAGATGCTCTTCCAAGTCTTAAGTCTTCTTCTGATATCTTGACTACATTCTCCATTTTGATCTAGCTCTGCTTCTGTGGAACAGTCTTCCTTTGGACCTCTAGCTGGAGGAGGATCTCACCCATTTTCATCAGAGGCTGAAGAACTTCCTCTTTGATTCTCCAGACTAAGCTGCTGAGCTATGCCTGAAGTTTCTGAGGTAGGTAGCGACTGTTGTTGGGGAATTTCATTTTATATATGTTTATGGTGTTAATGTTTTATTGTCCTTGTCCTTGACTGCATATGTTGATGTTCTGCCCTTTGATGAAAAGGATGTTATAAATAGACATTGTTGTTGTTGAGGAATGACTGAGCCAAGGTATGGGAAATCTTTAACAATGTTGATGAAGCTACGGGTTGAAAATAGTGCCTCTTTTTAAGACCTCGACCCTCTCATTTCAGGATTAAGGTACCAGAAGCTTGGTGGTCTGCTGTGCTTTTCCAGGCCTGTGGTGTCTTGTAAAGGCAAAGAGGGGAAGGAGAAAGCAGAAGCCAATGCTCTCCGCTTAAGAGGGATGCTCCCAAATGTGCAGAGCTATACAGCATCAAGTGGCCTCTTCTCCTTCCTCCAGCTTCATGTTTTCTTCCAAATCTGGAGCCAAGGGGATGACCACCAACACTGCCTCTTTGGGTCCTCTTAAAACCCACAGACAGGTACTTTGTCTGGCTGTGGGTTTTTAATGTGATCAGCGAGCAGGAAGATTGCCAAGCATCAGAAGAGACGCTGTTGTGACCCAAATGGCATTTGGTTATTGATGATGATTCTTGTTTCCCCTCAAAGAATGCTATTATTGCTGCACCATGCTGGGAAGAATGCTTTTGAGAAAATGAATGCCAGGAGGGGAAGTAGGAGAGAGAGGAAGAAGAAAGAAAAAGGACACCAAGGGATCTATCAAGGGGTGATTCTACTGCGGGGATGATTTATATATATTGGTTAATGATGCCCAGGCATGTTTTAAAGCAGGGCTGAGGAACAGCCTGGTTAAGGCGCTACCATTTGTCTGGGGATCAGTCCAATTTTAAATTGATAAATGCAGAGCGGGATGGAGAGGAAAAGAGAGAGAAAGGGAGAAGAGAGAGCAGAGGGAGTCAGGGAAGGAAAGGGACAGAAGTTGAGAAGAGAGAGGGAAACAACTTGGACAACTGGGTATGCTTAGCTTGGGGAAGAGAAAACTGAGAGGTGACATGACAGTCATCTTTAGATATCTGAAGGGGTGCCAGGTAGAAGATGGAGTCAGCTTGTTTTCTGCTGCTCCAGAGACTAGAACATGAACTAGTGGATTCAACTTTCAACCACCTAAATATTAGGAAGACGACTGTAGACTCTCTGTCTTTAGAAGTCTTTAAATCGAAGTTGGAGGGGCATATTTTGGGAGTGCATTAGTGGTGTCTTCCTGCATGGCAGGGCATTGGACTAGACAACCCCCGCAGACCCTTCCAGTTCTAACATTCTATGACTCTATGAAAAGTATGAGAAGGATTCAGAATACAGTGCCCACCTGCCACACTGGGTCAGTGTGCTTGCCAGACTTGGCTGAACTCTTGTAGCCAGGCTGGGAGCTGGCAGGCTTCTTTAGGTTATAGATGGCCACATTCCCATCATAGAAACCAGCTACGATAAGGTAGGGCTGGTCCACATGGATGTCGAGGCACATAATACCACTCTCGCTGTTGAAGATGTACTCTGGGAAGGAAGGATTCTTCAGGGTGTACAACAGGAGCATCCCCCGGCTCTGCTTCATGAAGTCATCTGGACAAAAGAAGAAGGAGAACGCTGTTCATACCAGAGTCTTCTATTAAAAGACTCAGTCAGTGGCCAACACCACATCCACAGCAACGAGTCCCACAATCCACCAGAACAACGAACTCTGAGAGGCAGCCCTGGCTAAGCATGATTTGGCACTTGGGCTAAAGACACTGTAGGATTATTTTTGAAGGAAACATCTTTATTTTATATATATTAAACTTAATAAAATTCACCATGCAACTAATAGGCATATAGAACAATGTGTAATAAAAATAACATTAAAAAGCTGCCGTCAGGGAAGCAAGGAAAATAGGAGCAAAATGCTTACCATAAAAGTCAAGAAAAGCATTCAGAATTAAGGTTGATTAATACAGTGGTCTCTCTACTTTTAC
Source organism: Iguana delicatissima (assembly GCA_948472985.1). Classification (NCBI taxonomy): domain Eukaryota; kingdom Metazoa; phylum Chordata; class Lepidosauria; order Squamata; family Iguanidae; genus Iguana; species Iguana delicatissima. The sequence continues at coordinate 659,769 of CAOKZL010000499.1, forward strand.
ATGGGTTTGAGGTGCAGAAATATAAAAGTGGAAAAACTGTGAATAACTCTCCCCTGCCCCCCGCTCTCCCCTCTCATTCCCTTCCAGGGCTCCCCACTTCCATTCTCTTGCCTTTTGCCCTGGTGTGCATGCTTTTCCTCCCCACACCCTGGCAAAATGCAACAGAACGGGAGGCAAGAGTACCGCAGGTAAAGAAAGAAGGTGTGCATGTGCCTTCCCCCTTATTCTCTTCTAGACCAAAGCCATACGTGTCTTGGTTTCCATCTGTGAAATGTCAGAGGGTCTGTCCTTGCTTTTACCTCTGCTGTCCCAGGGGTACAAAACCCAAATCATCACATTACCAGTGATGTATTTAAGTCTTTTACTCCAAGTCTCAAGTCTCTACCTTCACATCTCAAGTCAAATCTCAAGTCCTTGAAGATACTTTCAAGTCAAGTCCCAAGCCAAGTCTCATGTCTGGAAGCCAACTTTATACCCCAACCAAAATTCCAGAATTATTGGACAGAGCCAAATAAAGTCAGTTTTAACAATTTAAGCAGGATTGGGCCTCCACATTTGTGATTTTGCTATCTGCAGCTTCGAACGTAGGCAATAGGATCCTTCCTACCCCCCTTCCCAAAGGGCATACAAGGGTCTTCAGCTTTGGAAGTGAGAAATAGGATTCCTCCTACTCCCCATTACTTGAAGCTTCAAAAATCTTAGAAGGAGGGATCCTTCCTCCTCCAGCCCATTGCCTAGCCCATTTGCTGTTCCTCTCTGAGAAATGCGCCCACACTTTGGGCTTGAGACAGATCGCCATACGACCAGTAGGCAAAAAAAGACAGAAGTGTTGTTCAAAGTCACAAGGCTTCTGGATGAATGTGTTGTTACTGAACCAAGGGCAGCAAGTCAGCCATTAAAAATATACAAGCCTTGAGTCGAGTCGAGTCGAGTCGAGTCAGTGCATCACTGATTGCCAAGTCGAGTCCGAGTCAAGTCACTGAAGCGACTTAAGTCCAAATTGAGTCTGAGTCTATTGACTTGAATCTACATCGCTGCAGATTACTATGCCATCTCTTTCCTAGTCCTTGTTGCACCTTGTTTGGCTGGTTGACCTTTCCTGATAAAGAAACAAAGCACATACACTCCTGCCTACACCCATTTATCGCATGCCTTGAAGCCAGTCTCTCCCCATCCTTCCCAGCTAAATTTGCTTTCTTATTTCCATTTCTTCATGCCTTTGGGTGAAGATTCCTGGTGTTTGACACAAAGGCAAAGGTGTTGATTAAGATAAGGATGCCAGGAGCAAAGACAGCAGTTTGCTCCACTCAGTGGTCAAAATGGAGTTCCTAAAGGCCATTCAAAATCCTGCCAGTAAATTTACTGGCTGCTGCTTCTGCTTCTTCCTTGGAGTGTCTTCTGGTATTTGCCACGTGGGAAGCTCATTTATTCCTTGATGGAAATGTCTTAGCCATCGAGCAGACTTTGCAGGTCCTTTTATATCAAAAGCAGGTGCTGTCTTGAATTCACTCCTTTCTAAACCTGTATTTTGAAGGTATTCAGTGGAACAGATTCATAGGAACACAAGAAAAATGCCTTGTTGCATCCTATCAAGTTGTTTCTGACCTCTAGAGACCCTAAGGTGAACTTAACACGGGCTTTTCTTGGAATAATTTGTTTAGAGAGGGATTGCCTTTGCTCTCCTCTGAGGCTGAGAGAGTGTGACTTGCCCAAGGTCACCCAGTGGGTTTCCATGGCTGAGAAGGGATTCAAAACCTGGCCTCCCAGTATCCTAGTCCAACACTCAAATTACCATACTACACTGGGGAGTCAAAACACAGGACCATCTAGCTTAGAATTAGCAACTCTGACTGGCAGCCGTGGCTCTGTTCAGGGTTTCAAGGCAGGATTCTTTCCTAGCCCTCCCTGGAGATTCCCCATTTTCCCTGGTGGTGGCTTCCCACCCAGGTATTAACTCAAATCTGACATTCCCTAACTCTTAATATCAGACAAGAATGTGTGCGTTCAGGCTGGTGTGATATTACAATCATTTGATGTACCAGCCATACACCAGCCATACATGCAGATTTAGAAGAAGAATTTAAAGACACAAACAAGCCCACTTATTGCACAAATGTGATAGACCTGTTTTCCCCTTTTCAGTACATGTGAGTGTATGTGTCCTCAAGTTGCATGCTGACTTATGGCAACCCCATGAATTTCATAGGGCTTTCTTAGGCAAAGAGCCCTCAGAGATGGTTTTGCCAGTTCCTTCCACTGAGAAGAAACTCAAAGGAACTCCTGCAGCAACTGGTATTCATCAGTGGTCTCCCATCCAAGTGCTAACCAAGGCTAGCCCTGTTTAAAGCCCAAGATCAGACAGGATCTGGTGCCTTTAGGGAATTTAGACCCTTTCTCTACATAGTTTTACACTATTTGTAAGTTACACCACTCTCCTTACTATTAACCTCATTTCTCTGTAATCAAACCCTCTTGGTTCCCTGTCCATCTCTGACACACACACACACACACACACACACACACACACACAGAGTCCTTCTTTCTTTCCTTCTCCAGTCTTCTTCTGCTTCTCTTCCTTCAGGTTAGCTCTGGTACTGCAAAGCAGGCTGTATACTCAGGCCACTTTCCACCCGGGTCTGCAAAATATTGGAAAATTTTTTGGGAAGATGATTCAGGAAGAAGAAGGGTTTACAGATCTCTGAGCCTGGACCCTCTTCTTCAGTTCTCATGACAATGGGGAGAAAATCTCAGGGAAAGAGTGCTGCCTTAAAAACTGTATATCTACATAATTTTTTATCATTTTGTTTGAATGGCATCCTTCATGCCAACTGTGGCTGACACTTAATGCATCATCCCTAATGACATCATCAAGAGTTGCGCCTTTTAACATCACCGTGTCTCATGACATCACAAGTGGCAATCACCAGGTCTTAGATTTTAGGCCTGAAATCTCAAGGCTGAGGCAGTCTCAACAAGTCTTAACAAGTCTAGGCACTAGTCTTAACTTTGTTGGCAGAAATTCCTAAAATGTAAAATTTGGCCTTGCATGTACGGTATGGAATCTGATCAAGCAACTGTGGCGTCAGCATTTCGGCCTCCGTACTGTAAGTCCTGTTCTGACCACCAGTCACTTGCATAGAATGGAAAACATCGAACAGTACAGATGAAGATGCAGGGCAGCCCCAGGACATTTATTTCCATGCCCATTGATTACTGTGATATATTATAATATAGATATCAAAATTCCAACTGTCTTGAAAACTGGAGAGATAGGAACGAATCTGGCAAGTGCTCTGGCTGACTGCTCCTGTGGCAAATGGTGATTCCTCCAGCTGGCTCAGCTTTAGTGGGCTCAAAGGCTGGAAAGCAGTAGCCCAAAGGAGAGTGAAGAGCGGTGCCTCTTGCACTGAGGAAATGTGTGGAACACCAGCGCACATCTGCCTGGGCAGAGAAAGCGGAGCAGAAAAAGGAGGCTGTAGCTGAGGGAGACAATGGAATGCACTTTATTCTGCACGCCCTGACCGGAAGCTCCTTAGGGACGCCTGGTTAGTTAGCAATGCCCAAGGCAGGCAGGTCATGTCGAGAAGACACCTATGGGGACATGAATGATGAAAGGAGCAGAGATGCATGAGAGAGGAGCTCACACAACAAGCTTAGGATGATGTCTGGCAGCGTGGTGGGTGGGCAGATGCTTTTTAGGATCCTTGTCAGCATCCAAACCAAATGTTTGCAGCTGTCCAGTGTCACCAGAAAGGTTATTTTATGTATACCAGACTCTCTTGGAGAGCCAGCATGGTATAGTGGTGTGAGCATTGGATTACAACCATGGAGCCCAGGGTTCAATTCCTTGCTCAGCCATGGAAACCCACTGAGTGGCCTTGGGTGTGTCACACACTCTCAGCCCCTAGAAAACCCTGTGATAATTTCTTCTTAGGGTCACTACATTGAACTTGAAGGCACACAACAACCAAGGCCCCCCTAAATAGTTGCTGCTGTCACCTGGTGCTTCACCGCTGGGAACTGTTGGCTGGGAGCTAAACAGGGGAGTAAAGTTTTCTGTTAGTAACTTCCCTGTTCTGTTTTCAGAGCTATTACAATGGGGAGATGGAACACACCTGTGCAGTTCAATTTCCTTTGTTTGAGAATCCATCTTCCTATTGTTTTGCTGTGGGAGGGGGCAGTTGCACCTGATACCCAGCCACAAAAGTCTGGAGTGTTAGCCCTGGAACAAGATAATCTGCGATGAATTTGCTGAGCAGAAGTCCAATTCTGTCACTTGATTTGGGCGGATTCCAGAAGACAGAAGCTAAAGAGGATGGGATGCTCTTCTTTACTGTAGATGACCTGCTGTGTCAATCTGCCACCAATAAACTTTATCTTATGTTTTTCAATTTTTGGTTCCAAACAAAGTCTTGAGGGAGGCCTGAAACTGCAGCCAGTTTCAGCTCAGAATACTTAGCCAGCTCATGATACAAGGAGAGCTTATCTGCTGCATCAATTTAAAGCCTAGCCTAATCTGCAACAGGAAATCAGATGCCTCCAGATATCCTTCCTGCTTGCATTCCTCAGCAAGTGATATTCAGAGGCAACACTGATTTTGATCCTAGAAGCAACATATACAGTAGGCATTATGGCTACTCTCTAACAGCCTTAACTTCTATGTATTACTCTAATCCTCGTTGAAAGCTGTCCAAATGGGCAACCATCACTACTTTTTGTGTTAGTGAATTCCATAGTTTAACCGTGCTCTGTGTGACTCTCCCACCATTTTGCTTCACCAGGTGACCATGGATGCTAGTCTTACAAGGGAGGGAGAAGAAATTCACCTTCTCCAAATCGTTTTAGCTAGAAAGTTTCAAGACATTAGAAGGGATAGCTACATTTATTAAGCCAGGATTGATGGATGGATTGACTTAACTTTTCCCCTAACATAGGATGCAAGGCAATTCATACTATAGAGATAACAAAATCAAGTAAAAATCTGATATTAACAAAGCTAAAATTAAATTAGATAATCTGTCCTATTGAAACACGATTAATTTGAAAAGTATAATAAACGCGCTTTAAAAAGTATAGCAATGGGAACAAAAGTACAGCACACTATACCACCCAGCCAGTTAATTGCCAATGGCCTGTTCAAATTCTCTCTCTCTCTCTCCATGTGTATATATGTATATGTGCGTGTGTGTGTGTATCATTGCCTGCTGGCGAAAGGCAACCAGAGATGGACCAATTGAGCTTCTGATGGCAGGGAATTCCACAAGCTAGGAGCAGCCACCCAGAAAGCTTTCTTGTATGTCCACTGCAGATATATCTGTGACAAAGGTGGGACACCCCCACACCCAAACTTTTCTCCAAATTTGAGGCATTGGTACTTAACAAGGCACCATGTACATAAAAGGTGCTAAACACTCAGTGCCAAGTGGTGACTCCACATTATCTCTATTAATTTTGGTCATCCTTGATCCACTCTCCTCTATACCCTTCTTCCCTAGTGCAGTCACACTAATCTGCTTCCTTCCACTAGAAAACTGATAGGCATAATTTTGGAAGAAAAATTAGATGAATACTAAGTAGCATGATCAGCAGCCGCAACTAAAGACAATGGGCTAAATTAAGCATGTGCAAGTTTATCTTGTTCTAATTAGATGGCAGAAACCATCACTTTAGCATTTAGCACCTGCTGGACACCTTATCTTTTTACAAGATTTTAAAATGCTTTTTCCTCTCAGTTCGCTGCTCACTAAATATTTAACAGTGCCATCATGTGGCAAAAAACTTTCTAAGCGTCAGATTCCTGTAAGGAGCATAGTGCCATCTGCAGCTACCACTTGACTGATAAGAATCTTAACAAAAATGATCTAATGTACGTTGCTTGGAAAATGATCTAATGTACATTGCTTGGAAACTAATGGGCAAATTCTCACACTGTTTCGTAATCTGGTGGAATCCTGACTTAACTCTACCATGTCATTTTGGGACAAATTGAAAGCAGTTCTGTATGTCCATGGGACAAAAATAATTTAAATACATGAGAGTTGCAGTGACGGATAACCGTCTCCTATTGCCTGTCTCAGGTTATTGGCACTCAAGATATGCTCTCTCTGAACATGGAGGTTTCATTTAACTGTCATTGAAACAGTTTTGACAGAGACCTATATATAAGTATGTCTAAACCCCTTTAAAAGCCACCAAGTGAAGGTGAATTCTGCAACTTCATTTTGATTCATCCAATTTGAATAAACTAAGGGCTTCAGAGAACCTGAAAAAACATAGTCCCTGCAGTCTAAATACTGACCAAAAAAGGCAGTTGGCACTATGTAAAATATAAGCACAGGGAAATTGATAGATTGTTCCTTCCCCTTCTCACCTTGCAGTTGAGAAGACTTCAAGAACAGAAAGAAAGAATTTCACAAAAAAATAAAATCAGAAGATTTCAACAAAGAAAAGAATCCTAGTAGACAAGTATATATGTGGGGAGGGAATCTGATTTACAGAAGTGTAGGAGCAGCGGGGGGGGGGCAAATAAGATCCATCCTTTGCTTCATTTTTTTTTAAAACTCACATCCTGATTGTTCTTTTTGTTGTCAACTGGCATCAAGTCAACTTCAATGTAGGGCAACCCTATAAACCAGAGACCTTCCAGTCACCCTAATACAATCTACAGTGGCTTGCAGATTCAGGGTCGTGCTCCCCTTGACTGAGTCTCTCCATCTGTAATGTAATCTTCCTCTTTTCCTACTGCCATTTACCTTGCCAAACATCCCTGTCTTCTCTAATGAGTCACATCTTTTTATGATGTATACAAAGAACAACAGTTTCAGCTTAAGCATCTTGGCTCCTAGAGAAAATCAATTTTTGATGCACCCTAGAACCCAGTTCCTTAGGATGAAGTCATGGCAGTTAAAATCACATGAAACCAAGATAAATGTATAATGCAGATTCATTTCTGAAGTTTCTTATACGTTTTATATTGATCTGGGAGATTCTTGTAAATATGGAACATCATCATTATTATCATCATTATTATTATATTGGGCTGAGTTGTTCTGGTCAAAAAAAACAACCACCAACAAACAAAAAACAAAACAAAGAACAAAAAAAAATACAGACATGATTCTGAGGGACGCTGGGCTGTAGGGAGGATGCTGTTTTGCCTCTCTCTGAGAGAGTGCTGGACTTGGCGAAGTCAACATGGGAATGTTAGGAGAGGAGCCCAGCCCAGGGGTCAGCTGAAGAGCCCTGCAGTTCTACCCCAACTGCCCTCACTCAGCGATCCACCTGCGTAGAAAAGGCAAGGTATAAACATAATTCAGGTGCTGGAAGCAATGTTGGATTCCTCCTGCATCATGGTTGGTGCCTTTGCCAGCTCATAGAGCTGGCCTTGATTCACTGATACCCAGAAAGAGAACCCGATCTGTCCCCCTCTCTGATTTGTTTCCCTGGCTTCTGACGGCCAGTCTCAGCTCCTTCACCTTGGACTGCTAATAACCAAAGCTAGCTGTGACTTATCTTTTCACGCAGTAATTTATGACAGAAGCCAAGCTCACCTTTACAACCCAGGGCTGGACTGGAACCATGCAGCCCTCTGGTTGTTGTTGGACTGCAAATCCTAGCAGCCTCTGGCCAGTGTTGCTAATGGTGATGAATGCTGGGAGTTGCAGTGGAGGAACATCTGGAGGACCACATGATTTGCAATGTTGATCTATAGTCTCAAGCTGTGTGTGGAAGGGGTCTCACTCAGAGGAAAGTTTATACCTGGAATGGGGTCATCAACTCATGGCAGAGGGAAGAGAGGAGGTGACAGCATTTTACCTACCTCATGTTTTTCTCACCTTACCTGCCAATGGAATGGGTTGAAAGCTCATAGAAGAGGAGGATGCTTCTTCTTCCATACTGGATTAGGGAAGGGGCTCCTTTCCCCTCTTCCTAATATAATGATTTGGGGAGTTCATAGAATCACAAATCTGGAAGAGCCCACAGAGGCCATCTAGTCCAACCCCATTCTGCCATGCAGGGATACACAAGTGTTGAGTGTTGAGAAACACTCAATGTTTTGATCAGATTATGTTTTCCTGTTAAAGTTATTCTATACAATGGCTCAGTCATCAGTCAAAATGGAGACTGCAGTCAAGAAACCAGAAGAAAACTAAGATTTGGAAGGGTAACTGTGGAGGAACTTGACAAGATCCTCAAGACATATAATTAAATACCAGTCATAATCATCCATGCTGTAGTATTTCTAATTTCAGTGTATGGATATGAAAACTGGATAGTGAAAAAAGATGACAGGAAGAAAATCAACTCATTTGAACTGTGGTGCTGGAGGAGAGTTCTGCAGATATCATGGATGGCTCAACAGACTAATAAATGGCTCCAAGAGCAATCAAGCCTGAACTCTTCCTGGAAGGTAAGATGCTGAAACTGAGGCTGTTGTACCTCAGCCATATCATGAGATCACATGAGTCACTGGAAAAGATGATAATGCTCAAGTATGTGGAAGGTGATAGGAAAAGAAGAAGAAGACTGCACTGCAGGTGGATTACTCCAGTCAAGGAAGCCACAGCTCCAAGTTTGCAAGACCTCAGTGGGGCTGTTAAAAGTAGGAACTCATAAAGGTTTGTCATCCATAGCATCTCCAAAATTCAGAGCTCACTTGATGGCAAATAACAACTACAAGTGTTTCTTCAGTGTGAGAATCTGGAAGTCACAGTTGGGATACCAGGACTAATGTCACCATCAGTAGGTCTCTGCACACCCACAGTAGATCTCTGCTGGCTCCATATGTGCATACCTGCATGAAGCAATGACTGTGTACTTCTCTAAGATACCTCCCTAAGGATTTAGAATCTTCTTGGGCAGGCATTGCAAAAGTTTTAGAAATATTTCTCCATCCTATTAAAGAGACTGTATAATGAAGCTATCGTGGAGAAAAAAATTATATAGGCTAGATTCTGACCTACCCACTCAATCATCCCTCCAGAGGCAATCTTGGAGCTCTGATTAAGTAAAAGTTTTTTTAAAAAAGTAATCACAGCCAAACCCCACAGTGAACTGATTGCAGACTGAAATCTTTCTGCCTTCTGGGAAATTAGATTGTTAACGCTGTGACTTTGCTAGAGGTCGCTATGCAACAAGCTCTTCCACGTGTAGCATGAGCACACCAAAGAGCACCTGAGCAAACAGTGTGCTGGACATCAGTGGACAAATCTACTGAGGTTTCCAGAAGGGCTCAGAAAGCCCCCAAGTCCAGTGGGACCTGCAGATGCAAAGCAGCAGAAGGCCTGTAGTTAAATTAGTCAGTCCGGGATTGCGTCCTTGTCAGCTGGGAATCCATGTGTGAGAAGTGATAAGAATGTATTCCAAAGGAGGGAAAATAAATGACTCTTTCCTGAGCAAGCTGAAGAAATCTAAAGAATGCAATTTGCACACTGGATGTATGGCACAGCAAACCAAGGCACAGACAGGAGACAGGTTGTTTGGGAAGAGACGACAGCAGCAGCAGAGGCTAGTGGCTTCCATGTCAGTGGGGCAGCAAATCCATTCCAATTTTTAATCTGAATTTTAAAGGAACTATCCACAGTGCTGCATTCTTAACCCTCACAATAGGTTCATCACCCTGGAAAGCTCCTCTGAATTTCAATTGAAAACCTAGGGCAGATTCACTGACTCTGGAGCCACCAACCGTCATTGGAAAGAAGGCTGCTTCTTTTCAGCCAATGATGTGCACCTGTCTTTGGCTCTGAGATGCAGGACACACCAGGCAAACTGGTACAGCTGTGCTGGAACCACTATGCCATCATCTGCTCTGACTTGGAAGGAAAGTCAGGCATGGCTTCCTGCCAGTGGGCTGTTACTTTTAGAGCCTGTTCCCTTTCAGATGGAAAAATTTGGCTTATAGATTGCACCTCAGCCCCAGACCTTTTGCATGCTCCTACCTGCAGATTCATTTGGTTTTAATAATTAAAAATGGAAAGTAATTTTGTCATGTCCCTCCTGCCCTATAGCTGCCTAGGACCTTTATTTAACCAGGAATAAACTGGAGGTCAACTGGGAGAATGCTGACACTGATTTTAGAGGTAGACATCTAAAGCCTTGAAGCCTGTGATAGCTTCCTCTTCTCTTGCTGTTGTCGCCATTGACTCAGCTTTGATTTGTGGTGGCAGTATGAATGAGACATCTCCAAGTCACTCTCTCTTCAACAGCTCTCCTCAAGTCCTGAAAATTCAGAGTAGCCCTGGCATTCTTGATTGAGTCTGTCCACCTGTCCTGTTGCCGTTATGTGCCTTCAAGATGACTCTTGAGTTATGGTGACCCTCCCACAGAGTCTTCTTGGCAAGATTTACCCAGAGAAGGTTTGCTAAGGGCCTTCCTCTGAGGCTGCGAGAGTGTGATTTCCCCAAGGTCACCCAGAGGCAGCAATGTCAACTTGAGTCGATTGACTCGGACTCAAGTTGGACTTAAGTCACTTCAGTGACTCGACTCAGCAATAAATGACGCACTGACTCGACTGGACTTGAGATCTGTATATTTTTAGTGATTGAGTCGCTGCCCTTGTTTCAATAACATAACACATTCATCCAGGAACCTTACAACTTTGAACAATGCTTCCATTTCTTTTTGCTACTGGTCACATGACAATCTGTCTCAAGCCCAAAGTGTGGGTGCATTTCTCAGAGGGGAAAAGCAAGGGTTAGCCAATCGGCTTGAGGCAGGATTGAGGTCTGCTCAGCGGCTTGTCCACACAGTATATTGGAGGAGCCTTCTAAAACTTTTCCTAAGAGCAGAAGGCAAGACTCACCCTCAGAATGCAGGACACATTTCTCAGAAGGGAACAGGAAATGTGTTAGGCAACGGGCTTGAAGAGGAAGGATCCTTACTTTTAAAGCTTTTGAATCTTCAGTAATGGGGAGTAAGAAGGATCCTATTCCCCACTTCTGAAGAATCCTCCAGCTTCAGAAATGGAAAGTAAGAAGGATCCTATTTCCCACTTCAGAAGCTGCAGATGGCACAATCGCAAATGTGGAGGGCCAACTCTGCTTAAATTGTTAAAACTGACTTTATTCAACTCTGTCCAGAAATTCCAGAGTATAGGTTGGGGTATAAAGTTGGCTCCCAGACTTGAGACTTGATGTGAAAATATCTTCAAGGAGACTTGACTTGAGACATGAAGGCAGAGACTTGAGACTTGGAGTAAAAGACTTAAATACATCACTGCCCGGTGGGTTTCCATGGCTAAGCAGGAGATTCAGACTCTGGTTCACACTTTGGTATCTCTGAATCCTAGTCCAACACTCAAAACATGATACTATGCTGGCTCTCTTGTGTTTTCTTCTGCTTTTTGCAATTTAGTCAGAGTGAAATCAACAGACATAGGCCTCTTCAGACAGCCATGCAGGTCTCTCAGCAAAAGCCATGATATGATGCTATAAGAATGCTTTTGGCACAAGTCTTGGAGACTGTCTACATGGACAACCTCCAAAGTTGTTAACACATGGCTCATGTGCCTCACAATCACTGTACATTTTACTCAGTTTGCACTAGACAGGAGTTTCCTCTTTGCATAAATAACTGGGCAACTTTTGCATAGGGGAGAGCGCCTGCTGCTGGAGGAGGGTTTTTTATTTACATATTTAGCTGCCTGAAAGAGAAATAAATGAATTCAACAGCAAATCAAGCAGGAATTCTTGCCTAATTAATGCACGCTTACGATATAAACACTCAGAGTTCCCCAGGCTCTCCTCTTTCCATCTATGCTGTAAGTATTGTCCCATTCATGTGTCTGTGTTGTGGCTGTTGCAGTGGGTCTCACTGGGGTCCTCAGATTGGGGCATGACACTACGACATGTGTGGAAGCAAATTCTAGAAGTTAAGGTACACGCTGAAAACATTTGTTTAGTGGTGACTCCCAGCCTAATAAAGAGTAGGAATCTGCTAGGAAATTTTTGTCACCAGATCTTCATAAAGCAGGATCATAAATATAGAAGAAGGCATTATTTCAAGCGCTCAGGATCCTGGTCACAACGCACTTCAAAGATAATCACCAGCATTTGAATCTTCACGCTACACACTACAATTGCTATCACTCCACCCTAGGGAATCCTGGGATTTGCAGTTTGGTGAAGTGTTTAGTATTCTCTGTCCAGGATAGCAATAGCATGGCGTGTATATTTCTATACTGCTTATCAGCTAACTGCTAAGCGGTTTACAATGTGTTAGCTAATTGCCCCCAACAAGCTAGGTACTCATTTTACTGACCTGCGGAAGGATGGAAAGCTGGGTCAACCTGGAGCCCAGCAGGATCGAACTCACAACCTTATGGCTGCAGTACCAGCTTTTAACTACTGTGCCACCAGGGTTCATCAATGTCTAGTACCCCACCAAACTACAAATCCCAGGATTCCATACGGTGGGCTCATGGCAGCTGAAATGGTATCAAAGTGTTACAGTGTGAAAGAAATGTAAGAAATGCTACAGTTGTTATGCTGAAATAAATCACACAGTGCTGCACATAACTTGTTTTTCTTGCTTTCAAAACAACAACAACTCTGACCCCATCTTGCCAAGACCTACGTAATTCTCACTGAAACCACCTCTTGAGCTTTATGTCTTTTCCATTTGCAGGAACAAACATTTCATTTCTTCAATAGAAATGAAGACAAACAAAGTTCTTCTTTGTGCAGAAACAGTAGAGTGCTTCAAAACTGCAGAGTAACTGAATGGAACAGCCCATTCTTGCCACAAGGCTACAGAGCTTCATTGTGAACTGACGTGCCTGATGCTTCTCTAAAGAAACATCCTTAGGAATTCCTCCAGCACTTAGCCAGTAGTCTACAGAGTGAAATACAGACACTGTTCAGGACAAATGTCATACTTTCTTCCAAGAGGAAATATCTGTGTGCGTTGACTGCTGTCAAGTCAGTTTCAAGTTATGGCGACCCTATGAACAAGAGTGTCACCCTGTTGCCAACAGCCCTGCTCAGATCCTGTAGGCTACGGGCTCCTTGCTGCAGGTGATCCACTTATAATGCACTCTCCTTTTTTCCTACTGACTCATATTTTACCAAGTATCATCGTCTTTTCCAGCAAGTAACAACATCTGACCTTGCGTCCAAAGTATGATAGCCTCAGTTTAGTCATCTTGGCTTCTAGGGATACCTCAGGCTTGATTTGCTCCAGGAGCCATTTACTTGTGTTTTTTCCCAGTCCATGATGCTTGCAGAGCACATGTGTCAAACACAAGGCCCGTGGGCCAAATCCAGCCCGCCAGGCCATTTCATGTGGCCCTCACACCTCTCCTGCAGCTGCAGCTGGGGGGCAGAAAAAGGGACAGAGAGGGGCTGGGGAGCAGAAAGTGGCACATTTTGGATATACTGACCAATTTTATGTCACTTTACACAGGTACAGGGGCCATAAACTATGATCAAATAGCCCAAAATGTCCAAGAAAAGAAAAGTTGGTGCAGAGGGAAGGCAATTTAAAAACCAGTGATAATCGAATGCAGAGGCACTTATTTCATATGATAAAAGAGTAGACACATTTATATAGTCTTACAGATACAACCAGCCCTTTGAGGGCAACCGTAATGCTGATGCAGCCCAAGATGAGATTGAGTTTGACACCCCTCTTGTAGAGCTCTCCTCCAGGACCACATTTCAAAGGAGTTGACTCTCTCTGCCTGTTGGCTTTCCTCTCTGTCCAGCTTTCATACCCATAGATAATAATCAGCAATACTGTGGAATGCTATCATAAGAGGAAAGCTGCCCTGAGATCTTTGATTTAGGACAGGATATAAATATTTTGATAAAATAAATAAACAAATGTGCAGGCTACAAAATACATTACATGTTGCAATTTTCACCTCCCAAGGGCCACACTTGCATATTTGGGTGGCACTTCTGGTTGTCACTTTGGCTCTTTTGATTGGGGGAGTTGGAGAGTTTTAGGGTGTGGGTAACTGAAATTGACAATTTTGCAGGTGGTTTGGTAGTATTTGGGGACCAAAAATATCACCTGAAAAGTGGTACTACTTTTTTTAAAAAAAACAAGGGGCTTGGCTGCTCACCAGAGGGGCTGCTCATGGGCTACAGAACATGGCTTTGGGTCTACATGCAGCCCATGGGTTGCTCCTACCCCACCCCTGCAATAGTCTTAAGCCCCACAAGGATTCCAGCCTCCATCAATATCCTCCTTCTCCTCTGCTGCCACCAGATTTCCATCCCAGAGCTGAGGGGGCTCCAGTCCTTGATGCCACCCCAGAGAGAAAGGCAAGTAATGTGTCTAGGTCAAGGGAAGTAAGAGCACCACTCTGTGCTGCTTTGAGCAGACCCCACCTGGAATCCTGTTTCCAGTTCTGGGCACCATGATTTAAGAAGGATATTGACAAGCTGGAACATGTCCAGAGGAGGGCAACCAAAATGGTAGAAGGCCTGGAAACCATGAAGTCCTATGAGGAGTAGCATAGGGAGTTGGGCATGTTTAGTCTGCAAAAGAGAAGGTTAAGAAGGGACATGATAGCCATGTTTAAGTATTTGAAAGGATGTCACATGGAGGATAGAGCTAGGTTGTTTCCTGCTGTTCCAGAAGTAGGACATGGAGCAATGGCTTCAAATTACAGGAAAAAAGATTCCACCTAAACATTAGGAAGAACTTCCTCATGATAAGAGTAGTTTAACAGTGAAATACGCCACTGCCTGAGACTGTGGTGGAGTCTCTTCCTTCTTCGGAGATTTTTCAAGAAAGGCTGGGTGGCCATCTGTCTTGAGTGCTTTCATTGTATCTTCCAGTCTGGCAGAGGGGGGCTGGACTGGATTTGGCCCCTGTGACCAATTCCCCCTCTGTGATTCTACGATTCTAGGTGATGGCAATTGCTGTTGCTTCTCCACCGTAGTGACAGCCACTCTGAAATCCTCAACAAGCTGTGAGTGGCTAATGGAGGATGCAGATCCCCTCCTGCCACTTTCTCAAGGGCACCTGCTTATAATGCCCCACTTTTCAGTTTCCTCAAACTCCTAATTGCTGTTCTACAGCTGTTAATGCATGCCATGGGTGGGATCCTATTATGGGCCAATTAAAAAACGCAATTGATATACAAGTTAGCCTCGTAGAAATTAGGCAAAATATTGGAGAACTTAAATTATAAAGTGGCAACAAAGCTGCTAGCTACGATTAATGACTTGGTTCAGCCATTACTCTCTGCAGGCCACATTTGTCCAAGGGCCTCACAGTCTAATAAGGGCCATCAGTATACATGTACAACTTTTGCGCCTGGTAATGTTTTCTGTTTAGGAAATATATCAGTACAGGGGATTACATTGGCATGTTTGTTTAGCTTGATTTACAGCAGCCGATTTGTGACCCTCGGCAATCCGGGAGAAGTTTTCCGTGGGTTTAATGGTTATATATGAAGCAATGGCTTTACATCATCAGGATGGCATCCTTGCTAGCAGCCAATGCCTGCTCTTTCTCCTTGCAACAACCATCACACTCAAGAATGAGGCCATACAGCCCATTCAAAGTGCATGGCAGCTCCCCACAAGGCCAAATGGATATCAGATTAAATTACTAGGCCAACTCACAATGTCCTGGTATAGGAAGCCAACATAAAATTGAATGAGACCACCAGTCTGTTTGTCTTCCAGGCCTGGGCTCTCTCTGTGGAAGGTGCCCAGAGAACAGCAACCAAGATGATCAAAGGACTGGTAACCAAGCCTTATGAGGAACAACTGAGGGAACCTAGAATGTTTGGCTTGGAGAAGATAAGAATGAGAGGTGACATACATAGCTATCCTTAAAAATCTGAAGGGACATCACATAGAAGATGGAACCACTTTGTTTTCTGCTGCCACAGAGACCAGAACGTGAGCCAATGGATTCAAATGACAGGAAAAGAAATTCTACCTAAACAGTAGGAAGAACTTCTTGGCTGTAAAAGCCAGAATAGACTGCCGGGGAGCGTGGTAGAGGTCTTAAAAGAGGGGGTGGGTGAACACCTCCTAGGAGTGCTTTAGTTGTTCGCTACTGCATTGCCCTTATGCTCCCTTCCAACTTGAGGATTCTAAGATATTCCACTGCCACCCAAGATCTTTATCAGAGGCATTCTGCATGCAAAGTTTGTGCCCACTCATTGAACTACCATCCTCTCCCTTCAGAAGATGTTTTCATGATTATTTTCTGAATGAGAACTAACATGTGGGGGGGGGCTCTTACAAAACAACACCACAAACAAGCTAATGCAGTTTGTTGGACACTGGTGGATTTCTATAGGGGGCATGAGTGTTCAGATCTCTGCACCCTCGGTAGGCTACTGAGTCTGGGACTTCCAGACTCAGTATCTTCTCTATCAAACGGGAACACCAAGGGAATAAGCCCTGCTAATGAAAACCATATGCAGAACATTCTGAAGGAAACAGCCACTCTGTAACAACTTCATCCCTTGTGGAGGAGGGCTTTCACACTACAGAATTATAGCATTATGATTTCACTTTAACCACAATGGTTACATTCTATGCAATGATGGGATTTGCAGTTTAGGGAAATTCTCAGTTAGAGAGCTCTCATGCCTCACCAAATGACAAATTCTGGGATTCCCTAGGACACAGCCAGGGCAGTTAAAGTGGGATCAGAATGCTCCAACTGTGCAGTGTGAAAGGGTCCTGAGACAGAGAGCTGGGCTGAGAAATAGGGTCCATTGTGCCAGTCGTCAAGTATAGCAGCTGAACCTTTCTCCCCAAGAGATGGCATGATTGGCAGAACATGAAGCAAAATTATGGCAAAGAGACCCAGTGAAATTGGTCTTTTGTTCAATATAGGGGTATACGAGGATGGAGCTCATCAAAGCTATGGAAGAAAATCTGGTGGAAATACAATGGAACTCACTCACACACTTTCTGGATCCCATCTGCCTAGCCTGCATGCTAGTGGGATACTCTACCATGAGCCAAAAGTGCATCGTACTCATGGCAACTCGTACTCACAGGGAATGCCAATGGAATGCCAATGACTAGAACGAAAAGAAAGCAAATTTCCTTGGAACCGCTGTGAGGTTTGAGGCAGAACTAGAAGAGTACGCAAGAAGCTTGAGATTATTTTGATTTTTCACTTTGGTGTTTTATAGTAATAGAAGAAGAAAATAGAAGAAACCAGAAATCCAGATCGTTGTAAGTCCAACAGCAAACATATGTCTCACTAAATGGTCAAATACCATCACCACTCCTTGGATTGCCAGCCCCATGGGTTTAGACTGCAGTACAGGCATACCTTAGAAAACCAGCATGGGGTAATGGTTTGAACATTGGGCTACAACCATAGAGACCAGGGTTCAATTCTCCACTCATCCATGGAGACCAACTGGGTGACCTTGGGTGTGTCACATACTCTTGGCCCTAGAAAACCCTGTGGTAGGTTCACCTTAGGGTTGCCATAAATTGGAAACAGCTTGAAGGTACACAACAAGAACAACAACAGGCAGACTTCACCTAACAGAGCCACTGACAGTGAATCTCCTTTCACAAAGTCTTTTGAGACCCGCCCATTCTCCTTTTCTTCTTTGTCCTCTGTCAAGTGGTTTTGTGTGTGTCTTGTTGTTGTTGTTTTAAAGCAGGATCAGCATTGGGAGTTTGGTGAGGAGAGGCTGGAGAAAGAGAGACTTCCAGTGTCACATTGCAACACATTGTCTGCAAAAACAATGCAATGAAGCCTGAGCTGGGGAAAAATGGGATTCTGCTCTAGCCAAGCCCAGTGTGACTATGTTCGTTCGCCTACAGTGCGCAATGGAAACAGCAGTTCCCCTCAGAATTTATCACTGGCCATGTGCAAACAGCAAAACAGAGGGGAAAGAGGAAAGCAGATAAGCCTGTCTCACCAGCTACTCCCAGCACATCATAAAAACACAGCTGTATAAGCTTGGCCACCAGAATGGAAATAAGTAGAAAGGTGGAGGCTGGTGAAAGAAAAGAACCATCCTTGGATGCATTTTGGAAGAAGCTTTCAAGCAGACTTTAGAAGATTCAAAATGTTTTTGCTTACTTATGCAAAACTTACCTGATCTGGCTGTTTCCTTTCACATGGACATACTATTAGTTTGGGGCAAGGGGAAGTTTGCTGAAACTTGTTGCCATTCTCTTCTTTTTGTGCGGCATATGAACCTTTCTCTAGTCTTTCCATGTTATTTCTGCTTCTACTACCAAATTTTCCGTTAATGAACTAATACCCAAGAACACATGTACTACATCAATTGAGGTATAGCTATACTCTATTTTGATACCAATGAGCACAGCTTGCTGAGCAAATGGGAATGAAGAAAGTACTGTGCTGTTTCAATTCACATTGGCCATTGTTTCCCAAAGTCTAGAGCAGGGGTTGGCAATGCGCGGCAACTGCAACTCCCATCAGCACTAGCCAGCATAGCCAGTGGCGATGAATGATGGAAGTTGCTATTCAACAACTCTGGGAAGGCTACCAGTTGGCTATCCCAGCTTAGAAGCAGATAGTGGAAAAATCTCCTGGCCTCCTCAGGAGACACAGAGAGGAAAGACATCAAGGAATCCAGTAGCATCTTTGAGATTAACTGGGCAAAAGAAATTTCAAGCATAATCTGACTTGCCCACTTCATCAGATGCAGGCTGTAGTCCATGAAAGCTTATGCTAGGAATTTCCCTCTCCCACAGAGTCTCAGGGGTGTTAGAGGATTCCTTTACGACATAAAGGAATGTCTTTCAATACTAAAACAGTTAACACTGCTGTCTTTTTGACTGCTATAGACAGGAAGGGTATAAGCTGTCCAATATGGAGAAACTCAGCACACACAATCCCCGAGGAAGTATAACTACACCTTGGTGAGTGCAATATTTATATCATACACCATCAAGGCAAATGTCAATCATCCTATTTTGGGCCAAACTTACAAGAGCCATGTCCCACGATAAATAAATCCTTGTATTTGGGATTCCTGTAAAAAAAAGAAAAAGAAGTATGCAGCCATTTTTTAGTAGTTTGAGTGATATTCTCAAAACTTCACAACAACACACGTTGCTCCAAAAGCTCATCTTATAACCATGAATAGATTTTTACAGAACTGGAGATGGGAGGTAAGCATCGTAGTCGAGGAAGCATTTAGACAGGCAGGCAGCTACACATAAACAAAGAGTCACATATCAGAACGTGTCCTATCCAGAAAGCTAGCTTCAGTTCACAGTCCCCCAATAGAGTCTATAGCAGAGGCCACAGACAAGGTTTACAAAAGCTTATCAGTCAGTTATCTCTTTTTTTTCCAGCAGTCCAAGTCGGGAACAAACTCAGCATGTCAGTTCAATGGAGCATCCAGCAGCACAGTCAGCACACAAAGCAAGAGTCAAAGTTTTCCAAGAACATGAGCCAAGAGTCAAAAGAAGAATGTGTTGCTTCCGTCAGAAATGGCAGTTGTCTGCAGCAGACTTTTCCTACCTCCTCTCTCCTATTTATTGGCTTGTAGCCTCCCCCAGCTGTTTGCCTGATTAATAAGTCTTCTCTATGTAAGTGCTCTGAATCTCATGGGCTCTGCCTTTTTTTATCTATACTAGGTTGCAGTAGGTATTGTTCTGTTCATGTCTCTGGCCATTTCTGCACTGCACTATAATAGTGTCATTATTCCATTTTTAACATCCTCTGGAAGCCTGGGGTTTGCAGTTCAGGGAGGGACTTAACATTCTCAGCCAGAGAGCTCTTTGGTCTCATTAAACTACAAACCCCAGAATTCCAGAGGATTTTGAAAGTGGAATAATAGCACTATAACTGTGTAGTGAGGAAAGGGCCTCTGTGTTGTAGCTGCTGGGGAGGATTCTGTCTGTGTTTGCACCTGAGTCCTGGGGCTGGGGCATGTCAGAATGGGCCCTGTGCTCTAACTCAGGTACTTTGGAAAGCACATTCCAATATAGTTCGAGCATCCTTTATCCAGAAATCCAAAATCTGAACCCCTCCCCAAAATGAAACTTTTTGCTGCCAGCCACCCACTTCCATTTTCAAGGTGGGGGCTATGGTGGTCCTTCTTATTCTTCGCTCACATCTTCAGTCTCTCTCATTTTGCCACCAGCCACCCACTTCCGCCTTCAAGGTGGTGGCTGGGGCATTCCTGCTTGTTCTCTCACATCTGAGGAGCACTGCAGCTGCTGCCTCAAAGGCAGGAGTGGGTGGCTGGTGGTAAAAAGAGAGAGACTGAGGATCTGAGAGAAGAACAAGCAAAAGTGTTGTAGTTGCCACCTCAAAGGCGAAAGTGAGCAGATGGTGCCAAAAAGAGAGAGACTGGGGATCTGAGAGACAAAGAAGCAGAAGTGTCACACCTGTCACCTTGAAGGTGGAAGTGGGTGGCTGATGGTAAAAAGAGAGAGGCTGAAGATCTGTGAAAGATCATGAGGTGTGAATTCATGCTGGATTCCTGCATCTCAGTTTCTCTCCAGACTCACATCTCACATAACACAAATGAATGACATGCGAGGTTGTTCTCCAAAGGTACTGTATTCCAAAATCTGAAAAAAAATCCAAAATATGGAACACCTCAAGTCCCAAGCATTTTGGATAAGGGATATTCAACATGTATTTTACTGTGACAACAAAAATAGAGGACCCCTTTCACCCAGTGTTTATAGATGCAGAATGTGAACCCATGTTTACGATGCTTTGCTCCCATGAATACAAGCATGAGACACCAATAGAATTCTGGCCATTATATTCCATACTAAAGGACTATCGGACCCCTTGTCTTGGTTCTTCTTGGTTTCTTTGGTCAGAAGGGCACAGAGAACGCCAGGAGCTACAGCACTCACAGTCAGTAGTCAAATCAATCATCAAAGTTTGCTCTGAGGCATGGTTTGCCAGAGGTCACTTATATAGCACATCAGTTTTGCAAACAGTTCTGGGTTCAGTCTCTGCATCTGTCATTCAAGAGGATGTGGTAAAAGGAAGGATGCAGAAGACATCTGGCAAGATTCTGAAGACTTGCTCCCAATCAGAGACAGTATTATATTGGATGGACAAACAGCCTAACCAGACCTAGCTGCCAGTGTTTCTGAAAGAGGTAATTTTATGGATTTCCTGGCTGCTAGTATCTTCACTAGGAGTGGCAAGTAGAGTATTTCTTGGAAACTCATTTCCTGGAAGTTACTACAGATACGGTTAATCAGGACCGTCAGAAAGGGTGCTTCTTGACATCTGAAGTACATTTTAACTTAAAGATGATCTGGTCATAATGGTGTGTATACATTTCTTGCTCCAGCACAAGCTAATCAATCAAAAGCATTAGTTCATTCTTCTTTTTCAAGGTGATTTTTTCCTGAGCAAACTTGATACGTAGCTTTAGTATCTCATGTATAACGTGAATGGATTAATAGGTTTAATTTACAGACTACAGAGGGTAACATTTACAGTAAAACTTACCAGTATACTCCAGACCAGAATATTTGCTGACACTAGAACCACAAGTCCTCCTTTCAATGAAAATACCTCACAGAAAGGCAATCAAGTTTTATCTGAACAACCAAGAATCTTGGTATTTGTGTGCCTTCCATCAAGATGGGGAACTCCTAACTATGAGATGGAAGGCACCTTACCTTCCATGATAGGCCACTTTTGAGCTGAGTCCCAGAAGAGCATGACGAAAAGGGAAAGAGGAAGAGGATCTGAACTGAACAGGATGATCAGACTCAAGATTTTTTCTAGCAAGGAAAATTGGGCTCATAATAAGAAGTCCCATGAACCAACTGCGGAGACTATGAAGTGGATTTTAAACAAACAACTATGCTGATGAATTAAGAGACTACATTTACGTATTGTGATTGGGATTTCTGAGGAGGGCACCTTGAGCGAAGCCAACAGTTCTTTTAGGGTCAGAGAAAAGTATTGCAGATGCAAAAGCTTCATTCACGGGAACTGTTCAGGGTGATCAAATCCTGCACGTGTCTGCCAGAAAACTGAGTGCTCATCAGCTTGCTCTGAGGTGGAACCCCTTATAGGACCACCCTTTCCCCTTTTTTAAAACGTCTGAGCCAGAAACCAAGGTGGCACAGCCTTCATGCCATTAGCATACTGAAGATATTTATATCCCTGTCCAGCCCCTTTTGGGTCTCCTGTTCGTCCTAGTGACGGTCAGAATGGTTCAGTGGTTGAATATTAGCCTAGGACTCCAAGGGCACCTGCTCAGCCGTGGAAAACCCACTGGGTAACCTTAGGCAAGTCTCACTCTCTCAGCCTCAGAAAAAGGCAACGGCAAGCCCCTTCTAACCAAATCTTGCCAAGAAAACTCCGTGGCAGTTTCACCTCAGAAGTGCCTTGAAGGCCGACCACACACACACACACACACACACACACACACACACACACACAGTCCTGGTGCCTGGCAGAGACTGGAGGTTTGAAAGCACAGATGAGGAGCAATGTTATTTTATAGGGTTGCAATCTGACCTGGCACTGAGACTCCCAGCTGGGTCTCCCTATGGAGGAAAGTTCAGGCCCTTTTCTTTCACTGAACATCTACACAGTTTGTGTATTGTGTTAACAGTAATTTCCGTGGCAATAAGCAAAAGTTGCTCATGGCATATCAAACCTGCAGTGCTTGTGTAGGCTTCTGAATAATTCACCAGTTTTCTCAGCTTGGGAGGCGCGCTGCACAGAATCTACTCACCAGCAGAGGGCAGTGACTGCCAGCCTCTTGGCTTTATCGTACTGGAACTTCCACAGTGGAAGGAGCGTCCCCATGTTGTCTCTGTAGTCATCCGATGTGTCCTCATAATATTTGAAATCTAGCAAAGGGGAGCAATCGGGTTCCAAATGAGTTTTGTGTGCCTGTGCAAAGGCAGTCTGCAATGAGTGCCAACTCTCACTTTAGTCAAGTAGGCAGAGATTCAGCCAGACTGTTGCAATATTTTGCCGTACAGCTTCTGAGGGATGTTGTTTTATTCTTGTTCTTTATTTGTTGTGTTTTTATGTCATTTTAAAAGCTTTAAGTTGCTTTTAAAGTCTGAAATAGTAAATTACTCCACATGCTCTTTGGGGACAAAATGTCACTCAGAAATAGTGTATTTTATAAAGATAAAGTACAGGTTAAACTTCCCTTATCTGGAAATCCAATCTGGAAATCTGAACACCTCCAAAAAACAAAACTTTTTGCCACTAGCCATCCACTTCCATCTTCAGGGCAGTAGCTGTGGAGCTCCTGCCCATTCATTTCTCAAATCTCAAATCTCTTTCTTTTTGCCACCAGTCACCTATTTCTGCCTTTGAGGTGGTGGCTGTGAGGCTTCTGTTTGTTCGTCTTTCAGATGAGAGAACTGCTGCAGCCACCACCTCGAAGGTGGAAGCAGGCAGCTTACAGCAAAATAGAGAGACTGAGGACCTGTAAAACAGCAGGAGCCATGGATTCACGCTGCGCGTTATACCTGGATTCCCACCATTTCAGAGATCCTCAGTCTCTCTCCAGCTTCGCATCTCACACACAACACAGGCAGTGAATTTCAAAATGACACGGTATTGCAAAATCCAAAAAGAAAAAAAATCTGAAATATGGAACATGGCTGACCCCAGGCATTTCAGATAAGAGAAGCTCAATCTGTGCCTTCATGTAAGAAGTCCACACATCTCCATTTTCCTTAACTTGTGTCAATAAAGGGAGGGATGAACAAGCCTCTTGCTATCCATTCCACTATTACTGGCATGTGGGTTCATTGTGACACACATTCTGTTCTGCTCCCTTCAGGTTTAAACTTGGAAGAAGTTTAATATTAAATTTCTAACGGGTGTGTTTATTTATAATTATTTTCATTGTTGTTGTAATTATCATTATTAGTACCATAATCTTGAATTACAGTCAGACCTCCACATTCGCTGGAGTTGGGGCACAGGACCCCTGCAAAAGTAGAAAAACCACAAATATCAAAATCTCTGTTGTGTGTGTGTGTGTGTGTGTGTGTGTGTGTGTGTGTGTGTGTAAAGGGGGTACAGTGGGGAGAATGGACACCTAGGGTCCAGACCAGATCAGGGAAGGGAGAGGAAAAGGGGGTGGGTGGGTTGTCGTTGGGGTCCTACATTTCCTCTCTCTCGCCCATTTCCTTCCTTGGGGGTGGGGGGCATTGGGAGAGGGTTTGTAATACTGAGAAATCAGGCTGCAAGCTGTTCTCAGCTGGCTAGGCAGCTGCTGATGGTGGAGGAGGAGGAGGACTACATGCCCTGGTCAGAGATGCTGAGAGGGAAGGTTCCCCTGGAAAATGAGCTCTTGAGATGTGGGAAGCAGGGGTTGGAGAAACTTGCAAATAATCAAATCTGTGAAAGTTAAACCTTCACATGCAGAGGGCCGACTGTATATCACACTTTCACCTCAAAACTGGGATTCAAGGCAGCATAAAGATTAAAACAAATACTGTGCCATCATCTATCTGTGTGTGTGGCTGGCCAGTTTTCAGGCCATCCCTTCCAACAGGGCACCGATGCGCTTAATTAAACCACAGTGCAAAAGAAATCCAGTGTAATTTGGAGAATTCTGATTTGCACGAGAGCTCACAGCTGGTAATGAAGAAGGGGAAAATATTGTAAGACTTGATGGTGTGTAAATGCAACAGGCTGAATGAAAACAGGAAATCAAAAACAGACAGATGGATTATGTTGGCCCTCAGGAGTGCTGCCCAGCCCTCTAGATTTCTCACCTTGGGCAATATCATCAAAGGTGTTCTGGTTGACCATCCGCTCCACAATCTTTGCTGCCTTTGCTACCTTGGTAATGTCATCACTCTGCTGACAAAAACAAGACAAGGAGAAGAAACCATAGACTTCCAATGTGGTAGAAAAAGAATTAAAACAGAAAAACTAGACTTCCTCACACATCCATCTCTCTTTGGATGCTGCAATCCCATCCACTGTGGCTGGTGGCTCTCATGTCAGTGGAGAGGTAAATCTTTCCAGGTTTTGGCTAGCTCTGCAGGAGCTCTCCAAAGTGCTGGTTCTCTTTAGGAATAGGGTTCAGCACCACAGATTGCTCTTGCAAAGCCTGGATTAACAGGAAAGCTGAGTCATCAGCAACCACTCTCATTCTGCTGGGGCCCCACAGCAGAGGCATGGGTTCATCTCCTTGCTCCCAGCCACTTTTCAGACTACACATGATTCTTCTTCAGGAACTGTTATTCCTCTGGCCAGCAAAGGCTGGTGTACCACTTTAGACTGCAGAAGCAAGTTCTCTTTCATTAAGCAGAGAGAAAATTCCCCTGAGGAAGAAAATTGGCATGGCAGAGAGAAAGGCTCTAATCTCACCCCTTTCTACATTGAAGGATTTTCTCACATTAAGGAACATTCAGTCATGTGAGTCTGCAACATGCCTTCTGAGGTAGCACCTGTTGGTCTCATTAGAGAGAGCTAGTGGTGCTATAGAGCAAGCAAGTGCTGCTCTAAAGAATTAAACAGAACAATTAGAATGAGCACAAACATCCGAGGCACAAAACCCTTTACTTGAGAGAAAGAGAGGTAGCTTCTATAGTTCTCACGACCTTAAAATGAATAAGCACCATTTGAATAAGTTCCAGTTTTCAGACAGTACTCTGGTCCCACACCTGTCAGATAAGTGGGGAAAGCCTATATCTGTGTCCATATTCTACATTTACAATTAAAAGCTACTGTCACTTTTACAGGTGATAGACAATTTACTCATGTATAATACCACAAGCATTACAAATCACAATCCAACTTGCACTAGTTGTTCATGCTGTTTATTCCTAATATACTGCAGTTAGCACCACAGAGTAAACCTAAGTTTACTGGAATATCCCTTTTTTTTCCAATTTTGAGCCTTTATAACAATAAAAGAGAAAGTCTGTGAGTAGGCAAACATGCGTGCTTGTCTGTGGAAGCTGTAAATCATCATGACACGGTGCTAGTCACACAATATTTGACCAGATGTTCCTGGTTGTCATCCAAGTGCCTATAGCAGTTTCAAGTCAAAACTCCAAAACAGGGGGAGGGGGCCTCCTTGGAAGCAAAAATGGAGAGGGGAAGCAGGGCCTTTCATAAGACATTAGGAATTTCTTTCCAACAGCCAAAAACCAGTTTTGAGGGCTCTCTGAAGCTCTGCTGCTAACATTGCTGGGGTTAAAAAATGGGAAAAGAAGAGAGGAGTCTCTGCTATACTGCTAGTGAGATTCCTGAGGCAAAAAGGGGGAAGGTCCCATGGACCCATTTTAGGGTATGTGGCAGGCACTCAGGTAGTGCTAGGTACACTTCAGCTAGCATTTAATAAATGTAAAACATAATCTTCTTTGGAGATTTTTAAACAGAGGCTGGATGGCCATTTGCTGGGGATGCTTTGTTCCTACATGGCAGGGGGTTGGACTTGATGGCCATAATTTGAAAGATGTCAGAATTTTGATGAACAGAGTCTTCAATCAGCTTTTGTTAGTGTGTGCCTTCAAGTGATTTCTGGCTTATAGTGACCCTAAGGTGAACCTATCACAGGGTTTTCTTGGCAAGATTCATTCAGAGGATGTTTGCCGTTGCTTTCCTCTGTGTCGCAGGTGCTGGCCGTCCATTGTCAGGCAACAGAGTGTCAAGATATTCAGCAGGCAAGCAGATACAGTTTAGTAGTCAATTAAAGCTTGCCTGGTCAGGGTGATGCTGAAGCAAAGCCAAGTGTCAGTCCAAAGGTCAGGAATCCAGTGGGCAGCAAGGTCAGACAGTCCAGAAGTCAGAGAAGACAGGCAGACAGCAGGAAATCTGCGGTACACATGAAAGCAAGGGCCGGCAAACATCTGAGTTGTTTCTCGCATTGAGCCTTCCTCAAAAAGGCTGGACCCAGCTGATTCTCATCCCAGCCTGATTAGCTCCAAGTGTGCTTACATTTGCTTGTCCTCCTTCAAGGTTGCTGTTCACCTGGAGAAGCTGAGTCTTGGCCCATGACACTCTGAGGTTGAGAGAGTGTGACTTCCCCAAGGTCACTCTGTGGGGTTACATGGCTGAGTGGTTTATCAAACCCTGGTCTCCAGAGCCATAGTTCAATGCTCAGACCAATTCCCTAGCTGGTTGTCTTGACTAGTGTAGCTTACCCTAAACCAGTGGTTCTCAACCTGTGGGTCCCCAGATGTTCGTGGACTTCAGCTCCCAGAAGCCCTGAGCACTGACCATAGTGGCTGGGGCTTCTGGGAGCTGAAGTCCACGAACATCTGGGGACCCACAGGTTGAGAACCACTGCCCTAAACCTTGTCAAGCCACTGAAAATATACGTGACATTTCAAAACGAGGCCAACAAACTTAGCGGTCAGTCTCCATGGGTACACGGAATGCAGAAGAGACTTTCAATGTACTCTTTTTCTGCTAAATTAATGGAGCATGATCTCAAACTTGTGAATCGTTGGTATTTAATTCCTGTCAAATTGCATCAACAGGGATGAGTGTTGGTGTTGTGACAAAGACAGAAGAGAGGCTCTTGTATTCCTATGTGGTGGCGCTGTCTTCAAGTGCTCCAGGTCTGGCATAAAGTGTTGGTCGAAACAGAAATAACCACCAACTAATATATAGAATTGTCTCCCATTTGGAGTCTTTTGTACAGATTCTAGTGATAATGGGGTTTCTCCATTATCTAGATAACAAGAGCTTAAGGGAAATAGTTCTCCTTGAGGCATACAAAGGGATAATGGACTGCTAGGGTTAAGTTACATTGATTGGAAGTCACATGAGATAGTTGCCCAATCGGGGGAGAAAGGAGAGAATCTTCTAGATGTTTCAATGAGAAGTGAAAAAAAAATCCTCAACTGTCCACAAGGACGGTGACGGATGCCAGTAGAGGCAGACAAGGCCACTTCCCGGGTTGTTTTACTGCAGACAAGGCCACCTCCTGGGTTGAGTTTTACTGCACCTCCTGGGTTGAGTTTTACGCACCACTACATGCGTGACCTGCAACCCCATCTCACAGGGACTCTGAGAGATGTGGAATCCCACATGGACGTAGAAGGCACGGACAATTTTTCCAAGTTCCTGGCCCTAGCCCAGAAGAGGCTCGGGTTCACGCCAGAGAAAGCTAGAATCTGCTTTCAGAATACCAAGAAGGAGCCGAGTACCACCTACAGTGACATGGTTTATAGGATTCAGCAAAGATTGAAGATCTGGATGCAAGCAGCAAAGGCTTCCACAAAGGAAGACATCTTGTTCCAGATGGAGTTGGAGCAATTCTTGAATCAGATACCTCCGCACACAGCTTCCTGTGTGAGACAACAACACCCTAAGATGCTGGAGGAGGTAGCACAAGCAGTGGACAATTTTGTCAAAGCCAGTGGGGAAGAGACGTCACGGGCTAACATTACAAATTCTTCTAAGGCCAAGCAGGAGTCCAATGCACCACACCAAGATTTCTCTTGACGCTCCGTGCAGAAGCCCAACATCTCCATCCCGAGGTCACAGCCAAACAGCTCTACATCAAAGTCACAGCCCCATCCTGCCCAGCAGTCCACAGTAGGGACTCAGGGCCAGCCAGTGAACAAATCTAGCCCAAAATGTTTTATCTGCGGGGAGCTAGAGCATGTTAAAGCCAACTGTAAGCAGAAGCCTCAGTTGACCCAGCTGGTGGTTGCATTGACCTCCAGGGACACTGCACTGGCTCACCTGTAGCTCCTGATCCTGACATGATCCCTACCCACAGAAGACACATGTTGTGGGTAGGGGGCAAGAAAATTGCCACTTATAGGGGCACTGGGGCCCAACTTTCTGCTATTCATCGTTCATATCTGGATCCCAGCCTTGCTGATGACATCAGAATCACCATCAGAGCCTTCAGGGCTCCTCCAGCTCAACTGCCCACAGCGCATGTTCTTGTTCAGTACGAGGACTGGAAGAGTGTTTGGACTTTTGCTGTTTATGATTACTTTGAATGTCCTGCCCTACTGGGTGATGATCTTGTCTTCCATGGCAGTCAGACCCTGAAAGAGTCTAGATGGCATGCCATGATAATTTGCAGTCTGAGTGGAGGACAGTCTTCATTGCTACCAGTGGACCAGCCTGCACTTGAACTGCAGTCGGGGTCGCCTGCTCCACCTGAAAGAGTCCCACCTGAAGAGGTGGAGGAACCTGGGGCAGGCTCTCAGCACAACATCATGGGCCCAGAGATCAAGACCATCCTTGTTGATACCTCAGATGCAGGAGCGGCTGCTGGCAGAAGTCCAGGAGTGGCCCTTTCATGCCAGGAGGATTGTCAGCTGGGCCTCCAGCTCGTACCTGACCCACAGTCTGTGATTCCGCTCACACCTGACTCAGTGCTGCCCAGGGGGTGGGAGAGTCTCAGGTGGGCACCGAGCAGAGCCAGGTGCTGGACAACTTGCCCGAGCTGCAAAGGCCTGGTGCAGCATTGACTCCAAGTTCAGTAAGTGAATCAACAGCAAATGAAATTCCAGAGGATGCTCCAGCCAAGGGAACAGAACCTGGAAAAACTGCAATGCAACATGAATCTGAGGCAAGTCTGCCACTCCAGGTAGAGCAGCTGGCTCCTGTATAGCAACAGCAGTTCCAGAAGGAGCAAGAAGCAGACCAGAGCCTTCAAGTTGCCTGGACCAGGGAGAAGGAAGAGGCGCAGTCTCCCTCAATGACAAAGGGGCCCAGATTTGTATTAGTCAGGGGCCTACTATATCGTGAGCCTGACCCAAGGAGCGACAAGGAGGGTAGGCGTGCTCAAAGACAGTTGCTGGTGCCTTCTAAGCACAGAGCCAAACTTCTGAGCCTGGTTCATGATCATCCTAGTGGACGTGCTGGGGTGAAACACCCCAGTAAGAAGCTCCTCTGCTTCCACATTAAAATCCTGTCTAAACAAACAAACAAAAAAGGTCTTTGCCTGCTGGCAAAAGGAAGATGGAGAGGGGCCCAGACTTACTTCCCATGAAAGGGAGCTCCACAGGGTGGGAGCAGCCATGGAGAAGGCCCTGTCTCCCATATCCTCACCTGTTTGTATAACCTTCTTGAGATTTAATATACATAACTCTCTCTGTTACTATGCTCCTTCCAGCATACAATGGAACATTTTGGATTTATAGGGTTGAGTTTTACTGCGCTGTGATACCGCTGAGTTGAGGTGCTAGTGATTATATTTAAAGCCCTAAACAGCTTTGGACATTGATGCTCAAAGGAGTCCTCTCTGAGTCCAAAGACTGAAGTCTGGTAGAGGGGCCTTCTTCTGTGTCCCCCCAGTGGGAGGAAGGCACTATGGGGGATGTGGAAGCAAGCTCTTCTCTACTGTGGCACACTGGTTGTGGACTATCTCTCCTTAAAGGTCCAACTGGCACCAACGCCGGCGTCACACTGTCGCCAAGGAAAAACACAACTTTCCATTAAAGCCTTTAGGGCCCAATTAATTTTACACATGTGCTATAGTTTAAAATACCTTTGAACTGTTTTAATGGTCTTGTTTTTGCCTGTTAAGTGGTTTAACATGCTTTTAATCTGTTTAATTTTTTTGGAGCCATTTCAGTTACTTCTGAAATTGAGTTTATGGGATGCTGCCCTGAAATCCCATGATAGAGGGCTGGACATAAATATTTCACTAAGATAGAAAACTAGATAAGTAAAAACAAAATATAAAGGGAATCTTCTATCTAAGGTGATGTCTGCAATGTCTCATGCAGGTGTTATCTAAAAAGAAAGAAGACATGCTTCTTCCTACTGAAATACTGTTTCCACTCATGTGTAAAAATGATCAATGAACTCAAACTTACTGAATTAGTTGGTAATCAGAAATGATCATGGTGATGATGACCACTATCATCATCACCATCACCACCACCTTGGAGAAATTACTTTTTTGGAATACTTTTTCTGGAGTTGGAATGCAACTCCTGGCTATACTTGCTGGGGGATTCTGGGAGGTGCAGTAAAAAAAATAATAATTCCTTAGAGGTTGTTGTGGGTTTTCCAGGTTTTGAGGCCATGAACTATTAGTATTTTATATTAGTATTCTCAGTCTTGATTTTAGTGTTAAAATCAAGACTCAAAAACATGCCGAAGAACACCACCCAGACTCTGGAGGTCCCTCTACAGGGAACAATACAATGGGTTGCTAATGTGCTTAATGCACTGTTATGCATATCCCATGACTAACAATACAACCCTGGGGGATATCCCATTTAACAATAGGCCAACTGTAACACATGCAAACTGCTCCTTCTCACCTGGGGAACTACACAAGTATATATACTCTGTTTCACTTCCATGCCACTATATCCTCTGAAGATGCCAGCCACAGATGCAGGTGAAACGCCAGGAGAAAATACTAATAGAACACAGCCTCAAAACCTGGTAAACCTGCAACAACCTATGGATTCCAGCCATGAAAGCCTTCGACTTTACAACCCCCTCAGACTCTAAATGTCTACTGTTTAGACTGCCAGACTCTCCTTTAGCTTCTGACTAGATGCCTTGGTTTGGCTCCGTGACTCTGGATCACTGCCCTGTCTGCTTTGCTGGGTTATCAAAGGTCCTAATTCTGCAAGAAAACTCCCAGACACTGCAAGGAACCTAAATTAATTAAAGCAAATTAAAGACTTAAGCCAATCAGGACATACCCTATAATGAGAAGCTTCTCATGTGAGGTTCACTAAAGCCTCAACCTTCCTATGATTGGGCTGGTAAGTCTTTCCAGGTGTGACTTATCTTATGGAAATGAATCTTCAGAAGAACTGACAGAGGTAATTTGCCTCCTTTTAAGATCCATTTGGAAGTGATTTTCCCAGCAAAGCTTGCTGACCAGTTGGCTCTAGGAGCGCAAGGAGTGGCTTACCAGTGCACTAATTCCTTCCTTCTGGGGATTTTTAGCTACATTATTTTTATACAACAGCAATAACATTAATGGAGGCATTTGTTCTGACTGTGTAATGGTCTGGAACTGGAAAAATAAATGTTTTGAGCCAGACAAGATATTCATTTTCCCAAAAAACGTACATGTTTATCTTGGAGCAGCAGACTGCCCACAACATATAATTCTTGTTTCATGGTCTTTTAATTACTCAGAAACAAACAAAGTACTGAGATAAATAGTTTCCTCCAAGCAGGGATATCTGGGAGAACTCAAATGATCAAAAATAGCCATGATACAGCCCAGAAATTTAACAAGGATCTTTAAAGAGGTTGCTGATTTTTCAACGGGATTTTACAAGGGCCAATATGTCAATCTGCAAATGCTTCCAAAGCTAACATTGTCTTTAGCTTCTAAAGGTTGTTCCTGAACCCTTCCACAAGTTACCAAATGCATACCTGAATTCTCCCCCCACCCCCGCAATACAAAAGCTCCTGCCCAAAGAAAACTAGTGAATCAAAAATCAGGGAGAAAGTGAGGTAAGAACCCTTAAAGCTGGTTTTCTCTGTGCAGGAAGTATTGTCATGTAGGTACACATTCCAGTATGGAATCACCCACCTGCTTCCTGAAGGGCCTCGGCACTTACTTCATCTAGATTTCTAGATAGATCAAAAATGGCTCTGCAGCAGCCTTTCTCAACCTTTTTTACCTTGGAGGAACCCTTGAAATGATTTCAGTTCTCAGGAGGTTCCTGCATAAGAATTATTATATCTGCAGCTCAAAAAAAGTTTTTTTTTTCCAATCATAATATCTCACAGAACCCCTAGTGACATCTCATGGAAACCTAGCGTTACCCTGATTTATGGGGTCCCTTGGGGACCTCAATGTGCTCCAAATAATGAGGAATGGGAATTAGCCAGAGCACAAGCTGTAGCACTACAAGAGGCAGGGTAACCTAGCGAGATCTTATACCCAATGTTTACGGGGTCAGGTCGAGTCAAAAACCAAGCAGAATTAAGTTATAAACTGCTTTCTTTATTTAAAAGACAGTCACTGCGCACTTACGTACTCACTCATGCAGACCTAAGAAAATAAAGGGAGGAAAGTTGATAGAGGATTTCAAGAAGGATTTTCAGGGGGAAATACTACACCTGATCCTGCAGCCCGGGTAGCCAGAAGAAATTCAGTAAGCCTGGAGCGGAGATTCTCAGCACGTGGAAGCTGAGGGGAAGGCTCGGCAAACAGAGAGGCAGGAAAGCGGGATGACAACCGTGAGAGATCTGAAGAAGCGCTCAAAATCGGGGTTCTTATAGGGAGAAATGTGCCTGCAGGGTAGTCCGTTCCAGGGGAGAACAATGGGTTTCGGAGTGGAGACAATGCCTCCGAAAGGTCAGCACTTCAGATGATTGGATTTTGACGGAGTTGTCTATAGAGCAGACAGTATGCAAAAGGCGAGTGGTTGACAGTTGGGTAGTCAGGAGCACTAATCTTGTCAAGCTGACAGTTCGGGGCTGAGAATCTTTTGTGAGCTTGTTGCATACTTAATTTAGTCTTCAATGTGTACTTGCTTGGAGGTCTCCTGAAGCTATGTGCCAGAAAATTACTGGCCTGACTAGGATTTTTCTTGTATTTTTCAACCGTTCAGTCGTGTCCATGCTTATCCGGGGGCCTCTCAAGCACGTGGAGGGAAACAGTTTGAATGGCCAATCTTTTGATATCAAATTATATTTAGTAAGCCCTGGGCTCGGACTATAGACTACAGTAACACTAGGGTTCCAAGGAACCCTGGTTGAAAAGCTTTGTTCTAGAGCACAGCTTGATCTTCAAGTATTCATTCATTCATTCGATTTAATTTATACTTTCCCATGCAGGATCCAGGGCATGGATCTCTATGTGAAATCCAAGGTAATGGGCTTCTGTCAGGTCAGTGCATGTTTGTTGTGGCTATAAGATGGGCCAGTCATGATGTGAGAAATCAAACCACGTGGGCAGGAAAAGCTCACCAGTGAGAACCATGTCAGAAATACAGTTCAAACCTGTATAATATATGTTTCCACTATATAAGACTGGCATCTGATGGCTTCCATGTTAGCAGGATGGTAAAGCCAATTGGGGTTTCAATCTGAACTTTAAAGAAGCTATTCAGAATGCTGAACCCTATCATCCCAAATTAGCTGAACTTTAAAAGTTCAGATTAAAATCCAGAATGGATTCACTGCACTACAGGCATGGAAGCCACTGGGAAGATGTTTGATTTACAGAGTACTTTACTGTCTTCTCCACTGCATCTTGCCTTATGAGGAACATCATTTATATCACAGTGTGTCAAGAGGAGTCATAAAAACTAGGTAGGACTGAGCAGTTAT
Source organism: Iguana delicatissima (assembly GCA_948472985.1). NCBI lineage: Eukaryota > Metazoa > Chordata > Lepidosauria > Squamata > Iguanidae > Iguana > Iguana delicatissima. The sequence goes on from CAOKZL010000499.1 coordinate 693,906, forward strand.
CCCATGTGGCAAGCCATGTGGCAAACAGCCTGAAGCATCTTCTGGGGAAATGAAGTCTTCGCACACTCTGGACAAGCCCAACCCGCTCAGGCTGGGCAGGAAGTGCATTAAAATTTTCCTATCTGGGCAGGCACTTTGAGCGGGCCACAGTGTTCCTTCTGCCCCCAATTCAGTTTCCTCTGACCAGGTGCCTTCTGGGTTTCATAGCCCAGTGTCCTCAGCCAACATGACCACTGACTGTTTCTGTGGATACGCGCACACCCCAAATCTCTGAAGGGATGGCATGTAGAAGATGGAAAAAGCTTGTTTTTTGCCGCTCCAGAGACTAGGAAACAAAGCAAACCAATTCAAACTACAAGAAAGGAGATCCCACCTAAACACCAGAAAAAACTTCTTGACTGTAAGAACTGTTCCACAATAGAACAGACTGCCTTGGAGAGTGGTGTTGAACTCTCCTTCTTTGCAGGTCTTCAGACAGAGGCTGGATGGATATCTTTCAATAGTGTTGTAGTTGTGTATTCCTGCATATTCCTGCATGGCAGGGGATTGGAAAAGATGACCATTGAAGCCTCTTCCAACTGTAAGATTTAATGAGTCTATATACATGTACACACACACGAGAGAGAGACTGTCACATGCCCCTCTCCCAAGGATTCCCTCCAGCAAGAACTCTGAACTCTCTGGAACCTCAACAGCTGGATTTGCAGTAGTTCAGCTGTTATTTATCAAAGGCAAAGGCCACTTTTGACCTTCTGGGAATTTCTGTGACAACCCATAGACTGTCCTTTTGCAAAAGTCAAAATCTGGTCATTGCCATATTGGCAGAGGTGGGCAGGAAGCAGTTGGAAATAGGTTAGAAATTACAGTTCTCTGACTTAGTGAGTCACTGGAATGTCACACAATGTTCATCAACATTCTGTAGGTGAGGCCAAAAAGGGCCAGGCCAACTTTACCTGCAACACCACTCACATTTTGAGCATGTCAGCTCAGCTGCAAGCTCCCCCCAAGACTACATATTGCTCCTTTCATGGAGACACACATGTGGACAAATCAATGTGCTTCAGGAAGAAGAAGAAAGCTATTGGGTGGTGAAGAGGGAACCATGGGCACAACTCAGATAGAAAGACACCGCACACAGTGGAAAAAATGAGGAAAAGAGGGATGTGTGAAGCAAAACAGAGACAAACCCTTCATACGTGGTCTGAGCACACAAGATACTATGTAAGTATAGCAGGGAAGGGATGCAGGTTCCTTTCCAAGTACACAATAGTTGATACCACTTTAACTGCCATGTCTCCATCCTATGAAATCTTAGGGTTTGTTGAGGCACTAGACATCTCTGGCAGAGAATGTTAAGGACTAGAATAAATACAAATCCCAGGATTCCATAGGATGGAGCCATTGCCATTAAAGTGGTATCAAGTGTTATAACTGTCTAGTGTGAAAGAGATCATGATTTACTGAAGATGACCAAGGCAACCCTTGGGTCCTAGTTTGGAACCAGAGTTACTTGCTGGGCCTCTAAAAACCTAAAGCACTATAGGACTTGTATCTGCCTAACTGAGGACCAGATCCTGGATGACTTCCACACGTTGAGTGTTTCATTCCTGTAGGGTGGCATCTGGAGACCTCCTGTAAGTTCCTTTTCTACATCCAATAGTTGCAGATCCTGAGCACATAAAATTCTGTAACTGGACTGGTCCCTTTATAAAACTTCTAGGAAAACCTTCTGAGGATGAAGAACATGGATTTGTGTAATAAGGAATGAAAATGATAGGAGCAGATAACAGATGGGGAACTGTGTGTGTGCGTGCGCGCACACACATGTGCATAAATGCCTTCAACTCACCTATCAATTTAGGGCAACCCCCATGAATTTCACATGGTTTTCTTAGGCAAGGAAGACTCAGAGGGGGTTTTGCCAATTCCTTTCTCTGAAATGTAGCCGACAGGACTTCTTATTCATTGGCTGTGTCCCATTCACATACTAACTAGGGCTGACCCTGCTTAGCTTCCAAGATCAGATGGACCTGGTCCCTTTAAGGCATTTAGTTGCATATGAGTGTGTGTCTGTACCTTCAAGGCACCTGTCCACTTATGGCAACCCCATGAATTTCATAGGGTTTTTCTTAGGCAAGAAAGCCCAGAGGTGGTTTTGCCCGTTCCTTCCTCTGAATTGTAACCTATAGCACCTGCTATTCATTAGCAGTCTCCCAACCAAATACTAACTGGAGCTGACCCTGCTTAGCTTCCAAGATCAGACAGGATCTGGTGCCTTTAAGATATTTAGGTCCCTAGATGGGACTCCATAAGGGTACAAGACATCATTGTGAACCACCATAATCATATATAGGAAAAGCACCTGAGATTCTAGTGAAGTTAATTTTCTTCCCCTCATCTGGTCTTCTTTCTTTGTCACTGGGGCCTTCTGTTTTTCCTTCTCCTTCGACTTTTCCAGTTTCTGGAGTTCTTCCACATAGGCATCATAGATTTCCCACTAAGAGAGATAAAGAGCAGATAAGTCTTAAAAGTACTTACCACAGAATCAGAGCTGAGAGCATAATAATGAATAAGTTGATGTCCCCCTTGGTCCCCATTTAGGGTACATATACTTTTCTAAGCATCCCCCAGTCAATCTTTGGAAAAACTCCAAGAAAAAGAGGCAGAAAAGCAGAGAAGATGATGATAATCTAAAAAGAAATGCTTACCAGGGTGTCAGGCTTCTATGTACTGAGCGAAGAGGAAGAAAACAAGCAAAGTGACAGGAGAAAGGGAATGAGAATTAGATGGGAATAGAGGTGTAGCTCCACAGAGGCTGAGGGTATCTATCCAAGAGAGAGCAAAGATGGAGGCAAAGAGGAACAGCTGGTGGTAAGTCAGTGCAGGAAGGGCCAGGGAGATAGGGTGAGGAAGCTGGCAAAAAGATTTGCGAGCCAAGCAAACAAGGGCTGGAGTCTGATTATTGCTGGGGTGGATGAATCTGTAAGTCTTGCTTCCTTCCTAGTTGCAGTCTCATGTCCTTTCTGCCTCATTTTACACAGCAATGTGCAAATTCTGCTGAGTTCTTTTCAAAAGGAAATGGAATAAAATTCTCACCAATCTACATTGGTCAAATTCAACAGGTGCAGCTCTTTCCTACAAGGAGGAGACCATGTTATATCTGCCTAACAGAGAGCTCAGCAGTAAAGAGTTACAAGTAATGTAGTTAGCTGCAATGAGGGCATGACAAAGGCACACCTCAACATTAGCAAAGTTGTGCTACTGGTCAAACAAGTAACCATTCTAGTTACTCTCCTTGTCAGGGATATTTTGACACGAACGTTTCAATTTCTATGATATTCTCTCATTAATTGTAAGGGGTTTTTAAAGTAAAGGGTGGAATGATCAAAAAACCGAATGATCAAAGAAGCACGGGGTTGGACTGGATAGCCGTTGTGGCTTCTTCCAATTCTATGATTCTATTTTTAAACAAGGTAATGAGTAACTGCATGAATAACTTTTCAAATATTATAATTACTAGGGAACAAATTACTTTGAAAGCAATTGTTCCAAGCTCTGCTTATATCTAGCTGACAAGGATGAGAAGAGCCTCAAGAAAGGAGATGGCAACTTTAACTCAGTACCATAAGCCTGGAGAGAAGGAAACAATCCATTGTCTCAGAGGAGTGGAATCACACACAGCTTCAGATGGCTTACCACAAAGAAAGACTAGCTCCTATATCTGGTGTCTCTACCAGCCCACTCCTTATTCAAATTCAGTGGAGCTGACTTTAGGGTCAGAGGAAAAGAGAAGAAGAGGCAAACAATCAAAGGAAAGTATAAAAATGTTGTTTTGCATAAGGGTGGCCACATGAAAAAATTGGACAGGGCCCCTGTACCTTTAATAGTTGTGTGATGTCAAAGAGAGCAGGGCTTCTGTACCTTTAATAACTGTGAATAAAGAAGAAATTTCAACAAGGGTTTCTTAACATCATGTAACTGCTACTGAAATTCCTTCTTCCCAGCAACTATTAACAGTCAGGAGCTCTGCCTTCTTCTGTATGCGGCCACCCTATCTTATATTCATAGAATGTTACAAGATGGGAAAGAGTCAGAAAGAGGGAAACATGGGGTTTTTTTGACAGCTAAAACCTCAACTATATTTCATCAAAGTTAACAAGCTGTTCCTGTGAATCACATACATTGTGCCATTATCACAAACAGACTGAGGAGAACTCTGGCAGTTAGCTGGAGCTTTGCATTGTGTTTCTGAACACAAATATGGATGTCTGCTTAGGGACAATTTGGATATAATAAAGACGTATCTCTTTCTCTTCTTCTGTGTTCTCCAGCAAGGGAGAGCCACAGAATCTATACTTTCTCTTCTGTTCTGCTGCACGTCAACTACAACAGACAAATCAGCAATAATTGAAACAATTGTCACAGGAACCAGAAGGAAAAATAAATCAATTCAGCTTTTCAGTCACAAAAATTTAAAAACTAAAACAAAACCCTATAATAGGTTGAATTCTATTTCCATGCTTCAGTGGTAAACCTCACTTCTCTTAATGGCTCTGTATTTCCAAAAAGGCAGATTAAAGAAACAGCCCCCATCTCTCCAACTCAGATACGCTGGGGAAACACTGCCATTCAGCATCATTGGAAAGCCCTGAATGGATATGTTTTCATTCACGCTAGTCACAGAAAGTGGCCTCTGTATCTTATATTGACAGCTGCCCTGTGGTCTCCTGTTGGCAAAAATCCTTGGAAGGTAATGCTTGCATCTCAAGACCACTCAGGATTGTATGCATTAGAAAGGAAGGCTGCAAACCTATACCCCCTTGCCGGGTAATCAGCCCCAGTAAAATCAATGGGACTTACTTCTGAGTAGAGATGGATAAGGCTGTGCTATAGAGCATTCTGCACTCCCCATAAGATAAGGGAGAACCATTGGGAATATTCAGCCCTTCAGGGGATCTAGAACTGGATGTGGCGATCACCGCTGGGCCACATGGGTTGAGAGGGATTAGATCTGGGGTGAGCAAGATGTGGCCACATGCAGCACTTGGGACCCCAAAGAGTAGCTCTTGAAGGCTCCCAGTAAACCCCCCCAAAACAATGTAATTTTTTTGGAGGCAAAAAGAGATTCCACCTAAACATTAGGAATAACTTCCTGACAGTAAGAGCAGTTCAACAGTGGAAAGCTGCTCCATCAGTGGAGTGTGGTAGAGTCTCCTTCCTCAGAGATTTTTTAAAACAGAGGCCACATGGCCACCTGTCAAAGGGTGTCTCTCCTTTGATGATGTCTCCCTGCATGGCAGAATGGGGTTGGACTGGATGACCCTTGGGGTCTCTTCCAACTCTATGATTCCATGATTCTAATGGGGGAGAATGGGATTATTTTTCCCAGAAAACAGTCAAAAGCTACTCAGCTCACAAACTTTAGGTGTACCAGGACATGCTGGTGTGGCCCGTCAAGTGGTGAAAAATAGTCTTAACCCCTTCACAATTGCCCACCCCTGGATTAGATGAACGGGCCACCTGAGCATGCCCAGTGTGAACACAGATGACTTAGCAGGGGGAACGTTTACCTGGTTGGCAATAGCAGAGAAGGTTGCTCTGGGCGGAGGCTCCATCTGACATGCCCTGTCCTGGAAGAAAGCATTTTAAGCAGCACACAGTTAATAGGGTTGTTAGTCTAAGCCAGAGCTTTCCAAACTTTTCATGTTGGTGACATACTTTTTAGACATGCATCCTTTTGCAACACAGTAATTCAGTAAATGGAGGCAGCCCCTCCACTGGAGCCCGGCCCGCTGCCCTTGGCGGGGTCTTCCTTAGCCCGAGGCAGCGCAAGAGGCAGCCCTTCCACCCGTGCCTGACCTGCCGCTGCCCTTGTTGGGGTCTTCCTCAGCCTGAGGCAGCAATGACAGGAGAGGCAGCCCCTCTACCTATTATGTTCATGTGACACACCTACACATTGCAGCTGACAGACAGTTTGGAAAGCTCTAGTCTAAGCTATCCCTCCCCAAAAGCTGCTCAGAAGGTGCCACACAAGCGGGGAGGTATTGTCAGGGAAAGATAAGCTCATTCAAGGTCTGTAGGACAGTGGGCAGGGCAGTAGAGAATCTTATCTATTATTTGTTTCTTGACTTTTAAGAAAAATGGGTTTCCTGACACTCAGGGGACCATTTAGGAAAGAATAACAACCAAATGGGAATTTTATGCAATTTTTGCCTGGTCTTCACACATCCCAAAGTGTTGCAGGAAATTAGTCTACACAGAAATATAACTGAGGTTTTATTTGCACAAATATTGCAATCTTTTGGCACGAGAGCCCCCACCGTTTTGAGAAGCTAGGGTTTTTTTGGGAAAATTGATGCGTTCTACAGCAACGCTCCCTCCCTCAAAAAGGAAATTTTGCACAAAAGCCCACTTTTCTGGAAAAAGAAAATTCTGCAAGAAAAAGATGTTTTATGCAAAGAACTTTCATGCAAAAAAACCCACATGCATTTCTGCATAGAATAATTTCTGAAACATTTTGGAATATGTCAATATCAGGAAAAACTGTGTAGAAATTTTCTTTTCAACCTGTAGCAGGGAGAAACCTATGGAAATTACTCTTCCTTGCATGTAAGAACAAAATAGTTGAATATATCCCTAACTGAGTATATTAGTGATGCTTCAGTTTTTAGAGGCCATTTCCACACTAGACTGTTACAGTGCGATTATTCCACTTTCAACATCCGATGGAATCCTGGGGTTTGCAGTTTGTAGTTGCAAACTCCATGGTTCCATCGGATGCTGAAAGTGGAATAATAGCACTACAACAGTCTAGTGCGGAAACAGCCAGTATCTCTTTTATCTGTAAGAAATGCTGATCCGTTCTTATCAGTTCAGGGCAAGAAAAGGGCCCTTGTCAGGGATCTAGAAATGGAGAGATCACTGTTTTTGATCAAGGCTGTAGCAAAACTGGAATGAATTTGCCTCAGAAGGGCTTTCAAAAGCTGCGTAATGAAAAAGCTGAGTTGTGATATTCATGGTGAGGACAGGACCCCCTGTGACCAACATGCCTCTTCCTCTGGCTTCACCCCTTCTCCCTCCAGAACTGTGCAGAAGACCCCTACTCTTATCTCCTATCAATGATTAGAGATTAAAAAAAGAACTCAAAGGCATTTAAATTTAAAGCTCCCTGCTCTTTAATTACATTTAAACTGAGAAGGTATTTAAAGACCACGGTATTTAAATTCACCCTGCAAGCAGAAACTGTGTAAATTAAAGAAATGGGTTCCAAAGTCTGTTTCTTCTGTACTCCCTTTCTGTGACTCTGAGTAGCCATACACAGATTTAAGCAGTGCTTTATATGCCTGAAAACTGATGTACTGGGGCTTACTCTTGAATAAACATGAATAAAATCCAGTTGAACTGCAAACCAAAGTTGCCAAAGTATGTGCCATGCCTTCTGGAGCATTGTGTACTGCCCCAGTTAGAGATTCTGGCACACAGCAGCACTCTGCAACCCCAGAGCACACATTTCAGCCTTGGAAACATTGGGATTTACCTCAAGTCTTTCAGCATGATTTTAGCTGCATCTCTCTCTTTTTTAAACTTCCCTAAATTATTTGAGCTGAGCCACTGTACTGTAGTGACTTGAGTTTTGGCTTGTGACCCTGGAGACCAGGGTTTGAACCCCAGATTGGCCATGGAAACCCACTGAGTGATCTTGGGCAAGTCCCACTCCCTCAGCCTCAAAGGAAGGCAAGGAGAAATCTCCTCTAACAAATCTTGCCCAGAAAACCCCAGCCATTTCCGCACTCGAGTGTTATAGTGCTATTATTCCACTTTCAACATCCTGTAGAATCCTGGGGTTTGCAGTTTAGGGAGGGGCCACTTGAGTACAGAAATGGCGCCTAAGACAAGTTCACCTTAGGGCCGTCGGAAACAACCTGGAGGCACACGGCAACAGTAACAAGATTGCTGGTCTTGCAAATCTTTTTTTTAATCTTTTATGGGATGCTATACCTTTGAATAACAGATGCCGCAGGCAAACAGGGGAAGGGTAATCATCCTTTCTCCCACTTGTTAGCTTCTCTGAATCACATAGCTGGCCACTGCTGGGATGAAAAGGCCAGATGGCTTCACTAAGCACAGCAGTTCTAATGTTCTCCCAGATTCCTTGATGTTGAAAGACTGTTTAGAAAACCTCTGCCCTGCTCACACTTTGATCTCTCCTGCAGATACAGTTTGAGCACCAACTGCAGAAGAGAATTGCTGAATATTTTCAACAGCTCCCTGTCTTTACTTTGCAGGGAGTGTTATCACCGTGGACTGGCCTGGCTTCGGTAGATACTAGATATTATTTTGATATCACAATTCGGCCTCATTTTGCCACCCTCAGCCACATGTCTGTGAGGCTGTGACACTGGTGTTTATTTCCAGTCCCTCAAAGACGGGAAATTCCTCCAGCGTTCTACTGGGGTTCTTGCCAGCCCCTAAAGGCTGACTCCCACCCTTGAAAAGGCTGGCAATTTCCCCAGCGTTATCAGGTATGCTGCCATCACTCACTGAATTATGAATCGCTGGACAGAACAGTGAGACGCTGTCCAGAACTAACAATCTCTAAGCTTAAGGGTCTTCCACCCTCTCCCCTCCTCCCTTCTGAGTGAGAGAGTCTGTCTAGCGTGTGCCAAGCCTGGTGTGGAAATAGTGAGAAATGGAGGTTTTTACAGAAGGTTTTTATTCAAGGCATGCATGGAAACAAGACAATCTCACACTTGAGAGGCTCCCCCCTCCCAGGTACACTTAGTTACAAGAAGTTACAAAAAACAGATACAAAAGCACAGATACATTCTTAAGATCAGCCAATTCCCAAAATAACAACATCCCTAACGCAGCTAGGTAACTGGTTCTAATACTCACAACGTTCCTAGCTTAGATGGTCTAAAAGAGAAGAGAGGGGAGGGGCCAGGAGACACGGCATGCCTGCCAGCTCGACTGGCCCAGCTCTCCTCTCTTTGTTCTTCTTTGTTGTCTCTCGTTCTCTCTCTTTGGCCACATGGCATCCCAGAAGTTTTTATAACTTTTCCCAAGAAGCATCTGGAAACATCCCGAAGATGCCCACCTCTTTTCCTTTTGGTTGGTCAATTCTCACCTTGTGACCAGTGATGCTGACCCTTTCCTTTTGGTTGGTCAACTCTCACCCTGTGACCCTTGATGTAATCCCAACACCTCATTAACCCTTGGTTTACCTGAAAAGGGAAATCCCCCTTCAGCTAAGCCTAGATAATGGGAAGCCCCATTATCACAGAGGCCCCCGAACAAGCACGGAGCTAGGCATGACTATTAATTGCCGTACATTCCGTTCTCACCTAGGCAAGCCAGATCTTGTTTTAGGAGACCTCCCGAGACAAACACTTCATTAAGGATGTACGCTAATATAAAGAGCCCCCTGCCCCGAGCAGGCACCCTGAGGAGCTAGAAGCTCAACTACCTAAGCGAGCTGCATCTGCATACTGGCCATTCCTTTGTCGATTCGGAATTAACTCAATCATGTTAAATTCTGACCTTTTGGAGACATCGTCTCATGCCTAAGCCTCATTGTTCTCTCCCAGGTACAGACTAGCCTATGGTCATATTTTCCCCCATAAAAACCCCCAGTTCTGAGAGCTTCCTCGGATCGCTCCGGACTTCCATCCAGCCTTGCTGCCGCTTTGTCGGGCGAACTCCCCTTGGCTACCGTGCTGAGTTTCTTTACTACCACCTTCAGCTTCTTCAGGACTACGAGAAAGGTGTCATATCACCCACTTACCCTGAAAATCCTTATTTCTAATTCTTCCATTAGCTGCATGAATGTGGTGTCTTTTCTGTTTGTTTGTTTGTTTGTCAGTTAATAAAACATCATTTTTGTTATTTTAAACTGTCTGACTACTTGACTGACCTGACCCCGCATACACAGGGTTACAAGATCCCCGCTAAGTTACCCTGCCTCTCGTTAGCTTAAAGTGAGTGCTCCAGTTAATTTCCCCATCTTCGTTGTTGTAGTTTGGTTATTTGGGCACCCCTCCTGGGACCCCCAGTTCACAGGGTAACAGGAGGGAGACCTCTCATTTCACAGGTGGTCACAATCTGGCCCATGGAGGATCTGAGAGGCTTCTCGCCTGGCCTGAAGCCCAACACTTGAAGTGGGAGAGATTCCCCCACATTTCCAGTTGGAAAGGCAAATGGGATGAGAGAAATCCCACTGTTATTTCCAATACAACAGAGAAATTCATGGCCTCTATGAATGGCTCTGTTCCCAATGAGTGAGGACAGATCTTCACATCCAGAAAGTTTTTCAAAAGGGACAGAAGAACTTGTGGAAAGAGTCAACAAGGAGTGATCCTTCTTCAACCAGAAAGTATGACTAACACTCTTTCTTCTCCAAGCATATGCAAACACTGCAATTTCTTCTTGTTGACTGATTCCAAGGAATATCAATCTCGGACAACTACATGGAAACAGATTTAAGGGGGGATCAAGATGAATGAAAAGGAAGATCTACTGATGTTCAAAGGATGTAGCAGGATTTTACAGCAAAGAAAGGTCATCCACTTATCCAATGTAGCAAGCCCAAAACCTCCAGGAAGATTGCCTTTGGAGGCCATTGTGTCTTCCAGGCCTGGGTGTGCACTTCCCCACTCAACACCAAGGCCAATGATTAAGCTGAAAGAAAGTGTTTATATCAGGAATAGTGTCCTGTCCTCAACTTCAAACAAAATTCAGCATTCCCAGGTCAAAACTAATCCCGAGTAAGAAAACCCTAAATCAGAGATGGGTTTCCAGGGAATCAGAGCAAGTCTTTAAACAATGCAAAAGTTGTAAATCTGTTAGATGCACTTGCACAATCCAAGGAAGACTGAATCTGTATTCACTGAGGAGGTTGGTGAATGTAACCTCCTTATATAAGACAGTGAGTTCAACCAATGGCCTGATCCCTAGCAGTATGTAGGGGGAGTGTTCCTCAGCTGTGTTCTTCTCAATGCCTCAATTGCAGCCTTTCCCTCAGACTGTGAGGGATGTTCTGATCCAGACACCTAAGGCTCCATTTTTCTTTGCGACTGGGGGCTCTTCCTCCAGCTTTTCCTCCTAATCTGAACCAAAGCTGGCCTGCTGAACTGAAGGAGGACTTAGCTGTCTATTATGTGTCTGCAGGGACTCCTCCAAAGGTAGGTTTGGTTGTTCATCAAAAGATGAATTTTCAAGAGGTAGCATAACAGATGGGAATCACGCAGCCCTGAAGATGCTGTAACTCCCAGCCACTCTAGCCAGCATATCCTATGGTGAAGAATGCTGAGAACTGGAAATCCAGCAACATCCGGAGGGCTACATGATTCCCACTCCTGGTTTACATCATGTGTTCATACAGCGACACAAAGAAAGCTGCTCTGCACAGAAACAAGATCTCTTACTCATCCCTTGCAACTATGCCAACTGGTGGGAGAATAGGAGCTTACCATCTCTCACGAGAAAGCATGTGATGTCATTTTCTTACCTACTAGAATTCAACACAAGGGTGCATGGCTCTATGCAGTCTAACTTGAGTGTTGACAGTCCTAAGTGTGGAAATAACTTTTCCATACCCATTTCAGGATGTGCAATAATGTTCTGCGCACCTTACACATGGTATTGTTATGTGTCTTCAAGTTAACTCTGACTTATGGCAACTCTATCATGGGGTTGTCTTGGCAAGATTTATTCAGAGAAGGGTTGCCTCTGCCCTCTTCTGAGGCTGAGAGAGTGGGACTTGCCCAAGTTCACCCAGTGGGTTTCCGTGGCTGAGTAAAGGAGACTGGACCCTCCTGGAGCCCCCAAGTCTGATACTTTAAATGTCTGACACCATGCTGGCTCCTACCATGCAGGTCCCACTACAGGTGCTATTCCTGGGCTCCAGAAACTTTCTACAGTAACAGCATCACAAAAGTTGATCAGTCTCCACCAGGTAATTATTTCCATCTGTGAGTAACAGAAGGTGCAGAGAGATGCCCAGCCCAGAGACATACAAGAAGGATTTCAGGGATGCCTAAGGGCCACAACTGACAACCTACCCTCACAGGGTTGTTGTAGGTCTGTGAGGCTCTCTCACTGAAGTTAAACTGGTTGGTGAGTTTTCGTTCTTGCACTGGCCGGGGACGAATTTGTTCTTCTTCTTCCTCTGGGGGTGCAGCCTGAAGCAGGGGAAAAAAAGGAGTGAACTGAGGACTGGACTGGGACACACATCTCAAGGTGCCTCTTGGGCCTATGGTTGTAGGATGTGGCAAACAAAGAACCTTTGACTGAGGAAGTGGACTCATAACAAGTTTCAGGGGAAGAATTGGGAGCTCAGTGTTTTGACAAAAGTATTCAGAGAAGGGCAGTCTGTCTTTCATCCTAAAATATTGAAACAACAATCTAGCAAAACCTAAAATGCAGTGGCATTTTCTAACACAAACTTTGCATTCTGTGACATGAATTTCAGCATTACAGATCTGCAATCTCCAGGGGGTTTTTTTCCTCCTGAAGAAGAACTTTGTTGCTCCAAATGCAGCAGGGATTTTATATTTCATGCATTTGTATATGAACACAAAGTAAATTACTGTTACGCTGAGCATCTAAACCAGGATTTAGCAGCGTGAAGCCCTTTGGATGTGGCTGAACTGCAACTCTTACCAGTCCCTTGGCCTGCAGAGTGAACAGTGAGGAATCCAACAACATCCAGAGGGCTACCCCTTGCCCATACCGTATCCACGATGAGCCAGTGTGCTTTTGGGGTCATCACCCTGGGTGAGAAAGCGCAGCCCATGGGCTCCATGTGACCCTTCCAAAGCCATATGTAAGGTCCCACAACAGCCCACCCCCTTTTTTTTACTAAAAATTCCCCATGGGCAACATCACTACATTTGCAGGGAGGGTCTGTGTTAAAACCCATGAAAGGTCTTCTAAAAATACCTAGAATTAAATCAGAAGTTAATTCTCTGTTATTCAAAAAGAGCTCTCCTGAGCACAAAACAGGTTGGGGAGGCTACAAAACAGGGCAAAATTGTCCTACTGTTAGGGTCTGGTGGGTAGGTGAAAAAACTGTCAAAAAGATTTTGCTTTTTTAAAAAATGGGTGGTAGCAGATGCAGGCTTCTGAAGTCTCACAGAAGAACAGGGCAGCCCCCATCCCCCAAAAGACTTCCCAGTCTTTCCTCTGCCAAACAGGGGATCCCTGGTCATTCTGATGTGCTGGAGTCTTTCCCTAGCACCCACCCACTCCTCCCTCCCTGCATTTCCCTTGGCTGCCAGGACCTCCCACTTGTTCTCATTTTCTTGCCTTACACCACCGGCCGGAGAGGATTTAGATCAGATATATCCCTTTGCTTAGCTTATTCAGACGTGGCAGAGCTGTGTCCCCCTTGCAGCTGATACCTAAGTGGTTCCTGTGGATTGGCTCAACTGCCTGCAGCTGCTGAGTTTCAGTCTACAGGCTGAATGGCCATTTCCGCATGAGGCAAGGGAATCGCTCTGTTCTGTTACTTACTGGATCTTCTGGGCACGGACCAACGTGGACTGTCCCTTAAGCCCTTCCACAGGGCTCCTCCGTCTCGTCCAGGGTGAACCAGAGCAATGCGAGGTCTTAGATCCACACTGCTCTGGCTTCCAAAATGGCAGCTTCTGGTTGTTCGTGGGTCCCGTCCAACCGCTGAAGCTCACCACGCCTAAAGCTCGCCCTCCGCAGATCGAAGGCTCGCATTGGTGCGAGCCTGCAAATCTGCACAAGTGAGCAGGAACACAATGGCGCGCTCCGAAAAATTAAAAAATGGTTTTCTACGGTTCTTTAAAAAGCATGCGGGAGGACCAGTTGGGGGCGTTTCGGAGCGGACTGAGGTGCGGATCTCAGGTAAGTAGTCCGAACCTAGTCTGCTCCAGGGTGCAGACAACCTCTATGAGAGGATGCATTGGGCCGTTTTAATTCCCTCATGCGGAAATGACCAATATCTCACACTTCCATTTTTTTAAAAAAACCAGCAACCTCGGTTAGCAGCTGCTGGCACTTTGCCATGAAGTTTTACCAGCTGATCAGCTTTTTCGCCTTCGCCGCCTTCTCCTGCTTCTCCCGGTTCCCCTTCCTCTTCCTCTTCTTCCTCTTCTTCTTTAAGTTCTGCATCCAGGGCTTCAAAGTCCAGCACAATAGAGGAGACAGGGGCCACAGCTGCAAGCAAAATGGACAGGGAGGGAGATAAACCACTTGGACCAGGTGTCTCATGGCTCACAGAGTCACTCAGCATTGGAGATGCTTTCTGCAGACAGACAACAGCCACGGTACTGGCTCTCTGTCTTACAGCCAGAAAGACTGAAGCAGAGGGCCTGTCTGGATGTCAAAAGCTGACCAGCTGACTTGCGTAGGGGGAAAATAGAGGGGGCTTCTGTACAAAAGAAGGAATTTCAGTAGGTGTTGCTTGCTACCTGGTGGTGTGACAAGCCACCCCTCCATCTATCACTTTCTTTATACCCCATCTTTCTCCCAGACTAGGATTCAAGGTGGCTTACAAAAGGCAGGAAATTGCAATAAAAGCACACATATAGTTAGAAACATAAACAGAAGTTGAAATTAACACAGTATTAAGCTAACAAAATTAAAACCATTTAAAATATTACTTAAAAACAAAGATTAAAAATTAGCACAGTACTATAAAAATTCTTATCTTGTTAACCAACAGTTCCCAAACACTTGCTGGAACAGAGAAATCTTAACTGCCACCAAAAAGACAAGGCGGAGGAAGCCATCCTAGCTCCTCCAGGAAGGGAGTTCCAAAGCGTGGGAGCAGCCACAGAGAAAGCCTTCTCCCGCATTTCCACCAAAAGTCAGTGATGTAGACTTGAGTCAACTGACTCGGACTCAAATCAGACTTAAGTCACTTCGGTGACTCACTTGGACTTGACTCAGCAAAAATTACACACTGACTCAACTTGACTTGAGACTTGCATATTTTCAGTGACTGACTTGCTGCTCTTGGTTCAGCAACATAACACATTCATCCAAAACCTTACAACTTACTGGTCACATGACGATCTGTCTGAAGCCCAAAGTGTGGACACGTTTCTCAGAGGGAACAGCAAATAGGACAGGCAATGGGCTTGAGATCTGCTCAGCAGCCTGTCCCCACTACATATAGGAGGAGCTTTCTGAAACTTCCTAAGAGCAGAAGGCAAGACTTGTGCCCAGAGTACAGAGAGCATATCTCAGAGGGGAACAGAAAATGTGTTAGGCAATGGGCTTGAGGAGGAAGGATCCTTCTTCTAAAGCTCTTGAAGCTTCAATAATGGGGAATAAGAAGGATCCTATTTCCCACTTCTTACTTTGCAAATGGAAAGTAAGAAGGATCCTATTTCCCACTTCTGAAGCTACGGACAGCAAAATCACAAAAGTAGAGGGCTGACTCTACTTAAATTGTTAAAACTGACTTTATTCAACTCTGTCCAGAAATTCTGGAATACAGGTTGGGGTATAAAATTGGCTCCCAGACTTGAGACTTGACTCGAAAGTATCCTGCAAGGACTTGAGATTTGAGACTTGAAGGTAGAGACTTGAGACTTGACTTGAGACTTGGAGTAAAAGACTTAAATATATTACTGCCAAACATGTCTACGGAGGCAGCGGGACAGAAGCAAGGGCCTCCCTTGAGGATTTCAGAGTTTGACAGGACTCGTATGTGAAAAAGATACGCTCCTTCAAAGGGCCTGGACCTGAGCTGTATAGGGCCTAATAGGGCACAATCAGCACTTTCAGCCAGCAGTGCTGTTACATGGAAGTTGTGTGCTCCCTGTAACCAGCACCTGTGAGCAACACCTCTTTGACTCTATCCCTTAAAGGTAGAGAAGCCCTCTCCAGTTTTCACTCAGGCAACCGTCTGTTCCTTGCTCCCACTTTGAATGATCCAACTCTTTCAGCAGAGAGTGAGGGGCATGGGACAAGCCCCAAGAATCCTTGCTGTATCTATCCCCCACATCACCCTGACATATCCTTGAGGCAGGAAGTACAAAAGAGGCCCACTTCTTGAGCTTTCTTTCTTTTTTTTATTTATTTATTTATTTATTTATTTATTTATTTATTTATTTATTTATTTATTATTTTTGATTGTTACCATAAAAATTATATATGAAAATTGGAACTTCTTGAGCTTTCTATGAGGGGCAAGCACACAGTCATCATGGCTAGAACCTCCTTGGCAGCATGCCAGCAGATGGGCAGCAGATGGTACTGTGGCTGGTGTTACTGCAGTTTAGGCCTACCTGGCGATAGCACCCGCTATCACTTTGATATCATAATTCGGCCTTACCATACCACCCCTCTCCACATGTTTGTGAGACCCCTGGACAAGCCCAGAACTAGGCTCGGCCATCAAATGCTGCAATATCCCAAGACCATACAGGCAGGCCAGAAATAGCCAGATCCCCGCTTTAAGAGACCTCTCTGCAAACCCCCTCATTATGTCTGCACACTGTTTACAAAGGACTTCCTACCCCGACCAGGTAACTTGGCAAGCTAGAAGCTTAAAGGCCAAGCACTGAGCATTTGCATACAGTCTACCTCTTTGTCAATTCGGACTTAACTCAATCATGCTAAATTATGACCTTTCGGAGACATTGTCTCGCACCCAAAACTCACTGTTGTCCCTGAGTAAGGCACAGTCTGCAGCCACACTTCTCCCTATAAAAACCCCTGATTCCGAGACCTTCTCCGGATCGCTCCGGACTTCCATCCAGCCTTGCTGCCGCTCTGTTTGGCGAGCTGTCCCCTCAGTCCCACATACTGAGACTCCAGACCAACGAACTCAAACTTCAGGACAGGTGTCGCATCACCCAGTTCAACAATTCCTCTCAAAATCCCTCTATACCACTCCAACTTTCATTTTCCTTAGCTACTTGTGTGAGTGTGTTGCATACGCTGTTTGTCTGTATTTAATAAAATCTCAATTATTCTTGAACTTGGTGTGCTCCTTGGCTTGGCCTGACCCTGTAAACATTGGGTTACAAGATCCTGCTAAGTTACCCTGCCTCTCATAACGCTAAAACAGTGCTCTGAGCTAATTTTCCCCACCTACAGTAGAGCACATTTTGGAGTCCCTCCCAGGACCCCCAGTAAACAGGATAACACTGGCATCCAGGCAGTGGCAGCAGCTGCCAGCAGCAACCATGTCAGTGAGGCAGCAGATCTGCTCAGGGTTTCAATGTGAACTTTAAAGGAGCTACCTGAGGTCCAGAACCTAATTGAGGGGATAGAAGATAGCACTTGGAATAGCCTTTTTGCATTTCAGGCTAAAACCCAGAGCAGATCACTGCTCCTCTGATCTGACAAAGGTTTTTGAAAATTGAATACACACACACACACACACACACACATATATATATCAAAAAGGGCTTTTAATAGGAGAATGTCCTGGCTCTGCAGAGAAGGAAGGATATTAATAATAACAACAACTATGTGAGCCAGAATAGCATCAAGATGTAAGTCTTGGACTAGGACTATGGGAGATCAGGGTCTGAATCCTGACCTCAGCCATGGAAACCCACCTGGGTGACCTTGGGCAAGTCACACTCTCTCAGCCTTATGAGGAAGGCAAAGGCAAGGCCCCCTGTGAGGAAGAATTCTTGCCAAGGAAAGCCTAGGAAAGGGTCACCTTCAGTTGAAGTCCACTGGAAGGCCCATAACAATGACACTTCTTTTAACGTATTGTTTTCTGTTTGTTTATTTTGTTAACCATAACAAAATATGCTAAATTAACGCCTCTGCACGCTTATCCTGGCCTTTGGAACAGTGTTCGGCCATAGATCTTATCAACAGAGAGTTCTAGGCAACTAGCTATCTTGAAAAAGGCTGCTTCCAAATCTTGTAATTTGAACATTGGGTCCGTAGCTGACTCTGTTTTGCATTTGATGTTATATTTTGTTCTTGTATGATGTATTTTATGAGAGCCAGCATGGTTTCATGGTTTGAGTGTTGGCCTCTGACCCAGGAGACCAGGGCCATGGAAACCCACTGGGCGACCTTAGGGGCATCAAACACTGTCAGCCCCCAGAAAACCCCATGATTGGTCCACCTTAGCATCACCATAAGTCAGAAATGACTTGAAGGACACAACAACGATAGGTTTTTTTCCCTATAATAAAGCAACATAAATACCAACAACAATAATGGGGACCACCAGGTGCCACTGCAAGCAGGCAGAGATCATGACGGGCCAATGGAGACATCTAAAGCTAATACAGAAGACCCCAGGTTTATTTCTTATAACCCTCCATGAGAAGGATTTGAAAACTTAAATGTGGAAAAGACTTTGAACCCTTCTCTTTCCCCTATGATACAAATAAGAAGATCTCCAGCAGCATTGCCCAGCTCCAGGACATGGGAGATGCCTTTCTTCCAGGCAGCAGACAGAGTGTGCATCCCTGGCGTGTCCCCTGGTCTCCGGTAGACCCATAACACTCACCGCAGATCAGGCTCTGCCTCATGCTCTGCCTCCGACCCTCGTCCGAATCTTTGAAGATCAGGTTCCCACAAAGGGAGAAATGAACAGCGACTTGGTCCACCACCGGGGTTTGTTTGTAGGCTCTTTCCTATAGAGGGAGGGGAAGGAGGGGAGGGAGGGAGGAGGGAAGAAAGGAAGGACGGAATGCAGAGGAGGGAGAGAGAGAGAGAGAAAAGATAAGTGCTGCTGATCCCTATCCACGAGTGCTTTTAAGAGAAAGAAACAATTGCTGCTCATTCATCCTCACTATCAAACAAGCAGGGGCCAAGATCACTTCAGCAAAATATCTGCCAGCACAATTATGTATCACAACCCCTGTACTGAACACCAATGTTGCAAAATGTATGTGGTCAATGCACGTGGCTGACTATTTATTTATTTACATAACTAGCGTATATATCCAGCGTTCCCCAGGATTTTATTTTCTCACAGGTAATACTTGTTACAAAGATTTGAGATCCTGCGTCTCTAATTCCCCGAACTGTCTTGTCCAGTACCTGGAACTTTTCCCCATATTCCCCCCCCGTAGCCAAATCTTGTTTACTTTCTGAGTTTCTTCTTTCCTGTTGAAATTGTCCATGTGTTTATGGATTTTAATGGCCTCTCTGTGTAGCCTGACATAGCAGTTGTCAGAATGGTCCAGAATTTCTGTGCTTTCAAAAAGCATTCTGCTTTTGTGCAAAAAGCACAAGATTTGGCTACCAGTACTGAAGAACACTAAAATCAAGACTCAAAAACATGCCAATGAACACCACCCAGACTCTGGAGGTCCCTCTACAGGGAACAATACAATGGGTTGCTAATGTACTTAATGCGCTGTTATGCATATTCCCTGACTAACAATACAACCCTGGGGGATATCCCATTTAACAATAGGCCAACTGTAACACATGCAAACTGTTCCCTCCCATCCGGGGACTACACAAGTATATATAGTCTGTTTCACTTCTGTGCCACCAGATCCTCTGAAGATGCCAGCCACAGATGCAGGCAAAACGTCAGGAGAAAACACTAATAGAACACGGCCTCAAAGCCCAGAAAACCCACAACAACCCACCCTCCAAGTGTTCTTCAACTACAAATCCCAGCAGCTGAAGCCAGCATAACATTTTTTTAAACTTATTTTTACAAAAGTAAGACTAACAAGAGTAAAAAGAAAAGAAAGAACACTGAAACAGAAGTATTTTTGAGGAATGCTAGGAGTTGCAGCCCAAAAACATCTGGACAGGCCCATGTTTCCCATCCTGGCCTAAACAGACCTGTGATCTTACATACAGAATGCTGTTTTCAGCACTGCATGCACATCAGGCTTTTTTTTTTTTTGGTCACTTCTTGTAAGATTCCGAATGTGTCATGTGTCGTGTCAGTGTCGTCAGGAGGCCAAGCAGTTTAAGCCTGAAGAAAAAAGTGTCCTCTGGGCTGCAGTTCCAGCATTTAAAGTATTCCCCCTTCAGAGCTGGAAAACACACCAGCTCCTATAAAGTCCTTTCAGCCAAGGCAACTCCTCTGTATGAGCAGTTGGCCTTTAGTTTGGGGATCTGGCTTGCTTTTCATGAGAATGCTATCCTCAGATTGTAATCACCGGAGCCTACAACAGTTACTTTTTAAGGCATACAGCTCCCAGGACCCCCAAGCCAGCACGGTTAGGGAAACTGGGGATCTGTAGTCTAAGAAAGTCATTTTCACAGGTAATTCCTGCTTGTTTCTGACCTTGCATCTGCTTTGATGTTTTGAATTCTGCCTCATTCCTAGTTCCAAATCTCCCTTTGCTTTTTGATTCTTTGCTTCTTGCCTGCCTGAACTCCACTCTGCTTGAGTCCACCTCTCTTCCCATTCTGGTCTTTGTCTGCCCACCCTTAAGTCCCACTTTCAGGACTAAGCTGATACCCAGCACTGCGGTTGATCAGCAGCTTAGATGGTAAACAGGCCATGGTCTGATTTTTTATTGATCTGTAAACCACTGTGGGAGTTTTTCAGCTGAATCAAGAGCTAAAAATACTTTAAATAAATGTGCTATCCCAGAGATGTCAAGTGTTACTCAATATTGGAAAAGATGCTTGGTGTAAATGACATAGCTAAGTCTTCTACAATTGAAGAACTATATTTTAGGAGGGTAACTCAGACTCAACTGCTGCAAAAACAACTGACACCAACAGCAATAAAAGGGACAAAATAGAGTTAATTTTTCAACTTGATTAGTAGGATGTTTAGGGTTCTAATAGTAATTTTGGTGCTTTGTGCAATTTTCTTAGCTACTTGGATGCCAATAAAAAGGCAGGACATCCACCAATTACTTAAACAAATGAACTAACAAACCTGTTAGTTCCATTAATGCAGGCTAAGATAATCACATTTGTGGATCAGGAGCCAAATCTCTCTATAAGGACTAGCTCAAAAAAAAAATCCGGAGTTCTTTCATAATGTGAGACTTGACTTGCTTGCTTTAATTGTTTGAAATGAGCTATGTAGGCAGCAAGTTAAGGTGTGTCTGCCTTTTAATTGTTGCACATTGTTACCTTCTTAGACAACCAAGGGCCCCTTGACAGTAGGTAGTTATAGCGCTATGATCCCACTTTAACTGTCATGGTTGCATTCTATGGAACCTTGGGATGTATAGCTTGGGTAGACACTAGAACCACAGAACTGGAAGAGACCACAAGGGCCACGAGTCAAACCCCATTCTGCCATGCAGAGAGCTCTGGCTGAGAATTCTCAACATCCTCTCCAAAACAACAAATCCCAGGATTCCTTGGGGTGGGACCAGGGCAGTTAACGGGGAATCACAGCACTTTAATTGTGGAATGTGGAAAAGTCCCAAGTCTTCAGATTGAGTTGACATAGAAGGAGCTTTGCTCTGCTCCCTTGATTCCACACAGTATCTTTGCTGCCTGGGAGGCCAAAGAGAAACATTCGATATCAGTCTAAACCAAACTGAAAAAGAAGTATCTGATAGCAGCTTAAACCCAAACTTCTGCCTGGTGTTCTGGTTTTCCTGGTAAGGTGTGGTCATCTCTCTACTGTACCTGCCATGGTATGGTTTAGAAGTTAGTTAGCCAGCTTGTGTACCAATTGTGGAGAAAAGGTGGGGTAGTAATACTAATATTATAAATTAGAACTGATATTTTATCTATTTACTTGACTCTACTATTGTGTCCCTCACATTTATTAGTGGTTAGTAGAGCATTTCCCTTGCTTTAGTTGGTTTCACTGAATATATGTGTTTTCAGTTTTTAAAATATTGCTTACACTAGTTTTGTACAGTTATCTTCTCCATCCATGACTAAAGTAAGAATTGTAAGCTGGCATTTTGCCTCCTCTTGCCCTAAAATATGCCTCAAGGTCATGGCAGGGGTGGGCCTTATCAGCCATCAGGTCCAACCCCCTGCTCAGTGCAGGATCTCCAGTTAGAGCACCCCCAGTATCAGGGAGCTGCCCAGCCTCCTTTTGTAGGTGCCCAGAGAAGGAGACCCATCACCTCCTTAAGCAGTGGGTTCCATTGCCAAGCCCCTCTTATTGACAAGATGTTCCTTCTAATGTTCAATCAAATCTGCTCTCCTGTAGCTTCAAACCATGAGACCTAGTCCTACCCTTTGGGGCAGCAGAGAACAGGCCTGTCTCCTCTTCTCTCTGACAATCTTTGGGGTATTTAAAAAGTATGATCATGTTACCCCTCAGTCTTCTCTTCACCAAGTAGAAAGTGCCCGGCTCCTTTACTTTCTCCTCATAGTTTCTGGTCTCCATCCTTCTTATTACCCTTGTTATCCTTCCCTGAATCTACTTCACCAATGGCTGCTTTTCATCCTGAAGAGAAGTGAGTAGCGGGGAGCCACAGGGTTCTGTCCTGGGCCCAGTGCTGTTCGATATCTTCATTAATGACTTGGATGAAGGAATAGAAGGCATGCTCATCAAATCTGAAGATGACACCAAATTGGGAGGGGTTGCTAATACGCCTGATGACAGGATCAAAATTCAAAAGGACCTGGACAGATTGGAGAGCTGGGCCAAGGCTAACAAAATGAATTTCAACAGAGAGAAATGTAAGGGCCTACACTTGGGCAGAAAAAATGGTATGCAGAAATATAGGATGGGGGACACATGGCTGGCTAACAGTACGTGTGAAAGGGATCTAGGAGTCTTCATAGACCACAAGCTGAACATGAGTCAGCAGTGTGATGCGGCAGCCAAGAAAGCCATTGCAATTCTCAGCTGCATCAATGGGAGTATGGTGTCTAGATCGAGGAAGGTACTGGTACCACTCTACTCTGCTTTGGTTAGATCTCATCTTGAATACTGTGTCCAGTTCTGGGCACCCCAATTCAAGAAGGACATAGTCAAGCTGGAGCAAGTCCAGAGGAGGGTGACCAAAATGGTGAGGGGCCTTGAAGCCATGCCCTATGAGGATAGACTTAGAGAGCTGGGTATGTTTAGTCTGCGGAAGAGAAGGTTAAGAGGGGACATGATAGCCATGTTTAAATATTTGAAGGGATGCCACGCAGAGCAGGGAGTGGGCTTGTTTTCTGCTGCTCCAGAGACCAGGACAAGGAGCAATAGATTCAAACTGCAGGAAAGGAGACTCCACCTGAACCTCAGGAAGAACTTCCCGATGGTCAGGGCTGTCCGGCAGTGGAATATGCTGCCTCGGAGTGTGGTGGAGTCTCCTTTTTTGGAGGTTTTTAAGCAGAGGCTGGAAGGCCCTTTGTGGGAAGCACACTGAGGGTGTTCCTGCATGGCAGAGGGTTGGACTGGATGGCCCCTGAGGTCTCTTCCAACTCTACATTTCTATGATTCTATGATTCCATGATTCTATGATTCAGCTTGTCTAGATCCTTATTAAAATGAGGCACCTAGAACTGAATATGGTACTGCAGATAAGCCAGGCCAACACAGAATACAGTGGAACTATTATCTTTGGAGGTTTTTAAACAGCGGCTGGATGCCCATCTGTTGGGAGTGCTTTGATGTGGGCTCCTGCATGGCAGGGGGTTGGACTGGATGGCCCCTGTGGTCTCTTCCAACTCTATGATTCTATGATTCTATTATTCCCTCAAGTTGGAAACTATGGTTCTGTTAACGCAGGCTAAGACAGCATTTACCTTCTTTTCTGCAGCATCACACTGCTGGCTCGTATAGAACTTATTATCAACAATAATCCCAAGGTCTTTTTCACATGTAGTACAGCTAAGCCAATTTTTGTGGCCTAAATGTAGAATTTTGCATTGTCCATTGTCTCTAATGGATTTCATTTTATTAGTTTCTGCTCAATTTTCTAACTTATCCAGGTCCTTTAGAGTAGATGCCATGTGGTTCCCTTGGCAGACAAAAAGGGTGTGGGATATGAAGCCTGAAAAGCAGTGAGTAGAACAAGAATAGGGCTGTCCATGCTGGACTCCAAAGGCTAGTTGGCAGGGCCGTATTTCTGCTACTTCAGGGTAAAAACCCATAGAACAGAGATGGCCAAAGTGTGGTCTGTGGGCCACCTGTGAACCCCAGAGCCATTTTTGTGCCCCTCAAGGGTTTCCCAGGGGTTTTAAGGAAAATCGCTACAAAATGCATTCTCAGAGAATGTGGAGGGCATCTCTAGCATGGAGGCCCCCCTTCAGGGATTAAACAAAATGTCTGCAAAATAACCTCTAGAGACTGGGGGGGGGGGGTTGAATGCATTGCACCTCATTTGGAAACTTTCCTGGGCCAATATAGACCCAAGAGGTGCCTTTTTTTGAAACAGGAAATGAACAGGAAGTGACTTCTGCTTGCTTTCTGTTCTTAAAAGAAGCCACTCTTGGGCATAAAATGGCCCTGGCAGGCTCTAAAACATAGTGGCAATGCCTCCATGCCCCCCTAGAGAGTGACTTTTTTTAGGAAATGGTGAAGGGGTGGTGCATCCCTGCAAGGGGTTAATCGGTTTCCCCTACCTACCCTTCCACAGATGCCCACCCCTGCCATAGAGTGTAGATGGGAATGTCTTTGATGCAACCCTTCGACCACGTAGTGAAATGCGGTGAATTGGGCCTTTCATGTTCCACGGCATCCCCTGTACAAATCCCCCTGTCACACATCCCATTCTGGAGCACCACCTTTTGAATCTGCCTACCATCCAATGATCATGAGACTTGGCACTGAATGTTCCCAAAGAAACTCTCTGGAAGAAACTTTCATGGCTGTCCTGTGAGGCTGGCTCAGGCCACAAGCCCTCCAAGCCATGAAAAGAATAAAAGAGACTGCCAGTAAGAAATCAGAAGAAGACTAAGACTTGAAGGGCAGCTAGGAAAGAACCAGGTAACTTCCTGAAATGTAAAGATATACTATTGACTACGAAAGTTAAAAATGTCAACACGGTTGTATTTCCAGTTTCTATGAATGGTAGTGAAAGCTGAACAGTGCAGAAAGGTGACAGGACACTTCACTTCCTAAATTGGAGATTTGTCTTTGTACAGTTCTTCCTTGAATCAATTTGTCAACCTTTCATTTCTTTTATATAGTTCCTCCATTTATTGTTTCCACTGTCTTTTTATTTCTATTTGGTCATCTAATGTGTTCCACTAAGGTCGTACAGCATTCCCAGTCTTGCTTTAAATTTCCCTTTGATTTCTTGGATCTTGTAGAAGAATCTTTTTGTTGTCATTTTCTGTTTCCCTGGATTGATTATTACAGTAGTTCTCCTTGCCCCTGTATTCAAGGAGTTGAACAGTTGCATTCAGGGTTCTGATTAGGGATGGGACAAATCCAGAATTTTCCAAATCCCTGGAAGGTTCTAGGAATCCACGAATCTCGAATCTTTCAAATCCTTTTTCAAAAAGGGTTTAAAAAGCAAAGGAAAGAAAGCACTTATACTGAAAAGTGCATTTGAACCAGAATTTGACATCTTTGTGTAATGAAAAACAAATTAAAAAATAGTTTTCAGTTCAGGAAGACATATCCATACTTCTTACTAAGAAGATACAGGTGCGACTGACCTGTTCATCTACTACATGAAGCACATAACTCTCAAGTCAAAAGAACAGAGATTATTACCTTGCAGAGGGAGGCAGCCCCAGCGGGCACAGGCAGCCCCAACGGGCACAGGCAGCCTCCGACACGCCTGTGGCTTTATGCCATGATTTTAGCCCAACCACCAGCCAATCAGACCTTTGGTGGGCCGCAAAGGTGCCAATTTTAAAAAACCTGGCCACGTTCTACCACCTGCCCCAGCAGGATCCTGCTGGGGGGAGCACGAGATTGCACTCCTCATCACCTTTTGCCACCAGCCCCGGGCAGGATCAGGCCCACAGTCGGTGGTAGCAGAGCGGGGAGCATGAGATCGCATTCTTCACCACCTTGTCTCACCCACCCCAGGCAGGATTGGGCCCGCAACTGGTGGCAGCACAATGAGGAGAGAGAAGATTCAAGAGATTCAATTTGCCTCTTTTGGCGGGGGGATTCGGATCCCCGAATCTCGAATCCTTGCTCAGGATTCGAGGATTCAGTCAGCCCATCCCTAGTTCTGATTCTATTTCAGTCAGCTTTTACTTTTACATCTCAACTGTCCTTAACTGCTTAAAGAGTTTCATCTGTCATCCAATGAGGCTTCTCTTTTTCTGATTACAGGTAGGTTCTTTTTGCATTCCTCCTTGACACAATCTCTGGCTTCACTCCAGAGTTCTTCTGGCTCCTGGTCAATTAGGCATAATTGTGGGGTAGCCCTCCATATTTCAGTTATGGGACATGTAGTAGGAGTTAATTAGCAGCTTGCTTGTAACAAGGTATGAGAACCAGAGACTGTTAGATAAACAAAGCTAGGAATGTAGTGATAAGCGCTGCCAGGCTGAAACCAGAACCCCAAGGTCTCTTGCGGGCGGGATGGGAAACTCTTTGCTTTTAATGTTTGGATTTTGCTAACTGCCTTCAGTTCGCTCACTGAAGTCCTGTACTATGTATCATACTCCTAATAAATAGTGTATTTGCACTGTTACATTTGTGCGTGTGAATTCGGTTCCTGACAATAATAGTGCAAAGCTGTTTTTCACATTATCTTTAAATTCTACAGAGATGTTCTTTAGGTCGTATTTTGGCACAGTGGTTGGTTTAGTGTTCTTCTTTAGCTTTACTCAACATTTTGCTGTTAGTAGTTCATGGTTTGTGCCACTGTCTGCTCCTGGTCTTGTTTTTGCAGAGAGACTAGATCTTCTCCATCTTCTGTTTCCAAATATACAGTCTATTTGATTTCTATATTGGCCATCAAGTGATGTACATGTATACAGTCACTTCTTGGGTTGCTTGAAGATTGAATTTGCGATGGACAAACCATTAGCCTTGCAAAATTCAGTTAGGCAGCCTCCTGCTTCATTTCTTGATCTTCAGCCAAATTTTCCTACAACCTTAGATTCTGTTCTGTTTCCTACTTTTGCATTCCAGTTGCCTACAATTAACAAGAAGTCTTGGTCTGGTGTGTGATTAATTTCCTCCTAGATTCCTGCATACAATCTTTCAATTTCTTCTCCTTCTGCCTCTGTAGTTGGAGCATAAACTTGAATTATGGTTATATTGACAGGTTTTTCCTGAAGTCTTACTGACATGGTAAGTCAGACTTTACATTGTAAACTTTGACTGCTTTTGCTATCTCTCTCCTCACTATAAATACCACTCCATATCTTCTTAGGTTTTTTTTCCTGAATAAAACACTGTGTAATTATCTGACCCAAAATGTCCCATTTCTGCCCCTCAGCTCACTCACCCCAGGTACTAAGATATTTATACATTCTATTTCTTGTTTTACTATATCTAGCTTCTCTTGTTTCCTGCTTCTCACATTTGGACAGCTTTGGACTTTACTTTTGCCTCTAAGCATGTCAACAGCTGAACATCCTTTTGTCTTGAGTCCAGTTGTGTCATTAGCACAGTGCTACTGATAGTTGTCCTCTGCTGTATTTCAGTAGTTTGTTAGGCACCATCTGACCCGGGAGTCTCGTCTTCTGGCACTATCTCTTATTTCATTTTGGATTGTCCCATCACAAGTTTTTCATGGTAAAAGACATTCAAAAGCGGTTTAATGTGCCTCTAACACAATTGCACCACCATGGAAAGGTAGTACCATTGGTGGGTTTTTTGGGTTTTTTTTAGGACTACTGTTTTTTTTTATTTTACAACATTTATATGCAAACCACCTCAAAGAAAGACAGTGTATTAAATATTTAAACGAAATTTGCTGAATGCCTAAATATTTTATATAATATTTTTGAAAAGCGTGTATATGCTTCCTTTGTTAGTTAAAAGGTTTAAGGCAGCTTGAAAAGAATAGCATGCATACATGCATACTTGCACGGGCATACATAAACAGTTAAAGCACAAACAAATCACTCAAGTAACAAACTCAAAGTCAGCAAATGCACTGAATGTGCCTTAAGCAATCAAGATCGTGCCAGTAAAATCTCACTGGCAACTCACAGGTCTGACTTGATGCCAGGGCATCTCTGCGGCGGGGGGTTTGTGTGTGCTCCCCAATCAGGATTCCATCACAGAGAACAGGAGAAGACTCGCTGTCTGGTCACCAGCCACCTAATCTCCAGCGGCAGGGACATTCCAAGAAGGGTCTCTGTTTGTCTTCATGATAAAATTTTCATTTCCATTCTACCTCACAAAAAGCAAGTGGGGGAGTTAAAGGGTCTGGGGAAGAGAGCTGGTACTGCCCCCAGTGAGACCATAAGGACCTTGCCCCAGTGGCATCACAATCTCACCCCTGAAATCTTAGGAAATGGGAAGATGCTGAGCAGCCAACCCTACATGCAGTAGTATTAGTAAGGATGATAACATGCAACTGCATTTTGTATTTTGCCAGATACAAAATATAATATTTGATGCTATGCAAAAGCAAAACAATCAAGAGGTGCTAACAAAAGTATGGCTTTCAAATGCTAACAGAATATTTCAGATTCTGAATACAAATTATTGATTGATTTTTATTCTTGGCCCTTTTTTAAGGGGTGTTGTCTGTTTCAGCAAAAAAAAAAAAAGAGATCCACATTTTCCTTGGGAATTCAATTAAAGGGAAAGTACTTACTTTAAAATTGTATCGGACAATGTTCTGTGGAGCATGAGGGTTGTTGGCAGTCAGAATACGAGTGATCTCCTCTTTCAGTTCCTGTGGTAGGAAAAAGCTTGTTCAAACGCGATCTCCCATTATAGGGCTAACATTTATAGGCATACTGTAACTCTTCATAGCTATTTTTGTTACAGTCAACTTCTGTTTAATGTGAGATTTCTCAGACCTGAATGTTTTCTGTTGGAAAAAATGGCAGTGTTGCATTTTTAACATTTGCTGAAAATTTCAAACAAACATGTTCTTCACCTCCCTCATAAACAAAACACTCTCTCTCTCCCTTTCTGCAGAGAAGGATAGTAATGAATTAAAGTAACACAGTTACCATTGTTACTTTTGATAATGAGGACTAAGTGGAGTTCTGTTTCAGAATTTATAAGTAGTACCAGCATTACTTTTTTTGGCATGATGACTCAAGCATTCTGGTTATATTAAAAACTGATTTTAAAGGAACTTTTAGGGGGCATCCTAGAGTTCTCAGCCATTTTGTCACACAGCCTCTGATGCCTGAAGGGGGAGTGAGCAGCATACATGTCAGTGAGGGTAGGCGAGGCTGCAGGCAGAAGCAAAGCTGCAGGTCAGTGGCAAAATTTAATTGCAAAGGTCATGAGGCACCATGCTTGAAGGAGAGCCTTCTGCAGCCTGACGCCTCTTTAGATACGTTCGGACATCTGAAATCTGGCACAAATCTCAACTGACATTGTTTGAAGCCACTAAATTTAGCTGATGAAAAATGACTGAAATGACCTCTTATGTTCCTAGCAGCAACCGACTTTACCTTTGAGGACTGGAGCCAACTTTGTCACCTTTTTGGATTCAAGCCAGTTTGGACTGGAGCTCATACATCTTTGTGAACCAAAGATGATGTTCCACAACATGAACGACTGTAAACCCATTCATTTCTGCACATTGTGTCCTGGTTATTATCATGTTCAGTGGTTTAAGTTTCCTGATTAAGTTATTTTCTCTCCTATGGCTTAGGTTTTCCCATTTTGTCCCCCCTCCCTTTATGTCTGACTTACGTAAGGTTCTTTTTGCACATTTCCAATATTGATCATTGATAGTATCTTTATAATGTCTTGATATTGTTATAACACTGCTGGTTATACTGATGCTTGCTTCCTGGATGTATGACTTTTTCCTTTTTTATTTGTTCTGCACTTTCTCTGTTACCGATGATCCTCTTCTAGCAGCTGAGATCTTTTGTGGGACTATATATCCCATCACCCCCAGGCAACACTTAGGTTGTGGGAATTGTGTGTGCCTGGTAGGGAAAGGAAACTTAAACTCCTCAAAGCATACTTTGGAAGGAACAAGTCTTGTTGAAATTTGGGCTTTGTGCCTTAGTGTGATGAGTAAAGGCAGGGCTTGGAAATGTTATTGTTTTGAACTATGACCCTCCTAATCTTCCAGTGGTCATTCCAGCTGAAGGATTCTAGGAGCTACAATCCAAACAAGTAGCTTTTCC
The DNA here is from genome assembly GCA_948472985.1 of Iguana delicatissima. NCBI lineage: Eukaryota > Metazoa > Chordata > Lepidosauria > Squamata > Iguanidae > Iguana > Iguana delicatissima. The sequence goes on from CAOKZL010000499.1 coordinate 723,948, forward strand.
CTGCTCCAAGTAGGGCACTGAAATGCTCCTGCTTGTCTATGAGCTTTGCTTTGAACAACTTAGCACTGAAAAGGAATGCTAGTTCTCCAATGAGATCACCACTGCAGTAATTTCTTATCTGTTTTAAAAAATCATTTACTTACATGAACATTTGTTGTGCTTCAACCTGTGGGTTCACAGCAAGTCAGGAACCATGACTTGCCTGACTTCACCTAGTGAAATTTTGGGCAGAATGAGGTTTTGAATCTAGGGCTCTCCTGTCCATGCTCGATGTCGTATGTACTTTCTACAGGCACTATTAGCTGTAGTGAACTCAGTACATTCCATTTACTCACAGCATCTGTCAATTCCAGCTGGTCTGGGGGCTTGATTAATGTCTTGGCCTGTGTCCATTCATCTGCCCCCTCTCCCAGTTCAACACCACTGTCTTCATCCTAAAAGAACAACAAATGACAAAGCCAAAAGGATGAGCTCCCTATATTACCGGAGAAACAAGAAATGAATGTGTATCATCAGTGCTGGATTTATGAACTAGTTAAGTACTCTCCAGTTTAAATGGTCAGATAACGATGGGGCTTTAAATACCAAAAAAATGCCATCCCCAAAATCTGTTAGATTAATGTACGTTTTTGGTAGTGCTAGAGGGCTTGCCATAAATCAGAAATTACTTGAAGGCACACAACAACAATATTTTAATCCAGTTCTGGATAGATATCAACAACCATGATGTGTCTAAGATGGGGATTTGATCCTACTGTGTTTAGAATTTGTTTGAAAAAAAGATTACTTTCAGGAATCTGACATAGATGTATAAAATTATGCTACAGAGAGAGATCATTTTTCCTTCACCTTCTCAGACTTGGATTCATCCAAGTGAAATGGATAGACAGAAGAAAATCCTTTTTTCCGCATTGCAAAATTTTTAGAATTACCTTACGTAAGTTATGACAATGGCCACCAGCTTCCATGGCAAGAAATGAATGTTGGCTAACACAAAGGAACCTTTAGTCCCAGAGCCAATATGTCTCTGTCCCAGCTACGCTGGCAGCTGCTACTCTGTAGCTGCTACAAGGTGTTACCCTGTTAACTGGGGGTCCCGGGAGGGGCGCCCAAATAACCAAAACGCAATAACACAAAGATGGAGAAATTAACTGGAGCACTCGCTTTAAGCTAATGAGAGGCAGGGTAACTTAGAGGGGATCTTGTAACCCAGTGTCTACGGAGTCAGGTCAGTTAAGCAGTCAGACAGTTTTAAAATAGCAAAAATGATGTTTTATTAAGAACAGACAAACACTTAAGACAACACAACCACACAGCTAACTAGGAAATATGAAATAAGAGTTTTCGGGGGAAATGGGTGATACGACACCTTTCTCGTAGTCCTGAAGAAGTTGCAGATGGAGAGAAGAAGCTCAGCGTGGTTCACTGAGGGCAGCTCGCTGGGCAAAACAGCAGCAAGGCGATCTGGAACTCAGGAGCAATCCAAGGAAGCTTTCCGAACTGGGGGTTTTTATAGGGAAAAGATGACCGTGGGCTAGTCTGGACTTGGGAAAGAACAATAAGGTTTGGGCGTGAGAAAATGTCTCCAAAAGGTCAGAATTTAACATGATTGGATTAAGTCCGAATCAACAAAGGAATGGCCAGTATGCAGATGCAGCGCGCTTGACAGTTAAGCGTCTAGCTCGCCAAGTTACCTGCTCAGGGCAGGGGGCTCTTTGTATTAGCGTGCATCTTTAATGAGGTGTTTGTCTGTGGAGGTCTCCTAAAGCAAGATCTGGCTGAGTCTGGCTTGCCTAGGTGGAGAAAGGAATGTTCAGCAATTTGTGGCCATGCCTAGCTCTGTGCTTGTTCAGGGGCCTCACAAACACTTGGCTGAGGGTGGCAAAACGAGACCGAATTGTGATATCAAACGATATCTAATATCTTCCGGAGCCAGGCCAGTTCACGGTGATAACAAAGGAACATGCTGTGGAGTGATGCTGCCTTTTAGGCCCGGCTTCTGAGATTCCCAGAGGCATCTGATTAGTTTCCTTGAGAAGCAAGAAGTGGCATTGGATGGACCTTTCCTCTGAGCCACAAGAGACTCCTCATATTTACAAAGATTGCTACTGAAATCTGATAACCATCTCTTGACAGTGAAGGAAACCTGTTTCAGGGCATCCTCTGAACCTTGTTGTGACAGAATTAAGTATAACTGCAGTGGTTCTAAAGAGCTGCTGCTGTTGCTGCTGTTGTGTCATTCCTGACTTAAGGAGACCCCAAGGTGAACCTATCACAGGGTTTTCTAGGCAGAATTTCATAGAACCATAGAATCACAGAGTTGGAAGAGACTACCGAAGCCATCCAGTCCAACCCCCTGCCATGCAGGAACACCCATCAAAGCACTCCCAACAGATGGCCATCCAGCCTCTACTTAAAAACCTCCAAAGAAGGAGACTCCACTACACTCCGAGGCAGCATATTCCACTGACAGACAACTCTGACCATCAGGAAGTTCTTCCTGAGGTTCAGGTGGAATCTCCTTTCCTGCAGCTTGAATCCATTGCTCCTTGTCCTAGTCTCTGGAGCAGCAGAAAACAAGCCCGCTCCCTCCTTGACATGACATCCCTTCAAATATTTAAACATGGCTATCATGTCCCCTCTTAACCTTCTCTTCTGCAGACTAAACTTATTCAGCTCCCTAAGCCATTCCTCACAAAGCATGGCTTCCAGACCCTTCACCATTTTGGTCGCCCTCCTCTGGATACGCTCCAGCTTGTTGACATTCTTCTTGAATTGAAGTGCCCAGAACTGGACACAGTATTCCAAATGAGGCCTAACCAATGCAGAATAGAGTGGCACCATTACCTCCCTTGATCTAGACACCATACTCCTATTGATACAACCAAGAATCGTGTTGGCTTTCTTGGCTGCCACATCACACTGGTGACTCATGTTCAGCTTGTGATCTACAAAACTCCTACATCCCTTTCACATGTCCTGTTATCCAGAATTTGTTCAGAGGGGGTTTGTCTTTGCTTTCCTCTGAGGCTGGGAGTGACTTGCGTAAGCGCACCCAGTGGGTTTTCATGGCCAAGGGGAGGGCAGTCAAGCCCAGGTCTCCCAGTATCTTGGTCCAAAGCTCAAACCATCACACCACACCAGCTCTTCAAAGGAATCATCCCCACATTAAATGACCTACCTACAGCTGGGCTTCCTGTTCTTTGCTTGATCTATGTTCGTCCTGGGAGACGCTCACCACTTTGAGCTTGGTTGGAACCATGTTTATTCAAAGTTTGGTCCATACCTCAAGGGGGGATGATGAAAAAGTGAAAGAGAAAAACATTCTACTCTGGACAGGTGATTTTGCCTTCTTGTAGATGCACAACTGTAGCTTTGTCTACTTGGAGTCACAATAATTTAAAAGGCTTACGTTTAAAGCAGTGGTTCCTAAATTTTTTTTAAACAGGGATCCCCTGCAAATATAATTTTTTTGCCAGTGAACCCCAAGACTTAAATCAAGATTCAAATATTTAAATTGAGATTTCAATATATATATATATATATAGTTATGGCTTCGGGACATCAGGATTCAAATCTTCACTCAGACACTGGGTGATCTTGGGCAAGCCACATTCTTTCATCCTCAGAGGAAGGCAAAGCCAAATCCCCTTCTGAACAAATCTTGCCCCCCAAAAAACAAAGAAAAAAATGTGATAGATTCATTTTAGGGTTGCCGTAAGTCAGAAGTGACTTGAAGTCACACAACAACAAAGTGCTGCTGGCAGGGGAGGTTTTTTCTAGCCATCAAGTCTCTCCCTTTTGAAAACTAACTTATGGCAACCCTGAGGCGAATGTATCACAAGTGTTCTCTTGGCAAGATTTGTTGCCTTTACCATTCTTTGAGGCTGAGAGAATGTGACTCGCCTGAGGTCACCTAGTGGGTTTCCATGGCTAAGTGGGGATTCAAAACCTTGTTTTGGCACACACAAATGTCTTCTGTCATGTCCCTTTCATCAGGGACGTGGCAGCATGGGTATGTATGTCCGTACCCAAGCTGTTCCCTTGTTGCAAATAAGGGAGCAGTTCCAGCACCTGCAATCCCCCCTGCCATCTCCCCACCACATCTCTGTTTTTGCTGCTGCTGTTGGTGTCCAGCAGCAGGGCTTTGTGGAGCCCCTGGGAGTGTTCCACAGACCCTCAGGGGTTCTAGACCCCAGGTTAAAAACCACTGATTTAAAGCATTAACAAGGGGCTTAAAGAAGACCAAGCTCTTCCTGATGCCCCATAATGTTAGCATTTGAACCAAAATTTCAAAAAGTAGCCTTTGCCAAGTGGTTAAAAGCCACAAGGGACACAACAGGTTGCAAAGGATAAGAACTGCCAAAAAATGTGCACAAAATAATTCGTGGGAAGAATTTTGTCCCACAAGTTGATGGAGATTTTATTATTTGAAGGGGACAGATTTTGATTGAGAAGTTACCACTGACAGAATGCACTTGGCAAGGCTGTTTTAGTCACTCCTATTAATCATTCATTTCCTGACTTAATTTTTTTTGTCTGTTTAATCATCTGGATTTGAAGAATGACATTTTCAGCTCCGCTGATGATATTGCAGTTCCTGAATTAGTCATAATTCACCACATAGCCATTGATGGTCTCAGCTGTGACTGCTCTAAGACTGTGACTGCATAAAGAAAGCAATTTCAAGTGTCACCTCCGTGAGATGGATTAAATATGAAGACAAGCAGGTGTGACACGCTTGACAGAGAGATGTTACCTGGATTCTTGAAACCTTGGCTAGAACTGCAGTACAGGAAGAGGAATGCCTGTTTCCCATAACAAAATGACTTGTCCAGACTGAGGTTAAGAAGGGGGGGTTCCTACAAGGTACCCCCCACCGCCAGATTTTGCTGGGTTTTACCAGTTGTTCTCACCTTCACATTCCCTCTTTCCATTCTTGTTTTGTGGGGGGGTGGGATTTTACTGATTTCTTGCTCTTGTAAATTTATTTTGAAAAGCAGGGGTGCAGTTTGCTGAGGTGGTTCCAAGGACTAAAGGATAAATTTTCTCCTCCGATTTTTTTTATTTTACAATTTATTTCTTAGTGCCAAAATGCAAAAGTGCCACTTCAACAATGCACTACATGCTAAGAAAAACTATAAAAAGATGAGGAAGAGGAGTTTTTTGTTTCAATATGTCTCTGATATGAAAAGAAACTCACTTGAGGGTAGGAATAAAACATTGCAACTCATCCCAGGACTTGCCAGAAAATGAAATAGTCCAGAAAAAACAGAAATATATATGTCTGGTGCACCTGTGTTTGTGTGTGTGTGTGTGTGTGTGTGTGTATGAACGTGTATAGATACAGATATGTATATATACAAATAAATTGAAAATTGCAGCAAGAAATACCACAACCTCCTTACACATTTGTGCCATCTGGAGAAGTCCTAACAGAATATGTTTACACAAAAATGACACCAGGGTAGGCAACTGAGGACAGGTAGCCCACATCACAATCAATTCCCTTCCATTTTAGGAACCATCACATTTTCCCAGGGAGGTGGGTAGGGTGGTCCAAATACCACCACAATTCCATCACAAGTTGGGGGGATATAATTGCTCAGCGCAGATACAGTAGTCAGCCTATGATGCCTGCATTCGAGTCAGTATGGTCTCCCAGGCAAGAGTGAGCCATCATCGTGAACGTTTCTGTGAGGCTACAAAGTTTTCCACAGTAAGGGTTTTGCTTAACATATGGCTGTTTCCTGTCCAGTGCCTCTATGCAAACTTTTTAGGAAAGTGGGCTGCAACCTGGGGACCCACATGCCATGCCAGGGTGTATTTGGACAAGAGATACCTTGCCCTCCATTGCAGATCTTCTTCTACAGATTTCCTGTCAGGCTTTCCAGTGTAGGATGCAAGCTAGGAGCTCTGATTCGCTGTGCCTCTAGAAACGCCAGTCTAAACAAAAATGGTTTGATTTTCAAGCTGGGATAGCACTGCATAGCAGAATCCTTCTTGTGCCCAGACGGCCCCTACCCTGCCCAGCGGAAACCAGGAAGAGGAGCTGGCTCACCCAGAACAGCCAGCTCCTTTGAAGCCAAGAGCAAGCATGCGGGTACCCACTGCTTCGGTCAGGCCTGGACAGCAATCTCAGGCCAATTAGGGAAGAAGGCTGGGGCTCAACAGAGAGACCTGGAAAAAAGCAGCTTCTTGCAGTAGAAAAGTGGAGGGAAGCCATGGAAGCCAGCAATGAAGACACCATTCAGGACCTCCAGGAGCAAAAGAGCTTCACCAGTCAGAAGGCTGAGAATTGCTAAGGGCCGGTGGCAACCAGGTGAACAATTTGGTGAGGTGTGAGGCAACAGCATCCCACAGGAGACATGGAGCAGGAGCACTGTAAGACTGGCACAGGGACTTCCTAGTTCTGTGTGTGTTTCTAAAAAAAAGAATTTTTTTAACAAACTGCCCCCTAGAGCTGGGAAAGAGGGAACTAGGACGTGACCTTTGCTGCTGGAAAGCAGGGGTTTTCTTCTGTTTCCTTTGGCTAAAGGCCAAACCTGAGGCAACTCCAATGAGTAACATCAGGGTATCTCTGGCACCTTCCCTCCCCTTTAAAGAAGGGACAGAACTCTCCAGGAAATGAGACACACACACACACACACACACACACACACACTCACACACACACACCAGACTTATTTCTTCTTCTAACTGTGCAAACAAAACTATTCCCTTCAACAGCCAATGCTTTTCATGGCAGATTGTTCTTCTCTTTTTCTCTGAGCACTCCTGCACTCCCAGTTTGGGGAACTTACTGCTGTGAGAAAGCACTAGCCCATTTCTTCTCCTCGCCTGCCATACCTTCTGTTCCACATACCTGCCACTTCTCCAGGTGCTGCAGGCTATACCTTACCAGAACTTGAACTCAGATTCCCAGCCTATGCATTTGTTTGGTGCCACTGAAGCCACAATGCCTGACACTTCTGATCTGCATCGGTGGTATGAAGGCAAAGGCAACTGAAAGGAATTTTACATTTTCTAATTGCTACTGATGTGTGGCATTGATTAAAATGAGTTTGGGTGCCTGGGGTCAGTTTCTCCCCTTCTCTCTGCCAGGCTGCCATGAGTTGAATTTCAAGTAAATCTCTCTTTCTTTTCAGTCTGGTTTCCCTGGCCAGCATGGCTTAGACGGTTGCCTCGTACGGATGCAGCTCATGCAGAAGCTTGGGTCTTAATTGGATCTTCCTATGCATGACTGCTCCCAGCAAGGGTGAATGGAATATTGATCAAAGGAGTGCTCCTTTCACTGTCCAGCATCTACCCAAAGCAGCAAGCTGGTCTCTGGGGAACCCTCCCTCCAGACAAGAAGGGAAGGACTTTAGGGAATGGCTGTGGGGTGGGGGAAAGAGCTGTGATTCCAGCTTCCAAGGCAACATCTAGATTTTGCGCTGCTTATGCTTTCTGCTGTGTCCGTAATGTCCTTTTTATCGATGCAAAGCCGTATGCAAACATACCTAAAAACACTGATAATTCTAAAGCCAACTGAGCAGATTTTTCAAAAAATGTTACATCAGCTGTATACCAAATACCAAGTACACAGCAATCATACCTTTAAATGGCATGTGAGCTTGAGTTCTTTTCTTCTCCTTTTTTTTAATAGATCGAGTTCAGATAGATCACAGACTTCATAATGAAAGTTTTGTAAGAAAACTCAGCTGTATTCTTTAGAAGCTTGGTTAGAATTCTGTTTTGGAGGCGGCATAGCCTAATTTAAGCCTCTTCCTCCTCCCAACAGTATCCCTGTGCTAAGGCATTGCAACTTTCTCCTGTGAGATTTGGGGTCTGTCATTTGACACATTACATACTTTCTAATGGGTCAGCCTTCTTCCTCAATGGTCTGATGCCTCACTGTGACTTCAGGTGACAGCTAAGAATGTTTCTTAGGTTGATCATCTTCTACATTCAGATCTCCTCTCTCTGTTTTCCAGAGTAGGAGCTCTTCAGTTAGCTTTTGAGTTAGTTGTCTCTCAGCAAAGAAATATGTCAATGAAGTCTTTTTGTTCCTCTGGAATAGGAATGCTCCAGGGGGCTGCAAGAAGAAATCCCCCCACCTTCTTGTTTGCAAGGTGTGTTAGAAATTATTTTTCTTTGAAGATAACCTTAACTTTGAAACTGTCTTTCCAGCTGAGGTCTCCTGGTAGTGCTCAATTGCACATTTTTATAGTTTCTTTTCCTCCATCTTTTCAAAATTCTGCAAACTCTTGCTTACTTAGTACATCCATTCTTATTTGTTGATTGTTATGAAAAACTTGCTTCTGTTTTGAGAAGTTTGTTTATGTCTAGGCAAAAGACTAACAGCGAAGATCCTGCATCATGCTAGCAAAGTGTAAATCCGCTTTCACATAGCTGAGCAGCAGTTGCATGCCATCACCCTTCTGCCGGATACCAGTGTTGTACAACCAGTAGCATATCTGGGAATGTGCCTGCTTTTTCTACAATCCCTGTGAATCAAATGGGGCACTGAAAGCACTGACAAACAATGCACAACTGCATTTGCCACGGTTATACTTGTGGACCTCTGCTTATGCAGCTTGAAAACTGAAAAAGGACATGGTGCCTAATAAGTACAACTGCAGGTATAAGGGATCTATTACCCTGCTTGCTTGGGGCTCCCTTAAGGGGATTCCCAAAAGCTATCAAAATTGTGGGGAAAATTAGCTCGGAGCACTGCTTTAGCTTTATGAGAGGCAGGGTAACTTAGCAGGATCTTGTAACCCAGTGTCTACAGAGTTAGGCCAACCCAAGAACTAGGCAAGTTGTTCAGTTTAAAGATTTTATTAAACGCTCAGTAATTAAAGCAAACAACGACACACACACTCACACACTCATTCAAGAACTAATGAAGAAGAAAATGAGGAAAATTAATAGGGATTTTGAGAGGAATTCTGGGGGGATACGCCACCTGATTCTGATGCCCAGGAAGCCAAAGTTGAAAACAGAGGATTGCGAGCGGTGAAACTCAGAATGGGGTGGGGGGCTGAGGCAAAACAGAGTGACGGCAATTCAGGAGGAAAATGTAACCCCCGAACATATAAAAACATGGGGTTTTTATAGAAAAAATATACCTGGAGGGCTAGTTCTCTCCCTGGGAGAACAATAGCAAGGAGGGCTAGATCAAAGCCCTCAACAACAAACATCTCCGGCTGAATGTTTCTCGGTGCTTCGTGAATGACTCTGCCTGTGACACTGTAGGTTTATTTCCAGTTTCTTAAGCTGACTTCCAGCCTTGCAAGACTGGAAATTCCCTCCCAGTGTTTTACTAGGGTTCTTGCCAGCCTTCCAAAGCTGACTTCCACGCATGGAACGACTGGCAATCTCCCAGCTCTATCAGGTATGCTGCCACCACCCCCCTGAATTAAGAATCATTTGGACAGGACAGGAGGGACCCTGCCCAATCTCTAAGCGTAAGGATCTTCCACCTCCCCCTTCCCCTGAGTGAGAGGTCCTATGTAGTGTGTGCCAACCCTGGCGTGGAAATGGAGAGAAACGGAGGTTTATAAAAGTGTTTTAATCAAGGCATGCAAATAAGCAATATCACACTTGGGAGACTCCCCTCTCCCAGGTACACTTAGTTACAAGAATTTACAAAACAGATATAACAGCACAGATACATTCTTAAGATCAGCCAATTCTCAAAATAACAACATCCCTAACGCGACTAACTACTTATTTCTAGTTACTCACAATTAGGTTCTAGGCGTAGATGGTCTAAAGGAGGAGAGAGGGGGGTCCAGGAGACACGGCGTGCCTGCCAGCTCGACTGGCCCAGCTCTCCTCTCTTTCTCTCTCTCTGTGTCTCTCTCTGGCCACATGGCCTCTCAGAAGTTTTATTTTTTCCTCCTTGGAAGGATCTGGAAGCCTCTCCACGATGCCCACCTCTTTTCCTTTTGGTTGGTCAGTTCTCACCTTGTGACCTGTGATGCTGACCCTTTCCTTTTGGTTGGTCAACTCTCACCCTGTGACCCTTGATGTAATCCCAACACCTCATTAACCCTTGGTTTACCTGAAGAGGGAAGTATCTCCCTTTGATAAGCCTAGATAATGGGAAGCCCCATTATCACACTGCCCGAGTGAGACAAAGCCACAGGTAGAGTGGAAATTGCCCTCACTTGGCAGGCTGATTGTGATTCTACCGAGCTGCCATACCAGTGCGAAGGGCCCTTTGTCCGTTTGATGGTCAGAATGTCTCGAGGGATCCCTAGCTACGTGACAGGTTGAGTCACTCGGCTTGACCAAAGTTTTCCTAACTTCCGCCTTTCAGCCTTCCTGCCTACATGCACTTACAGTGACCCTGTCAGACACATGGAATGATTTTTAATATTAGCCACATGGAGATATCAATTTGATATGGTGACTTAATAAATTGTAGACCCTGGGAGAGAGCTATTGGCCATACTAACAGATCTTTTGTGCATATAAAACACCAACTGGATGCCAGCTTAATATTCACAAATGTGGGCTTTCTAGGAGAGCCTTCCTGCAGACATCTATAGAATCAGAGGCCAGGAAAAGTTCTGCATGATTTGTAATCACGCACTTAAAGCAGGGGTGGGCAACTGCACCATGTATAGTAACCAAATTCTGCTCCTAGGACTCTCCAGGGGTCATATGACTGCAAAAAATGGAGGCAGGGAGGGACCAGAAATGGCTAGAAATTTACTTCTGTTTTAAAAAAAATATTTTTTAAAAAAGGGTTAAATTCCGCAGAGGGAGAGACTTTGCAGCATGTGTAAAAAATTAATTTCTTCTTTGATGCTTCCAGGAGAGGCAATTCACTCTTTTTTAAGGCCAAAGAAAAGGTGATCTGAAGAGTTTGGAGGAATTAAAGGCTGTTAAAAAACAAACAACCTGGGATGGCCTTGTGGTGCCCAAGCCACAGTTTATCCATGCCTGGTCTAGAGCATCCCTGACTGTTCTGGCCAGCAACCCAGTTCTCTAAGGAAGGAGACTGTGGAAACTTCTTCAGTGCCTTTTTCAACTGCTGATGCAATTGAACAAACATCTTTCTTGTTGCTATTTGCTGTCAAGTTTACTTTGGCTTGCAGCTACCCTATGAATACAAGACTTCCAAGAGACCCTGGCCATTTCCGCACTAAATTGTTGTAGTGCTATTATTCCATTTTCAACATCCTATGAAATAATAGCACTATAACCGTCTAGTGTGGAAATGGCCCCTAGCTAAATAAAGTGTCTTTACCTCTGTCGCAGTCCTCTTGGAACACACAATGTTTTTCTTGCTTCCATGTGAAAACACTTCTTTGTGATGAATGAAGACTTTAAGGCATTTTAAAAAAAAAACCTTCCATTTCACTCTGCTGTTTTGGGAAAGAACCAGCTTTCTATAAGCGAAGTTCCCAAATTGAGATCACAGTGGAATTGTGGGGGACAGCTTGGTGGGTGGTCACTTAGCTCAGGTGGTCACCTGATCATTCCCACCATGGAAGGGGAGCTCCTTTGTTTATATCAATGTCTGGAAAAGGTTGTGTTCCCTGTCCGTTTGGATTTGGTGTTTGTATGCAAACCTTATGCAAACATAACCATTGCATACATTCACAGGTCAGCATTTCACCTCCCCTTGCTCTACTGTCTTCACTTTACAGAAGAAGAACACTTTACTTGCAATAATCTTTCAGAACTCTTGGAGAACAGGAGAAGTCCCAGCAGACTGGAGGAGGGCAAATTTTGTTCCCATCTTCAAGAAGGGAAGAAAGAGGATCCAAATAATTATCGCCCAGTAAGCCTTAATACCAGGAAAGATCCTAGAGCAGATCATTAAATAGTCAGTTTGTAATTACTTACAAAGCAATGCCATAATCACTAAAAGCCAGCATGGATTTCTCAAAAATAAGTCATGCCAAACTAATCTTATCTCTTTTTATGACAGGGTTACAAGCTTGATAAATGAAGCGAATGCTGTAGACGTAGCATATCTTGACTTCAGTAAGGCCTTTGACAAAGTTCCCCATGACATTCTTGCAAAGAAGCTAGTAAAATGCGGGCTGGACAGGGTTACTGTTAGGTAGATTTGTGATTGGTTGACCAACCGAACCCAAAGGGTGATCACCAGTGGCTGCTTTTCACCCTGGAGAGAAGTGACTAGTGGGGTGCCACAGGGTTCTGTCCTGGGCCCAATGCTATTCAACATCTTCATCAACGACTTGGATGAAGGAGCGGAGGACATGCTGATCAAATTTGCAGCTGATACCAAATTGGGAGGGGTTGCTAATACACCAGAAGACAGGATCAAATTTCCAAATGACCTTGAGAGATTGGAGAGCTGGACCTAAGCTAACAAAATGAATTTCAACAGAGAGAAATGTAAGGTCCTACACTTAGGCAGAAAAAATGGAATGCACAAATACAGGATGGGGGACGCGTGGCCGGATAGCAGTATGTGTGAAAGGGATCTAGGAGTCTTGGTAGATCACAAGCTGAACATGAGTCACCAGTGCGATGTGGCAGCCAAGAAAGCCAACGCAATTCTTGGTTGCATCAATAGGACTATGGTATCTAGATCGAGGGAGGTAATGGTACCACTCTATTCTGCATTGGTTAGGCCTCATTGGGAATCCTGTGTCCAGTTCTGGGCATCTCAAGTCAAGAAGGATATCGACAAGCTGGAACGTGTCCAGAGGAGGGTGACCAAAATGGTGAAGGGTCTGGAAGCCACGCCCTATAAGGAATGGCTTAAGGAGCTGGAGATGTTTAGTCTGCAGAAGGGACGGTTAAGAGGGGACATGATAGCCATGTTTAAATATTTGAAGGGATGTCATGTTGAGGAGTGAGCAGACTTGTTCTCTGCTGCTCCAGAGACTAGGACAAGGAGCAATGGATTCAAGCTGCAGGAAAAGAGATTCCACTTGAATCTCAGGAAGAACTTCCTGATGGCCAGAGCTGTCCGGCAGTGGAATATGCTGCCTCGGAGCACCGCTGTCTGGCAGTGGAATATACTGTCTCCTTTTTTGGAGGTTTTTAAGCAGAGGCTGGATGGCCATCTGTTGGGAATGCTTTGATGAGTGCTCCTGCATAGCAAGGAGTTGGACTCGATGGCCCCTGGGGTTCTTCCAATTCTATGATTCTAAGAGCAGGCAAGCATTCAGAACAATGGGGAAACAGAGGAAGGCTATTTGTTTAAGCAAAGATGCAAATGTACATGGGAGTGACAGGAATTCCCCCTCCCCACTAAAACCCGCAACTGCTGCAATCATGTGACAGGACATAAACCAATACAGTGAATACGTGCACACAGTAGGAACATCCCTTTGCATCAATGTGGCTATGTAAGGGGGCTCCCGTGTGGCTTTGCAAACTGATTCCAGCTTGGATCAAAACAAGTACGTGTGGCAGTAAAAGGGTCAAACCAGGGCAGAGATGCTATGCAGTGGAGCATCGTGGAGCAGAATCAGCCCCTCTTATTAACAGCCCTGCTCAGGTCTTGCAGACTCAGGATTGTGGCTGCCTTGATTGAATCAATTCACCTGCAGGGCTGCTTTTCCTACCACCTTCCACTACAAAGCCTCATTGTCTTTTCCAATGAGTCCTGTCTTCTCATAATACATACAGTGTAAGACAGCCTGAGTTGAGTCATCTTGGCCTCTAGGGGAGAGCCAGGCCTAACAAACATGCATCATCTTGTAGTTTAAACCCCTCTTTCTAATTTAAATTACAGATGGATAAACTCTTGAGAAAGGGAGGCCCTTATTTGCTTGTTTTCAGTCTGTTTTTAGAAGCAGTTTTTCTTTCTTCACTTTCTTGTGTGCTTAGAGATGTTTGAAAATTGCCACCCCTTGAATTATTTATCTAGCTAATTAACAGATATTCTGCCTTTCTCTGAGCACAGGACCCAAAGAGGTTTGTGTGTGTGTGTGTGCCTTCAAGTTACCTGTTGACTTACAGCAACCCCACAAATTTCACAGGGTTTTCTTAGGCAAGGAATCTTCAGAAGTGGTTTTGCTAGTTCCGTCTTCTGGAATCGAGCCTACAGAACCTGGTATTTGTTGGTGGACTTCCACACAAGTCCTAACACCAGGGCTGACCCTGGTTAGTTTGCAATATCAGATAGGATTTGGTGCCTTTAGGGTATTTAGGTCCAAGGAGGCTTTCAGGATTTGGTGCCTTCAGGGTATTTAGGTCCAAGGAAACTTTCTTGTTGTTAACAGCCCCAAGTCAGCTTTGACTAAAAGCGACCCTATGAACCAAAGACCTCCAAAATTCAGCTACAATCTTTTTATACAAAAGTTTTTTAAAGTATAATTAAACAGACGATTCTATTAAACAAGCACATTCTAAAACAATTTAAAACATATTTAAGACGGAATTAAAAAGTTAAAAGCACAACATACCCTTCCTCTACCTTATGATTTAAGAACCAGCCTCCCTAAATAAAAAGGTCTTTGTCTGCCAATGAAAGAAAGCAAAAAGGGGGCCAACCAGTTCTTCTGCAGGAGGGGGTTCCACAGACTAGGAGTCAACACTGAGACGGCTCTTCCCCATGTCCTCACCAAACTGGCCTGTGATGGTGGTCAGACACAGGGAACGCCATCCCCCAAAGATTTTAAAACTCAGACAGAAAGTCTGGACCCAAGCCACATAGGGCTTTAAAGGTCATATCCAGCAATTTGCATTCTACCTGAAAACAAACTGGTAGTTAGTGAAGCTGTTCCAACAGGGGAGTTATATGTTCCCTGTAACCAGGCCCAGCGGCAAAGCTTGGAGTGTGTGGAGGGGGAGCTGGGGGGGGGACTGTGGCATGAGGGGCGTGGCCACTATGCATGGGGCGTGGCTGCGGTGTGGGGGGCGTGGCCAGGGTGTGCAGGGATTGGCTACAGGGTGGGACACCTCAAAAACATTGCCGCTGGGGGCGAATTGCCCCCCTACCCCATGTCCCTACATGACTGACCAGGCCCAGTCAGTAGGCAGGCCATAGCATTTTGGACCCCCTGAAGTTTCTCAACCAATGGCAGACCCATGTATAAGTGTATTACAGTAGTCCAAATGGAATGTAATCAAGGCATGTGTTTCTGTAGCCAGATCTGACATCTCCAGGAATGGGCTCAGTTGGCTCACCAGTTTTGGCTGTGCAAACGAACTCCTGGCCACCACCAAAATCTGGGCATCCAGGCTCAGATCTGAGTCCAGAAGTACATCTCAGCTGTGAACCTGTTATCTTCAGGGGATATGTAACCCCATCCATTACAGATCGGATCCCTACTCGCTGATCTGCCTTCTGACTGACCAGGAGAAATTCCGTCCTTTCTGGATAAGTTTCAATTTGTTCTTCCTCACTTACTCCATTTCTGGTTTAGTACTAAATTTCAGTCCACCCACCAGTATGTTATGTACGTCCAGCTCCTTAATGCCTTCAGCCTTTCTCAATGTGATGTGCCTTCTAGATAAGCCATTCTCAACCTTTGGTCCTCCAACTGTTTGGGACTTCAGCTCCCAGAATCCATCACCATTGGCCAGCCTTCTGGAGGCTTTTGGGAGCTGGAAGTCTAGAACAGCTGGAGGATCAAAAGTTGAGAATGACTGGCTGTTCTAGGCTAGGCCATTACCATCCTTTTACCCACTTTTTCCATTCCACAAGCTGAATCCTTGAAATGCGCATGTCATCTGCAAATGAATCCTGTTACAATCTGAGTGTCTGGGCATCACAAAGTTTTTCCCCTTCAAGAGAGGAAAAAGTGAAATGAATTATCAATTAGATTCTTCTCTTCCAAGGCCCTTTCCACAACTCACCTTTTCTCGGCACTGGGGTGCGGGGATCGCGCAAGCAGCCTCCAGTGAGAGGCTCTCGCATTCCCACTGCTTCAGCTCCACACGAGCTGCCTGCTCCCAAGCAGGCAGCATGAGAGCCCCACCTCTTCCTTCCACAGCACAGCCTGGGAGTTTCCCAGGCTGCGTTGGGGCAGGAAGTGCGACCACCGCAGCTCCGGAGGCTCCGCACGCACGGCAAGTGCACACGGGGCCCTGGAGCAATGCACGATCATGCACCATTTTCGGCTGAAAGCTGAAAATGAAAAAGTGCATGAGCAGCGCCTGCCCTACCCTGGAGCGTCACGTGATTGTGAGTGCGTCGTGCAGATCACTCCTCACAATTGCACAATGCTCCAGGCGCCCTTTCGCATGGCAAATGTCATGCGAAAAGGGCCCAAGTCTTTGACAACTGGCCTCTCCTGATTTGGCAAAGCACACATGGAGCAAACCAGAGAAATGCACAGAATCAAAACAGAGGAAGTGGTTATGGAAGGCAAGGGCTGAAACTACAGATGCCTAGAAGAACACTTTCTTCTGCTTTGGTGCTGAGCTGTATTCTCCCAGCATTTCATATAAAGAAGAAAATGAAGGAATGGGGAATTGAAAAGGTAGCTTCCTTGGGGACCTTGAACTGAGCAGTTGGGATCATCCAAGCTGCTGATTCAGACAGTGTACCAAGACTCCTTCTGTACTGAAATTCTTCATCTAACTCGAAGGCAGCTCTTAAGATATTTGAGGAGTCCATGAGAGAGTTGACCGTCCACCCACAAGACCAGTGTTGCTGCTTAGAACTAGAAAACTTATCAATCTGGGGGACACTTTTCGGACTGGGGCCATGGCAAATTCTATCCAGCCAGCATACAGAGTTGTGAATGCTTTTAATTAATTTAATTCCTTTGTAAGTTGATCCTGCGAAGACTATGTGTTCCCAAAAGCAAGAACCAGGAAACTCCACTCTGTTTTAAGGAAAAAAATAATTGCATATTCTGATCACCCACCATTACTTGATCATTTAGAACCATGGCTATTTATAGATTTGTTCACTGGGAATTTCCCCTCCAAATCATTGTGGGGCATCTGCACATCGTTTCAAATCCAGCTCTCTACAACTAGGGAAGGGTCCAGACCCTCATTGTTTCCATGGACTACATGGGGTGTAATGTGGTTTCAGTAAAAAAAAAATAGCCTGATCATTCACGTTTGCTGGAAGAGTCAGTCATAGCATTGATTTGGTCCACTGTTCATGCTGATTAAATAAACACGAAGAAGAAGCAAGGATGTTAACAATCTCTGCATGTTCTTGTCCACCCTCTGCCATCTGCACATCCTGGCCCTAGCACCTCCATTTCAAAAAACTGATAAAGAGCCTGGGGCACTGTCTCCTTCCCTGCAATTCTCTGCATTCAGTAGTCATACCAGGACAGGACTTCACAACCCGTGAGGCTGAGTTTGCAGAGCAATGTTGCTTGTGCTTGTTGGCGCTGCACAAGGACATACGCATACAGAAGGAGCACATCAGGCTGCTTGCTGGCAGCAATGTGTCATTGTGATTTGTCATTCATGGGCAACAGTAAGTTCAAGAGTAACAAAAGGCAGAAAGAGCTACTCTATTGAAAGGTATTGGTCCATAAATATTAATTTACACCTGCTTCCTACAGGAGAGTTAGGCAAAGATTTGTCCCAGAGCATTTTGCACATTCCATACCCTCTCACACATTTTTGTTTGTTGTTTAAATGAAACATTTAAAAGGAAAACAAATAAAACATATTGCACTGTTACATGGATGGAAACGTCATTGTCGAAGAGTGTGATATATGCACAAATGTGTTACCTAAGGGTCAAATTCTGAACATGCACAGTTTTGCTGAAAAAACTATACTTAATTTCCTTTAAAGCAGTGAGGTCTACTCCCAAGTTGGGAGTATTTAGGATGATGAAGGTGTCACATTAAACTAAATACAGTTCTCTCCTAAGACTCCAGTTCCAAAGGTATGTAACTAGGGAAAAAACAATCATATACTGCCTTGAAAAAAATGCATTGAGAATCCAAATATCTTACCCGTCTCCTTAAATTTGTTTTTGAAGGTCTAAGTCCAGCTTGGCTCTAGAAACAAGAAAAAAGATGTGTAGTTAGTCAGTGCCAGATTTCACCTTTTACTCTTTTGAAACAAAGGTAGAATTGAAATAGTTTTCTAAAACAGCTGTTTAAACCGCAGATCCCATTATGTGTAGTTAGTATGTAGTGAAACACTCATATTCAGCATGGCTTAACAGCCATGGATAAAAAAGATATTTATTTAGTTAGCAGATTTATAAGCTGCCTTTCAAGTATTTTCTTAAGGTGGTATAGAAGAAAAAGAAGGAGAAGAAGGAGAGCAATAAAACCCATATCAACACTAAAAACTGACCAAACAAAAAGAATGTTACAACAGCAGTAAAACTACAGCATTTTAGGCCTGCATTATGTATTGTCACCTCTAAAATCACACCCACTAAGAACATTGGTGGAAAAAAAAAACTGATAAAAATGCACTTTCAGGACCCAGCTGAAAAAAAGGAAGGAGTAGATTAAATGTATCTTCTACAAGATGAAACTGAACACTCTTGGACTCACTGCTAAAAAGGTGACCAAACTCACCACACCTTGATGCAGGCGTACTAGTAGAAACTCTGTCTAAATGTTTGTGAAGGTTCATATTGACTCAGATAGTCCTTCAAGTAATGCAGTGCCAAACTTTTTAGTGATGAAAAACATTACTTCCAGTACTAAGAATTGGGCCCAGAAATTAATTTGCAGTCAGTGCACTTGCTACAAAAGGGTTGTTATATGGTCTGCAAGCAGAGGTGCATCTAGGGTGGGGCAAATAGGATACATGCCCTGGACCCAATGCTGGGAGGGGCTCAAAAAGAGAGAGGTTCCACCCAAATATTAGGAAGAACTTCTTGATTGTAAGAGATGTTCAGCTGTGGAGTGGAGTGGTGGAGTCTCCTTCGTTGAAGGTCTTTAAACAGAGGTTGGATGATCATCTTTTGAAGCTGCTTTAGACATGTATTCATGCTTGACTAGAGGTTGGACTAGATGGCCCTTGAGGCCTCTTCCAACTCTATTGATCAAGAGCAGCCTTGACCAAGATCCTGTCCAGATGTTCTGGACTGCTACTCCCACCATTCCTGATGCCTTGCTGTATTGGCTGAACTTGATGAGAACAGCAGTCCAAACGACTGAAGGGAAATAGGTTTAAGAAGGCTATAGCAGGCAATTAAAAACCTCATTCCTATACAGATCTACCTCATCTAATGAGGTAGGCGTGTTCCGAGGCATTATTCTTTATTAGAAAGTTTGTATTAGCGGCTGAAATAATATGGAAACAATAGAGATAGGTTCTTATACCATAAAAAAGAACAACAGCTCAACATGTTTCAGAAACCTGTTTTATCCAAAACAATATGCACACGTCAAATGAAACCACTAGATTTGATAAGCCTTGAATAAGTGAGCAAAAACATTGTGGACCTTCTGGAGACTGGTTGAAAGCTTCTTCCAAAATGCATCTAGGGCTAATTTTTTTCCCTTTTCACCAGCCCCCACCTTTCTTACAGTTCCCATTTTTGTGGCCAAACCTACAGAGCGTTGCTTTTTAAAACATAATGAGGCTTTCACCTCTTCTTTCTGTCTTGCTGTTCATGCTTTCCGACAAAGTGACTCTCAGGGCAGCTGCTATTTACCCTGCCTGTAGCAGGCAGACACACAGGTCCATAGTGCAACTGCTATTTAAAAATTCTATTTTCTCCCAGCCGTGTTACCTCCCACTCTCTGAGGAACAGCTTTGGGCTGAAGAACAGACAAAAAGCCAAGTGTTTCTTGATAAGGATTCCCAATTTATTTGCAGATTAGCAGAATACAGACATGCACATGCACGGGCACCTTCAGAGAGGGACAAACTTCCTTTGTTTAGGGGAAATAGTTATAGAGTTGCAGGAACTTTCTGATCAGTAATTAAACCAATCCTTAGGCAGATCCAGAATTTTGCCTTATAAAGAGGTCCGGAATGCTGAGTCAGTCTGGGAGGGGGATGTCTGGCGAGGCATCCACTGTCTACGTGACCGGCTTGCTTTCACGAAATGGCTGGAATCTGCCATTTTGTGACTCTTGCTCTCAGCTGAAGCTTTATTGCAGCGTTTACTGCCAAGTGTCTGTTTCTTAAACTCTTCTTCACCATCCTCTCAATGCTAATTCTAAATAATTCCAACTAGACAGAGGACGAGGGGAAAAGGGGCAGGACTGAGTGTGCATAAAAAGGTTTTGTAAAAAGGAGCTTTTTTTCCAGAGGCTTTGTTGACTGAGGTATGCCAGTATTCCCATATTTATACACATACTATTTATCTTCTAGCATTCACAGTCAACACTCATTCGGGCAGTCCTAACATTATATCATAAAATCATTCACAAGGGGCAAATGTAGACAGCTTTTCACAATGAGTCATAGAATCATAGAATCACAGAATCATAGAAATGTAGAGTTGGGAAGAGACCGCAAGGGCCATCCAGTAAACCCCCTGCCATGCAGGAAAACCCTCAAAGCACTCCCGACAAGTGGCCATCCAGCCTCCGCTTAAAAACCTCCAAAAAAGGAGACTCCACCACACTCCGAGGCAGCACATTCCACTGCCGGACAGCCCTGACTGTCAGGAAATTCCTCCTGAGGTTGGGGGAAACTCCCTCCTGAGCTTGCATCCATTGCTCCTTGTCCTGGTCTCAAGGCGGGAGAAAACAAGCCCACTCCCCCCCAATGACATCCCTTCAAATATTTAAAATGGCATCATGTCCCCTCTAAACCCTTTCCCTTTTTGCAGATAAACATACCCAGCTTTTAAATCTGCCTCATAGGGCATGGCTTCCGGGCCCCCTCACCATTTTGGTTGCCCTCCTCTGGACCTGCTCCAGCTTATCCATATCCTTTTTGAATTGGGGTGCCCAAACTGGGAAAAGTATTCAAGATGAGGTCTAACCCAATGAGAAAAAGTGGTAAAAACCCCCCCGATTTAGACCCCAAACTCCATTGATGCAACCAAGAATTGCTTTGGGCCCTTTTTGGCTGCCCATCACACTGCTGATCATGTTCAGCTTTGGTCTATGAAGACTCCTAACCCCTTTCACACGTACTGTTAGCCAGCCATGTGTCCCCCACCCTATTTTTCCCCATACCATTTTTTCTGCCTAAGTGTAGGACCTTACATTTCTTTGTTGAAATTCTTTTTGTTAGCCTTGGCCCAGCTCTCCAATCTGTCCAGGTCCTTTTAATTTTGATCCTGTATACTTTACAACCCCTCCCAATTTGGTGTCATCTGCAAATTTGATCAGGGGCCCCCTTATTCCTTACCCAAGTCATTAATGAAGATATTGAACAGCCCCGGGCCCAGGACAGAACCCGTGGGACCCCCAGCACTTCTCTCCAGGGTAGATTGCCATTGGTGACCACCCTTTGGGTACGGTCAGTCAACCAGTTACAAATCCACCTGACAGTAGCCCTGTCCAGTCCACATCTTACTAGCTTCTTTCAAAAATTCATGGGGAACTTTGTCAAAGGCCTTACTGAAATCAAAATATACGTCCACAGCATTCCCTTCATCTATCAAGCAAGTAACTCTATCATAAAAAGGTAAATTAGTCTGGCATGACCTTTTTGAGAAATCCATGTTGACTTTTTGTAAAAGGCATTGTTTTTAAGTAATTAGAAAATACTGTTTATGATCCGCTCCAAACTTTCCAGGTCTGATGTCAGGCTGACTGGGGGGAAATTATTTGGGTCCTTTTTTCCCTTTTTTTAAAATGGGGGGAAAATTTCCCCCCCTCCAGTCTGCCGGAACTTCTCCGGTGCCAAGAGTTTTCAAAAATTAAGCAAAAGGTTCCCAAAGACCTCTGCTAGTTCTTTTAAAAACCTAGGGTGCAATTCATCTGGCCCCGGGGACTTGAATTCATCCAGTGTGGTCAGGTATTCCTGTACTACCTCTCTATCTATTCTGTGTCATTTCCCCCACTTCCTACCTGCTCCCCAACTGCCAGGTTGCGTGTTTTTATCCTTTTGGGAAAAAATGAGGCAAGAAGGTGTTGAGAGTTTTTCCCCTTTTTTTCCCCCTGTTATTAATTCACCATCTTCCTTGCGCAGTGACCCTATATCTCCTTCTTTTTCCTTTTGCTGCGGACGTATTTAAAAAAGCCCTTTTTATTGTTTTTAATGTCTCTGGCCAGCCAAGTTCATTTTGCTTTAGCCTTTCTGACCTTTCCCACATCTCCTGGCTACTTGCTTATAATCTTCTTTGGGTTTTTCCCCTTTTTCCATTTCCTGTACATGTTTTTTTTAAACTTTGTCAGCTGAGAGCTCTTTAGCAAAATTCCGGGTTTTTTCAGATGCCTTCCATTTTTCCTCCTTAATGGCACCGTTTTAGCCTGTGCCTTCAGTACCTCCCTTTTTAAAAATCCCCCTATCCCGAACTCCTTTCTCATTGACTTTCTTACCAGGGGTTTCAGCCAGCAGCTCCTTAGTTTACAGAAATCTGCTTTTTTAAAAATCAAAAACAAAAGCCTGGCTACACTTGCTTCTCTTCCCCCCTGAATGCCAAATTCTAATAGGGGATGGTCACTCTCCTAAGATCTAAAAGTTCTACGTCATTAACAAGGTCTTCCCTGTTGGTAGGATCAGATCCAGAAATTTGATCCCCTTGTCGCCTCTTCCACCTTCTGGACCATGAAAATGTCTGCAAGACAAGCAAGAAATTGCTGGACCTTGCCGCCTGTGCAGAGTTTGACTGCCAACATATATCCGGGTAGTTGAAAACTCCCCTTATTACTGTATCTCTCCTTTTTGAATGTGCAGTCATTTGGTCTATGAAAGCACCATCGAGGTCCTCAGTCTGGCTTGGAGGTCTGTAGTAAACCCCCACTATAATATCCCTATTGTTTCTCGCTCCCTTAATTCTTACCCAGATGCTCTCGACCTGGCTTCCGGTGTTCAAGTCACGGATCTCTTTACAGGTGAAAACATCCTTGACATATAAGGCTACTCCTCCTCCTTTCTTATTTGGTCTATTTCTACAAAATAGGCTATACCCCTCTATTCCTACATTCCAATCGTGAGACTCATCCCACCAGGTCTCAGTGATGCCTATCAAATCATATTTACTTTGTTGTACTAGGAGTTCAAATTCATCTTGTTTGTTTCCCATACTCCATGAATTAGTGTAGAGACACTTAAGTCCCCATGCCCTTCCTGCAAGTCCCATAGCATTGTTTCCACCCCTCCCATGATTGGATGCTATTCCTACTTGGCCAATATCATTTGGGCCTTTTTCCCCTGCGCTTGCCGAGTCCTTGTCCTGAATAATCTTGTCTCCCTCCCCAGTTGTACTTAGTTTAAAGCCCTCCTAATCCTCCTTGTGAGACTGTTTGCAAAAACGTTCCTGCCAAGTTTCGTGAGGTGCAGCCCATCCCTTGCCAGAAGCCCATGTTCCTGGAATTTCAAGCCATGATCCAAAAAGCCAAACTGTTGGTGGTGGCAAAATGTGCGGAGCCAGCTGTTGACCTCTACTATTGTCCTTTCCCTTCGTGCGCCATATCCTTGAACAGGGAGGATTGATGAAATGTCCACCTGCACACCAAGGTCCTTAAGCTTTCTCCCCATAAGCTCGTAGTCCTTTGTGATGTGGTGAAAGCTGCGCTTCACCGTGTCATTGGTTCCAACGTGAACCAAAACGAGGGGCTTACGGTCAGTGGGCTTGACCAGCCTGGCTAGCCTCTCTGTTACGTGGTTTATCCTGGCCCCAGGAAGACAGCAGACCTCTCGATTGAGCTTGTCCGGTTTGCAAACTGCCGGTTCGGTTCCTCTGAGCAAGGAGTCCCCAACCACCAGAACTCGCCTCCTCTGAGGCCTGTCTGGAGTTCTTCGACAAGTAGATTCTTCCAGGATTGCCTGGGCATTGTGTTGAGGCCGGGAGTGCTGGTCTTCCCGATGTTGGATGCTGTCCTGTTGGTGTTCAAGTTCCAGTTGCCGAAGTTGGATTCCTTCTTGCTGATGTTGTGTTCCCTCCTTCTGGTGTTCCTCATCATTCACAGCACCAAGAACGTTGAAGCGATTCTGTAGTTTGAGAGTCTCTGTTTCCTTCCTGGCCCTTCTACTTCTCCGTGTGACATTCCTCCAAGCATCGCTTTCCTGGGTCATGGAACTGATTTCCTCATCAGGCAGCTCCTCCACATATCCGGTCTTCAGGAAGGTCCTCTCTGCCCTATCTAAGAAGTCCTCACCTTCCCTAATAAGATGAAGATTAGAAACCTGTGCCTCCAGCTGCCGCACCCTGACCTCTAAGAAGGTGACCAGCTTGCACTTGCTGCAGGTGTACCCGACCACATCTTGCGGCAAGAAAAGGAACATGCCACAAGTGCTACAGGTGACAGCAGCAGCCCCCTCACCTTCCATACTTGATAATACAGAGAATAGAACAAGAAAACAAAAACAAAAACTGGGCCTCCTTTCTTAATTTGAGCTGTATAAGCTATGTCTGCTCAGCTAACTGCCAAGCTCGGTTGAACTCTTATTAAATTTGTTCAGTCGCGATAAGGATTGGTTGTTCCTAAACTTGAATGGTTGAACTTGAAGGAGCGAAGTAGATGAGTGAAACTGCGGGCGCTGCTGGGAGTTCCTAATAAAGCCTCCTTCCCCTAGCTGGCTCCTCCCCCTAGCTTGATTAACTCTCCCTAGTTTGATTGACAGTTAACTGACTAACTAACAAACAATTAGCTGACAATAGGCTGTGAGCTCAAGGAGAGCACACGGCCAGCGCAAGCAAAAAAAAAACAACACAGAGAAATAAGCAAACAAACTCAGCCCCACAACCCTGCAAAAACACCCATCAAAGTTGTCTTCGCAGACCCAGCTCACCTTCTGCTCTCTCCTCTGGAAGTCAGCAAGAAGCCTGCTGGGAGTTCCTAATAAAGCCTCCTTCCCCTAGCTGGCTCCTCCCCCTAGCTTGATTAACTCTCCCTAGTTTGATTGACAGTCAACTGCCTCCCTACAAAAAGGTCACCTAATTTCACATGAAAAAAAAAGGCGGTCAGCTGAATTAGTCCATGACCATTCTCTTGTAAAGCGAGCTTACTGGGTGCTAATTTAATATGATTTAAGCAGCATGATAGATAAGAGATTTCCAGAGCACAGATTAATTTAGACCCAATTGAGGCAGCAAATTGCTAATTTTGAGTAGCAAACAAAGCCTAGTTCCTATTACCCACCACAGATGAGTCTATAACAGTATTTATCTGGCAGGAAAGGCAATTGGCAAGACAACGAGAAGGTAATTGTCTTGGGCACTTGCACGTATTTCAATTAACTTGACATAAAGGGCAATCGAGTAAATTTAAGTAAATTTGTTTTAGCTGTATGGTAGGAAAACCTAAAAAAAAAAACCCTCCGAAATGCATGGAAAGAAAGGAACATCCACAGGAACAAGAGGGAAGGTGCCTCCATCCCAAATCTCAGCCGATTCTTGTCTCAAAAAAAGCAGGGAAGTTGGTGTGCCTCTGCCTGGACTGTAGAAATTCAGGTCACAGGTGCAGGGAGGAGGAATGAACTGACTGAAAGACCCCCCCAAATATTCCTTACACATATAAATCTGCTGGTTTCTTTCAATGCAGGAAAGTGTTTTGCAGAAAAGGACATTCAAGTGCAGAAAAGGACATCCCTCTGCACTTTCAGGTGATAACAGTCCAGGTTTGCCATCTCATCTGTTGCTTTGCAAGATTGAGGCCTCTGTCTCTTTGTTGATGTTGTTGTTCTTTCCCACCCTATATCGCTGAGTCTTATGAACAGCAAGCAAAACACTGAACGGTTTCAAATGTCAGAGGACACATACCTTAGTAACACATTGTGGGGATTTAATGAGCAGAGAATAGAGTTCACTTTTAATACAGTAGAGAGGAAATCTAATATATAAAAGTCGAAGCCTGTGAGTTTGTCTGTGTCAGGAAGACGAAGACCTCATATGAGTGGCTGTGTCGGGCAAGAAGACCCCATAGGATTGGCTGTCTGTGAAGATTCTATGGAATCCTGGGGTTTGCAGTTTAGGGAGCGGCCTTTAGAATTCTCAGCCAGAGAGCTCTTGGGCCTGGCCAGTTGCTATAGAAAAAAGGCCTAACAGCAAGGAGGAGGGCAGTCTAATCCCTCAGGAACCTAACCTCTGCATGTTAATAACTCTGAGTACAGATTGGATTGGGGAATATGGGGAAAAGTTCCAGGTACTGGACAAGATAGTTTGGGGAATTCGAGACACAAGATCTTAAATCTTTCTAACAAATATTACCTATGAGAAAATAAACTTCTGGCAATGCTGGGTATATATGCTAGTCTGTAAATAAAAGTTATATACATGATTTGCTCAACCCACAGAGACTACAGAGTGCAGGCAAGGACCCAGCAATGGAGTGGAAGTTGTTGTGTGCCTTCAAGTCATTTCCAACTGATGGCAACCCTAAGGCGAACCTATCATTGGGGTTTCTTGATGAGATTTGTTCAGAAGGGGTTTGCCTCCACTGTCTTCCTCTGAGACTGAGAGTTTGTGATGAGCCCAAGGCCACCCAGTACGTTTCCATGGCTGTGCTACGAACTCTGTCTCCAGAGTCCTAGTCAAACCACCACACCTTTCTGGCTGTTCAGATTTTGCTCTCTACTACCCGCTCAGCTCTCTACCTCATGAAACAGCTCTGGCTTCCCCACCTTGATCTCTTAGATTCAGGGTTCTTGCCACTTCTCAGTTGATTCTGGATTCTGCATGGGGTCCCATTACCAACTTCTGGTCAGCTAACTGTCCAGCTCATGATAGTGGTTAAGCCAGACAGAGCAAGTCAACATCAATAATCCACTTAAGTATTCCTAGGTCTTGGAATTTCAGGATATTTACATGGAACAGAGCAAGCTCTCTTCCTACTGTTTTCTACTATTTATTAAATGCATTCATAGATATCTATGCATATACCTTTCCCTTAGAGACAAACACAGATGTTTGGGTTCTTAGCTTCATTATATAACAGTACGTGGCATATAAGGCATCGTGCATTTTCTTACATCATATTATAAGACCATCAAGATATTAACCTTTCATCAGGACATTTCCTAGGGCCTTTTTCTCTCTATTCAGCTCTTTAATATGCTTGGTAATAATTAAGCATTAAACCATTTAACACAGTCTTTTACTCATCATCATCAATATCATCAAGCCCTTCATTCGTTCCATAGTTTCCTATATAGTGTCTGCTAAAGCACTATACCGGCATTTCCTAAAAGTTTTACATATACAGCTATGGAGCTCTGTCCCTTGTATCATCCTTAAAACCATTTTAATAATGTAACTTAGTCTATAATCATGACACCTATACATATAGTTTGAGGAATTACACATCTCTAACAGACTTCTGCCTAACACAGGTATTCAAGGATTAAAGTTCTTGTTAAATCTTAACAACATTCGTTATGACATAAGCATATCTATTCTTAATATAACCTTACCAGTACCAGCATAAGGAACATTTGTTTGTCACTATTATCAAAGCAGCATCTTATGTGTTGGAGGTGGCCTACTTCTCAGCTTCTTTCTTTTCTCTCTTAACCCCCACTCAGCTAATTACCAATCAAAATAACTCGCAACTGAGGCCATTTCCACACTAGAGTGGAGGAGAGTATTACCGTGTGTCATTTTTGTGGTGTTTTTTACTCCGACTTACCCCAATTCCTATCTGCACACCCTCTGGTTTCTATTGAAGTAAAGCAGAGAAAATCGTTTGTAGCTTCCGCATCATCAGTTCTCATGGAACTCCTATTCCCCTCCCTCACTCCACCCTGCCGCTGCTGATTGGTCAATTAAAAAAAAAAAGTTGTAGAAACTGCTGCTACGTTTTGGCGCAAGTATGTGAATTGATGTAACGTTTTTGCATGCAGGAAAAAACGTAGCAGAAACAGTTTGGGTTGTTTACATCGGAGATTTTCCGTTTTTACAATACATCGGTTTAACATCAATGTTAACCGCTAAGACCTCACCTCGTGCGAACCACGCAGAACAGAATGACGTCAAACCAGTTTCATGTGCAAATGTAAAAGGGACAATACGACGCTATTGTGATGTATCAGCCTTGTGCGGAAAAAGCCTGAGATGTACACTAGGTCTTATCCATTTGAAATAGACATTTGCGTAAGCTAGGTGTCTTCATTAGCCTACCTGCTCCAGCTAGGGTGCATATCATGGTTTCTCTTCTTTCCAAATCTACTGTTGTCCACCTTTCTTGAGTACAGGCAGAAATGCCTTATCTTGTTTACCTTTCAGAGCATCAAGTATTCTTCCCAGACTGACAGGGACAGTAGCCAGTTCCATAATGACCCCGACTGATACAGACACACACTCTCATCAATCTAATTGCCTGAATTAAACCTTTTAATTTAATAATTTTTATTGAATTAAAAAAAAAAACAACACTACAAAACAATACAAAAAAACCAAAAACACACAACAATACAATACAAATGAAAAACCAACAATACATAACAAAGCTACACATATCTAACAATACTACAACTAAAAGAGACTACAAATAACTAAAAATTGGTTCCCACTCTTGTTGGAAATAGTGTATATTAATCAAGCAGTTACATCTAACAATTAAATCCTAAATTATAACAGAAGTTAATAATTAGAATCATAGAGTTGGAAGAGACCACAGGGACCATCCAGTCCAACCCCCTGCCAGGCAGGAACACACATCAAAGCATTCCCAACAGATGGCCATCCAGCCTCTGCTGAAAAACCTCCAAAGAAGGAGACCCCACCACACTCCCAGGCAGCATATTCCACTGCCGGACAGCTCTGATCATCAGGAAGTTCTTCCTGAGGTTCAGGTGGAATCTCCTTTCCTGCAGCTTGAATCCATTGCTCCTTGTCCTAGTCTCTGGAGCAGCAGAAAACAAACCTGCTCCCTCCTCAACATGACATCCCTTCAAACATTTAAACATGGCTATCATGTCCCCTCTTAACCTTCTCTTCTGCAGACTAAACATCTCTAGCTCCCCAAGCTGCTCCTCATAGGGCATGGCTCACAGACCCTTCACCATTTTGGTCACCCTCCTCTGGACATGTTCCAGCTTGTCAATATCTTTCTTGAACTGAGGTGCCCAGAACTGGACACAGGATTCCAAATGAGGCCTAACCAATGCAGAATAGAGTGGTACCATTACCTCCCTCGATCTAGATACCATAGTCCTATTGATGCAACCAAGAATTGCGTTGGCTTTCTTGGCCACCACATCACACTGGTGACTCATGTTCAGCTTGTGATCTACCAAGACTCCTAGATCCCTTTCACATGTACTGCTATCCAGCCACGCGTCCCCTATCCTATATTTGTGCATTCCATTTTTTTCTGCCTAAGTGTAGGACCTTACATTTCTCTCTGTTGAAATTCATTTTGTTAGCTTAGGCCCAGCTCTCCAATCTGTCAAGGTCATTTTGAAATTTGAAACTGTCCTCTTGAGTATTAGCAACCCCTTCCAATTTCGTGTTATCTGCAAATTTGATCAGCATGCCCTCTACTCTTTCATCCAAGTCACTGATGAAGATGTTGGATAGCATTGGGCCCAGGACAGAACCCTGTGGCACCCCACTAGTCACTTCTCTCCAGGGTGAAAAGCAGCCACTCGTGATCACCCTTTGGGTTCAGTTGGTCAACCAATTACAAATCCACCTAACAGTAGCCCTGTCCAGCCCGCATTTTACTAGCTTCTTTGCAAGAATGTCATTGGAAACTTTGTCAAAGGCCTTACTGAAGTCAAGATATGCTGCGTCTACAGCATTCCCTTCATCTATCAAGCTTGTAACCCTAGCATAAAAAGAGATAAGATTAGTTTGGCATAACTTTTTTTGAGAAATCCATGCTGGCTTTTAGTGATTATGGCATTGCTTTGTAAGTAATTACAAACTGACTATTTAATGATCTGCTCTAGGATCTTTCCTGGTATTGATGTCAGGCTGGCTGGGCGATAATTATTTGGGTGCTCTTTTTTCCCCTTCTTGAAGATGGGGATGACACTTGCCCTCCTCCAGTCTGCTGGGACTTCTCCTGTTCTCCAAGAGTTCTGAAAGATTATTGCAAGTGGTTCAGAAATGACTTCTCCCAGTTCTTTTAATATCCTTGGATGCAATTCATCTTGTTGCTAATCATGCCTGAATTAAATCTTATGCTATATCTTACCTTCTCTATGTGATATTTGGGTGAATTCTGCACTTTTTAAATTGTATGAGCAGGGCACAAATTTGACAACTAAATAGGTCTGTCACAATTGTGTTGCTCCCCTGATGTTGTAGAAATGTCCGTTAATACATTGCTACACACACAAACACACTCCAGCTTTTTATTGGCTGTGACTCAAGGCAGCTAACAAAAATCAAAGCAAATACAGACAAAAATTCTGATCATTAAAAACAGAGAGAAATTAAAATATAAAATCAAGTTATCTGTAGGATCCACAGCAACAGCAACCAAACAGCAACAGCTACATAAAAGACTTATGGGGAACAGGGAGGGTTGGAGAGCAGCTAAGAGATTATATATGGAGAAAGGCCACTCCCTGCTGGCCCTAGATTGCTCTTCCTATATTTGGCATGAATGTAAAACTGCCTGGGCAGAAAGCATGCCTCATATAAAATGGCCTCTGTTATTTGCTACAATACAAGCTTCTGAGTTGGTGGGAAAGGGGATTTGCTTGTTAAGTGTGAACAGTTTTACCTTCAGTCATGAATACAACTAGAAGTGATCTCCAAAACACTTAATCTGGCGCACTCTTCCCAAAGTACATTGAAGTAAAGCAAAACAAAACAAAACCCAAGATTATGTCATTTCCAATTGGCAGCCCTATCCTTCATTTCTGCATGCTCTGTGCTTCTTTGGAGATCAGTTTAAGAAGAACACAGTTCTCAGGATATGTAAACGTCAGCTGCCTGATTAGTTCCGTTATGCTCCCCTTTTTCTATTTATAACTTGTTTTATTCCCAAGGACTCCAGGTTGATAATGACATTTGCTGCATGAAATTTGGCAATCCATAAAATATGCATAATATTGCAATGTAAAATATTATTTATAGGCCCAATGGATAAAAATCTACCCATAAAATATACTTTTAAGGATATACAGCCAACTTGCACTCGTTAACTAATTATAGCTCTTAATCAATAATACATTAAGCATCATTCTCCATACTGAAGCACATTAAGGCAGGATTAAGTGATGATGAAGGCTTTGGGAGTGACTGGAGGAGAACTGCTGTTAGGTCACAGAAAGATTGGGCAGGCAAACACACCCCAGCATCTGGCCACCACAGTAGGCTTGCTCAGAACTCCCCTCTTCTCTGTCTGAGGGTAAAGTATTGGCAAACCTTTTAGGTTGTTTTTTCTCCTCCCCCACCAAATGCCAGGGTCAGAGAGAAAGGGACGGGAGGGGGAAAGCTCCGGAGGGAATGGGAGGGGGATTGCAGGGGTAAGTTATTTGCAGATATTCCACTTTCACCAGCAGAATATGCAGGGGCTACCATATAAGGTATGGGGCAGCCATAAAGCCTGGTGGTGCCCAGTGCAGGGCATCAATTGACCAGCAGTTCACAGCCTGGTGCCACTCAGAGGAGCACAGCAGTTACTGATGCCCATGCACCACAATATTTTCAAAGGGCCCCACCTGGTCAGAGAGTCTCGGCATTTGTTTGACCATGCCTCACCTCTTGCTGATGCCAGTCCAGCTCAGTCTCCCTGCTGACAGAGATACTGCCATACTTTTCCAGCAGTGAGAAACAAGACAGAGATGGAAATCTCCAAAGAAAGTTCCTTACCACCAGTGCTGTTACTTATGTTAGGTAAGCAGAGAGGTGGGAAAGAAGGACGAAGCTGAGATTACAATCCAGGCTGCAAGAGAACTCACAGAGTTATAATACTTGCCTCAGATGCAAAGCTAGCATTAGAAATGTCTGAAATTTATATTCCAAATCAGGAAGTTGTACACTTCATTAGTTGGAACAGGAAAGGGGTACTGGGAGAAAAGAAGGTAATCAAGGAGAACATCTCTCCTCTCCACTTATTCTCTCTCTCAGTTTCCCCTTCCCTTTAAAGGCAAACTGGATGACATAATGGTAAAGAGAAAAGGTGCTGAGCTCCATGGTTTGGAGATGTAAATCAAGGCATTCTTGCCAAAGTTAAACAGATCTAGATTCAGCCTGTGTCAGAAGAAGAAACCATGCAAGCACCCTTAATATGCTTCCTTGATGGAGGCGATTTCCAGGCTTAACTGCTGTTAGAGTTTGTGGCTGGTTGGTTTTTGAAATGTTGGTTGTCATCATGATCTGGTCTGAACTGAAGTGGAGGATCAGGAAAGCAAGGTAGCCTAGATGTTGCAGCACTTAGGAGAGTTCCAATCAAGCAATGTGTTCCAACAAAGTCTGAAACCACACTGAAGCTTTTTATCCTTCAGTCGAAAAGCTCCATCTTCCAGAGTCCAAAGCATTAAGGCAGGAGTGGGGATGATACAGCTCTCCACAAGGTGTTTGAATACAATTTCCAGCAGCCCTAGCCACCACAGCCAAGGAATGCTGGGAGTGCAGTCCATGAAGTGAGAAGCCTGGTTACAGCCAGACAACCACAGCTCATGGAATGTGTGAGGACCTACGAGGAAAAGGATAACGCTTAAAGGTTTGTCTGTAAAAAAAAAGTCAGAGACAGAGTGAAGAATGAATTGATAAAATCTAAAAAAGGGCTTGGGGAGCTATCTGGGAATGTGGAAAGAGTTCAGTGAGTTGAAGTCTAGCTTGTTATATAACAAATCTTTACTGCTGCTATTTTCTATAACAGTGTCTGATCATTTTCTTAAATGCAAGTAAAGAAAGAAGCATACCCACATTTTACCACACTATACCCACTGATCAACACAGCGACTTGTTCAGAACAGCAATAACCTTGAAGCCAGAGTACTAGATCAAAGGAGGGATCTTCAGCAGAGCTTGATCTAGGGTGGGGCAACTGGGACACATGTCCCAGGTGCCACTAATGCTGGGGGGTGCAAAAAGAGGAACCCCTCTGCTGTTCCCCCGCCACCACGCGTCCCGCCCTCCATCCACTGCCGCTCGCCCTGTTACCACCTGCCACCACTCATCCAGCCCCTGCCACCGCTTGCCCCCACCCCTTGTCCTGGGTACTGTTCAGCCTCGGCACGCCACTGGGTAAAAGGGCCAGATGAGTGATAGGAGCCCAAGGGTTGGAACTGCAGGGCCATCCCAGAAAGGGCCTCTGTCACACAGTCCAGCAACATCTGGGCAGACATATGATACCCATTCCTGCCCTACAACCCCTCCACCTCTCCAAGAGCTCGCGCTGTCTTGCTGCCAGAGTTGGCACACCAGCCAAACTGCTGTGTGCTGGCCCAATGCTGGAAGCAGGCTCAAGGGTCACTATTGTTGGTCCAGCCTCAGGGGCCCCAGGAGTATCATGCTCTGTGGTTCTTGGATCTAATACTGCTATTTACAGTCTTACACTATGCCTCCTTGGTTCCAGTTTCCATCAGTTTTACTATCAGGTACTTGTGTGTAGGACTGCAGCCTCAGCTTCCAAAATCAGAGGTGGGAAGCATGCAGTCCTCCAGATATTGGTGGGCTGCAGGTCCCAACAGCTTTACTTGCAGAGCTACAGAAAAGGAATGCTGGGAGCTGTAGTCTAACAAAATGTATTTATTTGTTTGTTTGTTTGTTTGTTTATAGCATTTATATAATGCCTTTCTCCCAGAGTTGGGCCAAGGCAGCTTCCACAACAGTTAATTAAAAAACATTTACAGTAAAATAAAAAAAGCAAGTAAAATCAACCACATAAAAACAGTAGAAAATCATTTTAAAAACATATGAAAGTTTTTTTTAAAAAAATTAATAGAACATCCCAATAAAACTAAAAAGCTCATCTGCTCACAGATTAAAAGCCCACTTGAACAAAAACATTTTTGCTTGCTGGCAAAAGGAAAGCAAGAAGGGGGCAGCCTAGCTTTAAAGGAAAGGGAGGTAAAGAGGATGGGAGCAGCCACTGAGAAGGCCCTGTCTCTCTTGTCCTCACCTAGCAAGCCCGGGATGGTAGTGGGACCAAGAGAAAGTCTCCTCCTGCAGATCTTACAATTCTGGCAGGTTTGTATAGAGAGATAAGATCTTTCAGATTGTGTCCACAGGATGTTTCAATCCCTGCTCCAAATGCTTTCCCAAATCAGATTACTCTGTATCACTCTGGAAGACATTCAGTTTTGGTCTTTAGTGAATAGGGCAAAATCTTAGAGTTGAGAAGCAACCAAGAATGACTCTCTGCTTGGTGTTTGGTTTGGTATTTGCACAGAATACTTTGGAAAAGGCTGTGCCTGATTTTAGATATGACGGTAGCACACGGGAGATCATTTGATTCATTAATTGATTTGATTCACATCTTGCGCTGTTCCATGGGCCCAGAATGGCTTACAGTCATTTTTCTAAAAGAGCCTGAACAGTGTGTGTCCCCAAGGGGCTCACAGTCTAAGGATTATCTCTTGCCGAACTGCTCACGCCTCTCTAAGAGCCTCGCATGTGCTACATCTTCCTTTGTCTCGCTGCTTCCAATATCACACGCTTATTGATACTGCAATACGTTAATCAGCAGAAGGCATGCTGCAAGGAAGATACTCTGGGAAAGGCAATTAAGCAGAAACAACAGAGACTACTTTTGCCTTATGGAAACACTTCCATTAAGGGGAGAAATAACTGTTTCCCCAGAGAATTAGGAAAAAAGCAACATGGCACACAGGGTCAAGTTGCATCAAAACCATTTACAAAGCACATCTTTAAGATTATTGTTACCTATTCTGCCTTTTTCTCAGTCTGGGATTCAAGGCAGCTTACAAAATTAAAAAAAAAACAGGTACAGATTTTTTTTAAAAAAAATTACATAACACGAAAGTTAAGACCATAATTAAGCTATCAATAAAATTAAAAGAGGTAAAAAACAAGCCATTGGAAAGAACCACAAATACCAGCAACACAGGACATGAAAGGCTCTTTGGAACTGACCAGTCAGCACTCAAAGGCCTGCCAAAACAATAAAGTCTTGACCTGCCTCTGAAAGGACAACAAAGATGACGTCAACTTAACTTCTCTAGAAAGGAGGCTCCAATGCTTGGGAGCAGCCACGGAGAAGCCCCCTTGCATTTTCCCACCAGATGAACCTGTGAGAGTGGTAAGACAGAGAGATGCCCCCCTCCCCAAAGATCTCAAGACATGGGCAGGCTCATAAAGGGAGATACTGTCCTCCAGATTACCTGGACGTGAGTTCTATAGGATTTTGCAAGATCATCAGCACTTTGAATTGTGCCTGGAAACAGATTGGCAGCCAGTGGTGCTGTTACAGCAAAAAAGATGGGTGCTCCCTGTAGCCAGCCCTGCTTAACAATCAGGCAGTAGCTCTCTGGACCAGCTGAAATGTCTAAGCTCTCTTCAAAGGCATAGCATGTTACAGTAATCCAAACAAGATAGAACGCAAGCATGTGTCAGTGGGGCCAGATCCAACATTTCAAGTTATGGGTGCAGCTAGTGAGTGTCCTCCTGGCCGCTACTGAAACCTGGGCTTCCAGTCTCAGGGCTGAATCCAGGAGCACACCCAAACTGCATACCTTGGGTCATTAGGAGGAATATAACCCCATCTAGTACAGGCTGAATCCCTGATCTGCCTTTGAATTGAACAGGAGCACCTCTTTCTTATCTAAGCTCAGTTTCAATTCGTTCACCCTCACCCAGTCTTTTACTGATGATGGTAAAAATCTTCCCTGTCTATAAAACTGTATTTTTAAATAGGCATTTCCACATGGTGAGAGAGAAAGATCCAGCTTCCAGAAGCAAAGTGGTGGTGGTATGTGCCAGTCCTACAGCATTGCCCAGAAAACTCTAATGCAGAGCTTTCCAAATTGTGTGTCATGGCACGTTAGTATGTCAGCTGCAGTATGTAGGTGTGCCATGCAAATGTAACAGGTGGAGGGGCTGCCTCTCCTGCAGCGGGCCAGGCCCAGGTGAAGGGGCTGCCTCTGCCACCACCACTGCCACCTCAAGCCAAGGAAGACCCCAGTGAAGGCAGCGGGCCAGGTCTGGGTGGAGGAGCTGCCTCTCCTGCTGCCACCGCAGCCGCCCTGGGCCAACAAAGACCTCGGTGACAGCGGCGGCGGCAGCCAGGTCCGGTTGGAGGGGCTGCCTCTCCTGCCACTGCCCCGGGCCAAGGAAGACCCTGGCAAGGGCCGGGACAGCAGGCCAGGCTCGGGTGGAGGGGCTACCTCCACTTACTTAATTATTTACTAAATTACTGTGTCACAAAAAGATGCATGTCTAAAAAGTGTGTCACTAACATGAAAAGTTTGGAGAGGTCTACTCTAATGTGTACAGTCAAATCTTCTCTCTCACCTCACACTCTCATAGTTCCTTTCAGGGAATAGTTTGCCAATGACTCTAATGCTATGCGCAATTATACAAATTTATGATAAATCACTATTTTACAATAGCCAGTTCCTACACTCACTCACTCTCTCTGATACGCACATCAAAAACATGATTATCTTCAGTAAAAAAATTCTAGACCTCACAGCCACAGTCTTAGACCATGGTGAGCAATGACAGGGGGCCAATTTCTTGCCCTGGGGTCCTCCAAGAGCCACAGAGACTTCCCAAATTGCAAGCCCATCTCCACATGTATAGCAAAAACCAGAAACTGCTGTGGTTTTGAAAAATGGGTGATTCATGTTATTCTACAGTAACAGGTGGTCCTACAAATTATTTAATTGGATACTCCTGAAGGCCTCCCAGAGAAACAATTCTTTTTTTTTTGCACGGGGGGCGGGGAGGGTAGCAAAAAAGACAGCCAGGAAATCTGGAGGAGTTGTATATATATGTCCGTGCCTTCAAGTTTTCTGTCAACTTACAGTAACCTCATGAATTTCCCAGGGTTTTTAAGGAAAGGAATCCTCAGACGTGGTTTTGCTAGTTCCTTCCTCTGAAACAGAGCCCATAGCACCTGGGATTTGTCAGCGGTCTCCCATCCAAGTACTGCCCAGGTCTGACTATGCCTAACATCCAAGAGCAGCCAGAATCAGGTGCCTTTAGGGTTTTTCTTTACCACAGACCCCCACCCTTAAATATCTTTTGTTGCCACAAACCACTAAGACTTAACTCATGAGTTAAAACCTAAAATGCTTCAAATGTTTAAAACTGCTCATCAAGCGTCTTCAGATTTTGGAAAGAAGGGAGAAATAAATAAAAGCACATATTCCTATTACAATATTTTTATTGGAATGATTTCTCTCAGCCACTCAGCATGGATCAGTTATTTACATAACTTTTGAATGGTTTGGGATAATGTAATGAAATTTTGTACGAATGGTGTCTTTCACAGGCAAAAGACTCCTGTTCTTTGAGATCAATGCATGACTGTCTGTCTGTCTGTCTTCCTTCCTTCCTATTTTAACTGTAAAAGCTTGTAACATTTCTTCAACCCTTTGTGGACCTGTTGTGAGGACCTCGTGGCCTCCTGGAGCTCTGCAGAGCACCGGTTAAGAACTGCTTTAGGGTGTTTAGGCCCTTAAGTGTTGCAAAAAGAGCCTAGGAGGCAACATGCAGTTCCAACTTCTCCTGTCTTGGCTGGACTGACTTCTGTCTTGTGCCGTCAGTTTTGGTTGTTTTACTACAATCTCCATGGGGCTCCCTGCCCCCATATGTTTACTGAATACACAAAGTTAGCATCAACAAAATTAACAAAATTAAATCAAATGATCTTAAATAATGTACTCTTGTGTAACAACACAAGATGTAACTTTCTAGATTAAAAAACCAAACAAAAAACAACCCTGATCTGACTTTAACAAAAACACATAAGAAAGTGAAAAAAGTTGATGAAAAAAGCTGTATGTAACAGATAAAATTGCTTGAATAAATACAGTTATTAGTAGCTGTTCTCAGTTCAGATGCTTTTACTCTGAGGGACATCTTAGGTGCCAAACAATTCCCAGAAGGCACGTAAAAATTTCTGCATCTTACTGAGGAAAACGCCTCTTAAACATGAACCCATATCACAAGACTGGTTGTACAGGGCTCCATACTGAGGTGGAACTAAGCCCTGCTCTCAGGCATCAGTGCTGCAAGTGCAAACACAGCCCCAGCATGTGGTGATGGGGGGATGAAGAACAGTATCACGCCACATTCTTTTGGAACAGAACTTGGAAAAGAGGCTAGTCTGGAGTACAGCTCCTAGAACCCACCGGCCAGGCTGACTGGCAGGTTCTGGGAACTGAGTTCATCAAGGCCCCTTTTCTCATCTCTGTTCAGAAGCATAATATAAATTGCTACCTCCTCTTCCTCCATTTAGTTTCCTTTCTGTCAGAGCAGCAGCAGCTGTCTTATCCTTCCCACTTTATCTTGCTGATGCAGATGGTACTCTCTCTGCAAAGAACTGAAAGTCCTTTACTATTGCAGAAGCCTGATTCCTTTCAATCTCTGTTTTAATATTTTATAGCCTCCACATAAAAGAGAAGGGCCACCATAATCAGAAAAAGAATAATATTTTCACATTTTCATTGGCAGTTTTCACTTGGGCAACTAATTTGCCCATTATCCACTAATCTGCTGCCAGAGACAAATAGTACTGGCTGGGCACATCTAGAAGGTGGTTTAACACACCTCTAGAAAGAGAAGACATCTCTAGAAACATCTGCTATGAAATTACTAAAACACTGGAGGTTGCTTATATTTTCTTTAAAACTTCCTATCATCCCTTAGACTTCAGTGATTATGACAAATATGATTCATACTTAATTGAACCAGCTTGATGCCATCAGTATTTCATGTGATCCATGGATGTTCCAAAAGCAGCATTCATCTGACAATGTGCTGTATCAACAGGCAGATTAAAACTGATTTTTATCATACATTCAAGAAAAGGACTTTTGGCACTGGCCTGGAGATGAACAGCAGCATGCAGCTTGAGTAACTTATCTTGTATCATTGCAAACATTCTTCTGTCAGTCAGTTTTGCTGAGACAGATATAAAAGGATTGTCAATCAGCTCAGTACATTAGAGCAGGACCACATTTCAGGGTTGAAATTCTTTGAAATTTCAAAGAAACCTGCTAAAGGTGATTTTATAGCCACTGATCCAGCAAGGGGAAACCAGACATTTAACACAGAAATCACAACTGAGACTGTCAGATTTCTTTTTACAGAATGTGGCAGTGCTGAACTTGGTAAATATGACATTAAAGATAGTAACTTTTCCAGCAGAATACACACACATACAGATATAAAAATAACCAAACACACACAAGTACACATATACACAGATAGATATAGTGACCTAATCTTTTCACTCAAGGTGTCCAGGGCACACTATAGACCAGACCTGAATTGCAAAATCAAAATGATAACCAGGGCAATCCTATGAGCTATCTCTCAAAGGTCTGATGTCAGCCTCTGAGATTACCAAAGTCTTGCTGGCCATGCACTGAGAGGTCTGAACAAGTGGGATCTGGTTTTTGTTTTTTGACTGTTTTACTTTACACACTGTCTAAAAAGGGAAACTTCTGGGAAGGCTTTGGATTCTCCTAAGGATTGGCCACTAATCCAACCCCTTTTCTTCTTTCTGATTAGAATCCCCATACAAGCATCAGGACCACAGACATTGCCATGGAAGAAAAGACAGAGATTTCTTTCTTCAGGGCTAGAGCTTTCTCTTTAACCTTATAGGTAAAAGATCTGATTTACCTTATGGTCCCTGACAGGTCATCCCTGGGACCACAGGTCTTGCATTATCATTTGGCTAGATGATCCAGGCTCTATTGTTGTTGCTACTGTTAGGAATACCACTAACAGAATTAATGAACTATTACAACTAATAAAACATAGAGGAATGAGTTAAGAAGGCTGCATTAAAGTTACCATCTATCATGTCTAAACCATTAAGATAAACATAGACTACTCAAAAATACATGTTTAAAAACCACAGTAGCACGTTTGTGCATTACAATGGTAGACAATGGTACAAGAAAGCATACCTACATACATTCAGTCTTGTAAAGATGGAATACATAGTAACATTAAGTACACCTGTGTTAAGCAAGTCAAATCAACTCAAAAGCAGTTGAAACCAACCTTCTAAAGAAAACGCTTATTAAAAGAGGAGGTTTGGTGATATGGCTTCAGGAGAATCCAGAGCTGATCATATCACATTGATACACCTACCCAAGATGTTGGTACTTGTTATACAGAAAAATGGAAAGAGCCCTGTGGATTGATTGTTTTCAACAAGGCTTTAGACAAGGTCTTCCATGATATTCTTGCAAGAAAGCTGATGAACTGTGGGCTGGAGAGCACTATAGTTAGGTGGATCTGTAATTGGTTGACAGACTGGACCCAGAGAGTACTCACCAATGGCTGCTCTTTATCACAAAGAGAAGTGATTAGCGGTGGGGAGGCGTGTGCCTCAGGCTTCTTTTCTAGACCCAGTGTTGTTTAGTATGCCTTGCTGCATGCCTTCAAGTAGCTTCCAACTTATGGTGAGCCTAAGATAAACCTATCATGTGATTTTCTTGTCAAAATTTGTTTAGAGGGGGCTTGCCTTTGCTTTCCTCTGAGAGAGTATGATTTGCTCAAGGTCATGCAGTGAGTTCCCATGGCTGAGCTGGGATATGAACCCTGGTCTCCAAAGTCGTAGTCTAACACTCGGACCAGTATAACACATTGCCTAACATCTTTATAAATGATTTAGATTATGGAAAAGAAGGCATGCTTATAAAAACTGCAGATGAAACCAAATTGGGGGAGGTCCCACCCCAGAGGACATAATCAGAATTCAAAAGGACCTGGAGAGATTGGAGAGCTGAGCCAAAACTAAGAAAATGAATTTCAACAGGGACAAATAAAAGAGACTAACTCTAGGTAGGAAAAATGGAAGACAAATATAGGATGGGGGACACCTGGCCTGAAAGCAGCACATGTGAATAGGATCTAAGGGCATTGTTACTGCAGTTTAGACCTCCTTGGGGACACCCCTAGATATCATTTTGATATCACTAATTTGGCTTTACCCTGCTACCCCGCTCTACGTGTTTGCGAGGCCACCAGACAAGCATGCAAACAGGCACGGCCGATAATTGCTGGACATTCCATTCTCCACCCAGGCAGGCCAGACACAGCCGGTTTGTCGCTTCAGGGACCTCTCCGGCAAACACATATGTATGATACTAACAAAAGCCTCCTGTCCTGAGCAGGCTGCTGGACAAAGGTTGTGCCATCCACAGGTAAGCGCTGCGCATTTGCATACAGTCTACCTGTCAATTCGGCTATGATTCCATCATGCAAAGTTGTGACCTTTCTGAGACATTGTCTCGCACCCAAACCTCATTGTTGTTCCCCGAGTAAGGCATAGCCTACTGTCACAATTCACCCTATAAAACCCCCGATTCCAAGACCTTCCTCGGATCGCTCGGCCCACTCCAGAGTTCCATCCCACCTTGCTGCCGTTTCGTTTGGCGAACTCCCCTCAGCTAATCGAGCTGAGCTTCTTCTCCGCATCCCCGGCTTCTTTCACAAGATCTGGGACGACGAGACAGGTGTCGTATCACCCATTTCCCTCTGAAAATCCCTATCCCCAATTCAATCTCTGATTCCTTAGTTGTCTTTAATATTTGTCTATACTCAATAAAACATCACTTTTATTACTTTAAACCCGTCTGGCTGCTTGACTGACCTGACTCTGTAGACGCTGGGTTGCAAGATCCTGCTAAGTTACCCTGCCTCTCGCTAGCTTAAGCGAGTGCTCCAGCTAATTTCCCCCAAGGTTGTGTTTTATTGTTTG
This sequence comes from Iguana delicatissima, assembly GCA_948472985.1. Lineage (NCBI taxonomy): Eukaryota > Metazoa > Chordata > Lepidosauria > Squamata > Iguanidae > Iguana > Iguana delicatissima. The sequence goes on from CAOKZL010000499.1 coordinate 765,707, forward strand.
GTTATTTAGGTGTCCCTACCGGGACCCCCAGTAAACAGGGTAACAGCATTAGTAGACCACATGTTAAACACAAGTCACTAGGGTGATGTAACAGCCAAACAAACAAACAATGCAATTCTGGGCTGCATCAAAAAGAGTTCAATATCCAGATCAAGGGAAATACTAGTGCTACTCTGTTCTCCTTTGATCACACCTTACCTGGAATCCTGCCTCCACTTCTGGACACCAGAGTTCAGGAAGGATATAAACAAGCTGGAATATGTCCAGGAAAAGGCAACCAAGATGATTAAAGGTTTGGAAACCAAACCTTATGAGGAATGACTGAGGGAGCTGAATATGTTTAGTTTGCAGAAGAGAATACTAATAAGTGAAAGCTGTCTTTAAATATCGAAAAGGATGTCACGAAGAAGATGGAGTGAGCTTGTTTTTCTGCGGCTCCAGAGACTAGAACATGAACCAGAGCATTCTGATTATAAGAAAAGAGATCCTACCTAAACATCAGGAAGAACTTCTTTACTGTCAGAGCTATCTGAGACTGGAATGGGCTGGCTGATTCAGGCCATTTCCACCCTACACTGTTATAGTGCTGTTATTCCACTTTCAATCTCCTATGGAATCCTGGGGTTTGCAGTTTAGGGAAGGGCCTTTAGAATTTGCAGCCAGAGAGCTCTTTGGCCTCAGTCAACTACAAACTCCAGAATTCAATAGGATGAAGTGGAATAATAGCATTGTAACAGTGTAGTGCAGAAATGGCCTCAGAGGGTGGTAGACTCTCCATTTTTTGAGGTCTTTAGACAAAGATTGGATAGGAATCTTTCAAGACTGCTTTAGTTGTGTACTCCTACATGGCAGGGTTTTTCTTAATCTAAAAGCTCCAAGTAAAAAAGTATAAATTCATAAATACAAGCACAATGGATGAGGTCATTAGCTTTAAAGTCAAGTTTCAACTTTTCCCTCTTATCTCTCTGTGGATCTCATCTCTCTGTGAATCTGAAACTATGTAAGAGCAGAAGTTGTCTTTTATGTTAAAACAGCTATTGTCATTGTTGTTTTCTGCATCATGAGTGTCTATAAAGAAAGGCAGCAGTCACCACTTACTCCTGCAACTTCTCAGCTCTGTCCCAGTTTGTAAAGCAGAATGGGGCTTCTTGTAACTGAAGTCTGGCTGGCCCAACATTTGATTTATTGTAAAGAAGGAAGGAAAGTGTGTCAAGATGGAAGCAAATCCTAGGAATTTTCTGAGACTACTGAAACTGGGGTTGCCATCCTGTCAACATTTTAAGCACATATAGGTTCCCTTATACATGCAATCGTACTTTTTTTGACCATACCGTCCACATTCAAGTCACAGTTGCACAGGTGGAGCCATGTTGGTCACCATATGGCCAAAGTACAATAGCCTCAGTCAAACCATTTTGCCTTCTAGAGAGAGTTCAGGTCTGATTTGTTCTTGAATCCATTCATTCATCTTTTCAGATCACTATGTGATCTGTTTCTGTCAGCTTCTACTTTTGTGTCTCATCTATCCTTGACCGTTTGAAGAGGTTCGTCTATCATCCAATGAGGCTTTTCTCTCAATCTCTCTCTCTGTCTCTCTCTCTCTCTCTCTCTCTCTTTTTTTTTTTTTGGCTATAGATCATGTCTTTTATTTTATTTTATTTGCATTTTCCCCTGACAAGTCCTCTGATTTTAATTCAGAGTTCTTCTGGTTCAGTTGATATAGTAAAACAATTAGAGAAAGCAATGTGGGGTGAAGATTAGGGTTCAAAGAGTCAGGTTTAGGAATTAATAAGTGGTGTTTAGGAGTTTGAGTCAGCTAGGAGAAGAGTGAGAGCAAAAGTGAAATATATTTTAAATGTATTAAATTATTAATCTGTTCTGTTATGTGCAACTTCTGTAAAGAATGTATTGTTTTGCCTAGGAACACTATATATTGGGTTCAGACTTGGTATTTGTGGTGGCAGCAGAGAACAGAGAGAGTTGGTGTCCAGTGGGATAGAAGTTGTCTATCTCATACAGAAACTTTGAGGGCATCTAGTAGGGCCCTGTGGAAAACCGCAAGAGCGAAAGACCCAGGCCTTGCTCAAGGCCTGCCCAGCCTGAGACCTCTTTGTGTTCTGGTCTGAACAGCCAGGGAGATCTCTGAATCAGGCCAGGGCCAGGACAAACAGCTCTGCTTCCGTTCTCCTTCCTGAGAACACAGTGCCTTCCTCACTCTTGTCCCCCCTTGGCTTCCTCCTTCCAGGGTTATCTCCCTTTACTGCTTTCCTTAAATCTGCCCCTCTCCAGACATAAGGACAAGCGGTGATTCATCTCTTTAATGACTGCGGTACCATTGGAACTATGGGGAAGACGGTGCTATTGGTAGCGTGTATGCTCCAGGATGTAGAATAAGACTCTGTGAGACTGTCATAAGGAAAACAGAAAGCCAAACATTTATTGCAACACTGACCCTTAAATTTGTTTGTAACTAAATGTTTATGAAACAGCACACTCTTCTTCTTTCTCTCTCTCTCCTGCTATGCTTAATTCATTGATTATCTCTCATACACCCTATTTCTCAGTTCTTTCTAACACAGAGCTCCTCAGCTCTCTCTTCACCTCTTGCCTAAAACCTCTGAACTAAACTTCAGTCACTTCAACAGTCAGTTAAATTCCTTTATTCCCCTCCCTCCACCAGCCCCTCCCCTGGGCTATCCAAGGTTCCATTTCAACAGTCAATCGGTTGCTAAGGAGGGTCAAGCCCCTGCCTTCGGGCTTCGTCACAGTGCCCATGGTTAGTGGCCACACGCGTGACAGAGGTGGGAATAAGGGAAAGCCCTTACTCTTGGCGATTCCAGGGAGGTTTGTGGAAGCCCTCACGTTTGGTGGCAGTGGAGATTTAGGCAGGACCTCACATCTGGTGCGAAAAGTACTGGAATAAGGAACAGATGCCTCACACCTGTCCACTTTAGCTTGCTTATACAAAGTACGGCTACATCTATGCATTCCATTTCTTGTTTTGCGGCTTCTAATTTTCCTGACTCACAACTTTAACATTCCACATTCCTATTATGTATGTTGTGCAGCTTCCTTTCATCTTTCTCACCTGAATGTCCTTTCAGCCTGAGTGCTACTCATAGGCCATTTCCATACTACACTGTTAAAGTGCTCTTATTCCACTTTCAACATCCTGTGGAATTCTGGGATTGGTAGTTTCCTGAGGCCCAAGAGCTCTCCAGCTAAGAAGTCTAAATACCCGTCCCGAAACTGCAAACCCCAGGATTCCATAGGAGGTTGAAAGTGGAATCACAGCGCTAGAACAGCCCAGTGCGGAAATGGCCTTAGTCTTTGACTGATTTCCAGACTACGGTCTCCACTGTGATTTAAAACCAAGCCAAGGTGTGAAACATCTTTAACTATTTCAGTTCACTGTTGTCCTTCTTGCGTGCCTTCATGTCCAACTTATGGTGATCTTAACACAAACCTATCACAGGATTTTCTTGGCCAGATTTCTTCAAAGGAGGTTTGCCATTGTCTTCCCTAATGGCCGAAAGAGTGTGACTTGCCTATGGTCACCTAGTGGGCTCCCACGGCTGAACAGAGATTCGAACCCTGGCCTCCCGTTGTCCTAGTCCAACTCTCCTAGTCCAGCATCATGCTGACTGGCTTAACTATTACAGTTTTTTCGCTGTTGCTTTGATTCCCGCTGTTTAAATTCTCTTTTTTAAAAAAATGCAATTAGCCCTTTACTGATTATGGTGGGGATTTTTTGGTAATAATGTTACTGCATGTGACTGTTCATAGTCCTATTTATACCTTACTTTGAATTCATCTTATGCGGGTGCAAAATAAGACAGAAATGAAATGAGATCAGTTCCTCAATTTTTAAAGTTATGTTTGCACGAGAGACAGGTGGGCCTTTCCACACTGCACTGTTATAGCGTTATTATTCCACTGTCAACCTCCTTTGAGGCCCCTCCCTAAACTGCAAAACCTGGGATTCCATAGGAGGTTGAAAGTGGAATAATAGCGCTATAACTGTCCAGTGCGGAAACGGCCAGCATCTCCGACTTCCATCGCCCACCCCGACCTGAGAAGGCTGACGTCACGGCGGCAGGGCTCCACCCTCTGCTCCCCTCCGTACCTGCTTGCGCTTGACTTTCTCCTTCGCCGGCATGTCTAAGAATCTTTTTCCGCGACCCGCCCTTTTACCTCTCACTGTTTCAAGTCTTCCTCGCGTTTCACCAGCTGCCGGAAGTTGATTTCGGTATCCATAGCAACCATCCGGAAGTGGATTCCCCCCTCTTGGTTACAGCCATAGCATATTGGGCTTGCGAGTCCGTCGGTTCCAGATCGGACGGTCCCATTCCCTCCCTCCCTCCCCGTCTCTTTTTAGCGTGGTACGATCCTCTCATAGGGGAAGCTGCGTTGCTGGGCGAGAGAGAGAGAGAGAGAGAGAGATGTGTGTGTGTGTGTGTGTGTCTTTGATAAATAATTCATGAGGGAGGCGGGAAGAGGGTGGAGCGAGCCGAGCTCCGCCCTATCACCTGAATTTGTCCGCGCACAAACATCCGCCCAGCCCCTCTTATGAATATGCAGATAGCGGTAGGCGGGGCTCCGGGCCGAAGGCGAGCTGGCTTTGGCGAGATACCCCCCGAATGAGACTCGGCGGCCGGAAGGAAGCGGCGCGAGCCCCCTGGTTCGTCGCCCGGCGCCCCGTTTGCGCGTGCGCGCTGAGAGCAGCGGAGGGGGCGAGATCGAGAGGGAGAGACAGAAAGGGCAGGGCGGGGGCTGAGTCACCGCGGCCGGCTGCCGGAGCGACTGAAGGAGCGGCGGCCTCGCCTTCGTCCGCCCGTCCGAGCCTCAGCATCCTCTGCCCCGGCGTCCTCCGCCCCACCCCCTGAACCCGGGCGGCGGCTCCGAGGGGGATGAAGCAGTGGCCGCCGGCGGGAGAGCCGAAGCGACCCTGAGGCGGAGGCGCCTTCCCGCTCCCCTTCTTCCTCCACCTCGTTTTCTTCTCCGCCCTCCTCTCGCTCCGGTTGGGCCCGGCTCGGCCCGGCCGCTCCTCGTCTGCCGGCACCATGATGGAGGAGATCGACCGCTTCCAAGTGCCCGCCGTGAGGGCCGAGATGCAGCCGCTGGTGAGTCAGGCAGGCCCGGCTGGGCCGGAACGGGTCGCCCGCCTTCCTGCCAGGTCCGGCCCGAGAAGCCCGAGGGGGATTTCTCCTCAGAAGCACCCTTGCCGCCCTTATCGTCGTCGTCGTCATTATTATTATTAGCCTTCCTAGCGATGCCGGCGCCCGTTCGTTCCGGCCCCTGTTTCCCTCAGGCACCGCCATCCTTTCCTTTCCCTGTTTAGCGCCCCTCTCTCTCCCCTCCCGGCCGCCGTTTTTCTGCTCTGGGTTCCCACCAGCCGCCCGGCGGAGGGAAAGAAGGACGCCCCCTCCTCCCTTTTTCCCTCCCCGGCCACAGAAGACCAAGGGGCGGAGGAAGCGTCTTTTCCCGGTCCCAGTGAGGTTGCCCCCCCGCCAGCCCAGACACGCGCGCGCCCGAGGACCCGCCGCGGCCGCCGGGGGCGGGAGGCGTCGGCGAGGCTTGGTCGGCCCCACCTCTCTCTGCGGCAAGGCGGCTTCTGGCCTTGGGGGGCCGGAAGGAGGCGCCCCTGCAGGCGTGGGGGATGGGGGCAGGTAAGGAAGGAAGGGGGTCGCCCCCTTTGCACATCAGGGTGCGGAGCGGGGGGGTTGATTGGGGAAGCTGAGAGTCGGGCCGTTTCCTCACTAGTCTGTTATAGTGCTATTATTCCACTTTCAGCATCCTGTGGAAGCCTTAGGCCCCTCCCTAGACTGCAAACCCCAGGGTTCTGTAGGATGTTGAAAGTGGAATAATAGCACTAGAACAGTCTAGTGGAAAGGGTCACGGTGGAGGAGGAGAAGCGGTGCTTCTAGTGCAGGAAGACAGTTGTCTCCGCTCCCGGTGTGAAATGAGAGTTGTCTCCCTCCTTTTTCGGGCTTTTTCTTTTCCCAGGAGAAGAATTCCCTCCTAGGGAAGATAGTGGCTTCCTTGCTCTTTTTTTTTTTTAAGTGGGAGTACCTCTTTTTTAAATCAATGATGGAACTGGATTTGGGATCAGATCTGCTTCCTAACTCTATTCAAGAAGGATCCTTGGCCTTAAGGCCTTCCAGTCCGTGGGCAAGGGGGGCACCTGTGCTGCCCACCCTGGAGGGGCAAGGCAAAGGCTAGACTGTGGCTTCCCAGGTCGGGGAGAAAAGTGTTTTCTTTTGGTGCACGGGGTGGGGGGGCAGTCTGCCCTGGTGGCCTGGTTTGCAAAGGGTAGTCACTGGTCTTCTCTTAGCCCTTAAGAGCCCCTTGAGAGGCTGGTGATAGCAAGCAACCTCCCTAAAGGGCTCTCTCTCTCTCTCTCTCTCTTTAAGACATCCAACACCAGTCTATCCATTCTTCAGGACAAATTTGTCCTGGCCTTAGAGTACATTGCAGGGGAGTAAGGAACAAATTCTCGTATCTGTGTTAAGCTTTGGTAACTTTCAGGTTTGGAACTATTGAAGGGGACTATTTTCATTGGGGCTCCTTCCTCCTGCTTAGCATATGCTGTTTCTGTTGCAGAGAGAGGCTGCTCCCCCTTAATTTGCTGGGCTGCTGTTTCTTTGCAGTTCTTCTCTTCCTTTTGTTGAAGAATCCTCACCCTAGCCACTGTTTCTTTTCTTAGCAATGTCAGACTCTGGGGATCTTCTTGCCCAGTCCTGTCCTTTAACGGGTTTGTGAAGGCCTTTCTAGGTCCTGGGGGAAGGGGATCAGAACATGACTGGATGGTTTGGATCCATGTCTGCCTGGCTGATGACGTAATCCTTTTGTAAGCATGTATCAGAGGGGATGAATCTTGCATGTAGGCAGCATCTATAGGCAGTAGGGGAAAGAACATTGCCCATCCAGTGTCAGTCGGAGGTCAGAAATCTTTGTCATAGTGAGAAGTATGGGTCATGTTTGCTTTTCAGAAATTAGCAGTGGTGCTTGGTCAGTAAGTGAATGAAAGAGGAGAGAAAGTTGTAGTTTCAGAGCTTTCTCCTCCCTTGCAAGTGCGCAGGGCTGTTTACAAGGTTGCTGTCCCTTAAATTGGTTCTGAAAGTATTTCAGGCAGGCACTCTCTCTGCAAACAGTGCTTGCCTGCCTGCATGGATACGCCCTGGTCTATAGTTCACCTTCAGAATGCTTTCTGCCTCAGTTCTCACTGTCCTATGTATTGATTGCCTCCCTTGCAGTGCCCCTTTGGAGTGTGTTATAAGTTATCTCCTTATCTTTTGAGACCCAAACTGTTTATTTGGCTGAAATTGTATTTAAAAATACTGCACCCTGGCATTCAATTTCTGGCCATTTGGAATATTTTCAACCATTTTGTTCCATAGAATCTCTGTGTGCCCCTACATTATGGGTTAGATTGTTGTCCCTTTTTTGTTGTTGGGTGCTGTGTATCATCTTTTAAGACAGTTTGTGTTTACAGAGAAGGAGGGCCTAGGACTCACTAGGGTTCCTTTCTTTATCCCTTCTTGCATGGTAAACCATCCTGTGCTGAATTTAGCTACATCTCAGGGAACTGAGGGAGTGTCTGCTGTTTTCTCATCAGTAATTGTTAATTAGCCTAAACATGTGGCTTTATTTGGCAGCATTCACAGTGCACCTTTGGACCTACCTTTCAGTCTTTTCTTCCCCATTACTCTGTGTTCCCTTCTTGCCTTTAAATATTATTGAAAGATGAAAGGAAGTCTTAGTACTTTTGGCATGTGTGAGCTTCTTGAACTTTTGCTTGTTATTTTATCTGTGTGATCTTTACATGCTTGCTGAATGTTCCAGCTCTATAGTACTTTAATCTGAAGAGAACCTTTAACTGTTCTATTCTAATAAACTCATATTTGTTCAAGTGCTTAACTTTGTATTTTTACCTGTCTTCTGCTTCATGAGTAAATGGGTCTTTTGTGATGTCTTCAGGGTTTTTTTTTTAAATTACTATAGTTACTAGTGTTTCAACTACCAAGTTGGTTGATATGACTCATATTGTAAAAAAGCCATGCTGGTATCCTGTTTATTTCCAAACCCAGTCCAACATTCTGGTGCTAGCCTTTAAAACACTGCAGGCCATGATACCTAAACACATGATTTTCCTATAACTGCTTACCCAGTCTTAAGATCTTCACTGGGCCTTAGCTCATGCCTTCCTTACCAGAAGTGTAGCATGCAATCAGAAAGAGAGGGCTTTCTTTCTGGTAGTGTTCTGGCTCTCCCTAGAGCAACGCACTTGTACTTTTCTGGAACAAACAGATGTATTTTTGGTTTACCCAGACCTTTTAACTTACTTTTGTAATAGAAAAGTTTATGGTCTTCTGATTTTTTCATGATGGAAGGTGGCAGAGAAATGTTTCTAATAAATATTGGCCAGATCCTGTCAACATCTTGCACAGACATATGTTTGCCTACAGAACTGCTTGCATATTTTTCTCCAGTGTGGAACATATTCATATAGTGCAGTGTTGTGGAATTCTCTTGGCATTCTCTTGCCTATTTGGGTGCACATTCAAGTATACGGCATTGTCATTCAGTACAAGGGTTGTGTAGCACAATCAGTGCATAGCTCCCTGTGAAGAGAGTTATACCATGCAACCCTTAGTCAAAAAATCTTGCCAAGTGGTAATAGTTTCCATATCATCCCTGTAATCAGAATCGTTAACATCTGCCTATATTCATCCCTTCTCTTCCTTGAAGAGTCACAATTGTGAACGGAATATTGAAATACTAGTTTGACAGTATATTCCATTAACCTGAGACCTGCAAATTGAGAGCACTGAAGCATCATCTCTAAGCTGTATTTTTCCATTTTAAGTACGTATACATCTTTTTCCGTGAAACATCTAAAACATTGTGCAGGTGGTAGCATGTCACTCTAAGACAGATGGGAACTAAACTGTTTGGTCAAGAAAATGAGGGAAAAATTGTGTTGAAGCATCAGTATTGGCTTCAGATTGTATCATGAAAATCATCATAATATTATGGTTCTGGTTGTATAAATAGCAAAACATGAATTTTGGAATAATTTGATGAATAGTGGCAAAACCCTGGCTGGCTGAGTGAAAACTAGCCTACTATCTGATACTAGAGGTCCTGTTAGAGATCCCATGGTTGGTGGGGACATGAGATGGGTTGTCCAGGCAATAGAAAGACACTCCCACTCCCTGCCCCACCCCCGCCCGAGAGATGTACTTTTAACCTTAAGTGTTCTGCTAGGAGCATTTAATCCACCAAATCTTTTAGGGTGGTTCAGTATACCATCCTGCTTTAAAATGTTTTGCTCTTGTTGTATGGCAGTGGTTATAGTCATCTTCAAACTATTTTCATTTATCATGTTGATCTTTGTTACCCTGACATTTATCATATACATTGGTGATGCTATATAAATACATAATGATGGTGATGGTAGTTTTTCTACGTTTTGGTGATTTTATATGCTGTTTTTAATTTATAAAAAAGAATCAGTACAGGGTTGTGTTTGTTTGTTTGCAGCTTAATACATTAATAAATATATGAGGGAGCAAGAAATTATTCCCGAAATTAACAGATCTATGGGGTGTACCATACAAGGGATGGAAACTGCAGCATCTCTACTGGAAACCTTGTGGCGGCTCCTTTTATTTTCTGTCCTTGGCAGATGTTGCTCCCATATTGTCAAATGTTTTGATGTTAAGAGAGCTGAAAATGTATTTCAGAGAATGACAGTTTTTGTGGTGGGCAGATTCCACTGCTACATGTTCCACAAATTGTTCAGTCAAGCATGTTATATCCCACCTTCTATCTTCCCCTTTTGGTCAGTTTCTATTCATGTACAATAAACTTTTTTTTTTCCTCCTTTACATCTTCACTCTTTCATTATAACTGCTGCTGATTTCAAGTTCAGTGCCTGGCTTGTGTAACCATATATTCTGTCTCCAGACCTTGGAAATCTGGGGCATAGAAGAAATGAATTTTGAATATTTGTGTAAAGCACAAATCATACTGAAGCTCTAGGTTGTGGCTCACATTGAATGAGAGATAATCATTGTTGCCTTTGTGTGAATAAACACATTATTTCATCTATTCACAGCTTTGTATACATAGAATGTGTTTGTGCAGACTTTCCTCTAAAGCAAGCAAGAGTTTGTTTTCACCGCCTGAGTACATTATCAAAATTCCTTTTTGCAAATAAGAGCTGGCAGAAGTCATAATCCCCAACCACAGAGAATGTCCTAAGGGAGGAGTGCAAGTTGGCAGCAGCTCCACAGCATTTCCTGGGCAGATTTGTCTCTTGTGGGAAGCTATGGAAGGAAGGGCTTTGTGCTTAGATCCAGCTTGAATTTGTGACCTTTTGACTGTGAGCAGATCCCGGTCAGCCCTTTCCTTGAGAGCTCATTTCCTTGCTTGGTTGTTTTGTGGTCAGCAAGGTTCAATTGCTCATCCTAGCCCTTTGATTCATCCTTGAAGCACATTTAAGCATTTCTATTTGCTGGAGGAGAAATATCACCACTTCTGCACACAAGGGCTCCTGCAGATACAGTGGCAGGTTGTGAAAGACAGATCACACACAAGAGTGCTATATCCAGTGGGATCTGTCAGTAAGTGTGCATGGAACTAGGTTGCTAATAATGTGGCGTGTTTTCCCCCACCCTTGTCTCCACTGACCTAGTTCTTTTCAAGCGTTTGCACACAGAAATCATTGCAGGTCTTCTGGACTAGCATGTTTAAAGCTCAATACCTCTGGCGACTACAGTAAGGAGAGCCTACTTGTGGTAGCTGGACTTGTCAGTGTAGGAGTGACACATGTGGGTGAAACTCTGAAGAAAGTATTCTGCATGCCAAGCAAACACATAGCCTCATAGCAGCTGACCAAGCGAAGATTGGCTACTTTTTTGATTTTTTAATTCTGGTCTAGCCTTGGAACTTCTGTGTGTACATTAAACAGAGTGCCACAGGGGGTGGGAGAGGGTGCTTTGTACATAATGTTATCCTGAGTCAGCAACTGATTTGTTTATACATGCAAGGTAGCCTGAAAAATTTGTGAAAACTAATTAAATATTTGGAAATCCATTCTGGTTTGATTTAAATACGTTGTTGCTTATTATAATCTGGTGCTTGTAAAATGTTTTTATAAAACCAAAATAGAGTAAATTCAGCATAGGATTTTGCCATATGATTAACATCACATTGATAATAGTTTCTGTCTATTTCCTTGTTCCTTTAACAGTACCAAAGTCAACTCTAGTCAATGGATTAATTGATTAAGAGAATAGTCAGGGTTTGGGATTTTGATTCTTCAAAAGGAATAGCAATTGCGTAGTCAGCACCCCCCCACCGGTGCTGATTTGTAGTGTAGTATTTGCTAAAATGTTTAAGGTATGTTTTGTTTGTTTTCGATACTTATATACTATCCAGTTACAAAGAGTTCTTTGTGTAGTTTACATGAACCATGATATATGCATTACATAATTTAAAATATGCAGTATCAAGCAATACAGTTGTAAATACAATTAATACTAAAAGCTGCAATCTAGAATCAGCCCACATACAACTGAGAGATGCATGGTTGCTTCCATGAATCTGTGAAGATGGTATCAAATTGTTGAACTTGGAAACAATCCTGTTGCCTGCTTGCTGCTTTACTTTTACAAAGTTTAGTCCCATCTGCGTTCACTCTCCACAGAGCAATGGGGTCCACTGTGGTTCTTTTAGGAAGATAGCAACCACTCCCAACATCTTCTTGAGAATCAACACCAGGATCAGCACCCACTAGTTTTTATGTTTCCCACTATATGAATTATTTTATTTATTTTATTTGTTTTTATTCATTTTATTTAATTACCTCTCCTTATTGTTATCTACCCTTTATGTTGGCTAAGAGTAATTAAGAATAATGATCAATTACCATAAAGTTCAAAGGCAACAAGAATAGTGTAATAAAAAGTAGTGAAATGCTGTCAAAAAAGGTGCCAATCTGGTCTTCCAGGGCAAAGAATTCAGCAGGTCTTCTGTGGCCAGTGAGGAGGCCCTTTCTTTTTTCTCTATCAGTCACACCTCAGCTGTGGTTGGGACATAGAGAAGAGCTACTGTCTGCTCTTAGAGCAGGTACTTATGGGAGTAACTTGGGCCTGAGTAATTTAGGGTGTTTAAAATAATCAACAACACTTTGAATTGTGCCCAGAAATAAATTGATAACTGGCACAGCCCTTGTAGACCAGGTATAATATGATCCTTTGCACACCATCACTCTTGCAGCTGTGTTCTAGACCAGCTATAATTAACAGATAAGTCCCTGCGGAGTACATTATAATACTTACAGTAATGGAGTCTGGATGTAACTAAGCCACATGCCACCATGGCTAGGTCAGACATCGACATGAACAGATGCCATTAGTGCAGCGGGCAAAGCTGGGCAAAGATACCCACAGCTCCCACCTGACCAGGTACAGAACTGAGTTAAGTTAACTAAGTTAACTGAGTATAAGCCAGCCTCAAAATACCAATCTGATTTGTCAAAAGGAGCACTAAAACAGGTTGAATTCTTATTCGAGAGTTCCATCTGTCTTCTGACAAGGAGCACCTTTGAATGAAGTTTCAGTTTGTTAGACCTGATTCAGATTGTTAGACCATTACTGCATCCATAGATACTAACAACTGTAGCAGCTTCTTTGGGGATAGATGACACTAAGAGATATTTAAGATTCAGTAGCCTTAGCCTAATAGCATCCAATCCTCAGAATCCAAGGCTCATGCCTCCCGCTCAATGACAACCATACTTTCTTAGAGTTCTGAAATTTCTTTCTAGAGATGGCAACTTCATCTTTCAACTCCAAGGTTGCTTCAAGACAGGGTTGCTCCTAGCTCTACAGTCAGAGCACAGTGTGCCACAATTCCATCTCTACAACTTTAGAGATTTTTTTGTTTTGTTTTGGGTAAGAAAAGAGATGGAAGCAGCAGGAGCAAAACACAGGAGGACTACAGATGGAAAGTAGTGTCATCTGCCTGTAAACCAATGCAGTAAAATTCTGTGAAAGATGCAAGGCCGGTACACAATAGAAGTCTCATCTGGAAGCATCCTGGTAAAACTTCCAGTTAAAGTAGCACTTCAGCCTGCTGACCTGTTTTATAAAGTGATATGCAAATAGGTATATGTTGTTAAAGACCTCTTTAAATGGAATGGTTTCAAAGTACACCCATGCAAGTTATATCTGAAGCATTTCTGGTCTATAATCTTTTCAAACTGCTGACAGTGAAGCATATTGATTACTTATATGCAGTAGCTATGGCATTGTATGGTAGAATCATCCTTAAAGCTCCCTGGTTCGACATACTGTATTTGAGGAAGATGGGTAGTTCTAACACTTGGTCTCCCTCCACTCCACTTGTAACTTCCTCCAGTAATAAAGCGAGACTTGAAAAGATTGTTCTGTATCTGATTGGGTCATGCCCCTCCATTTCTTGGAGTGAATAGCTGAAATAGCAATACATTTTGCAAGCAGAGCTACATTTACAGTAGTCCGAGAAGCTCAAAAGATAAATAAAATGGTTCCAGTTCTCAGGAGTGCATATTTTTTTAGGTAGGACTTTGCTAGCTGGGATCTCACAGAGCAGGTTCATTTAAGATGGGGTCACTCTCGGAGGCAGTGAAAAGCAGAATAATGCAACCTTTATTGTATGTCTTCTTAGACTGTCAGCATTAAGCTCCCTTTGGCACCTCTCTTGAGTGGGAGTTTCTTGTCCCACTCTACTTCTGACTGTGAGTGCGAGTACAAATAGTCAGACTAGATGGTGTTTTTTAACATGTTTGCTTAATAAGTGCTTGGGTCATATCCCTTTGAGTATTTCTAACTGTTAAGAGTAGACCCAGTGGAATAGACAGAAGTTAATTGTGAGTAACTTCTCACTTGATTTTAGTGGGTCTCTGCCTCCTTTGTAGTGCTGGCCTGGACTAGTTTTGTTCTTCTGTTTTGGATTTTGTTGTTAATGTTATGTCTGTTTCACTGTACTGTGTGGTTCAGAAAATAACTGCATTAGTGTTCAGTTTATTTAAAATTATATTTGAAATAATTTTTAAGTTATTTCATACTATACTTTATACCCCCCTTTGGAAGGACTGACACTGTGAAAGTAAGAAAATAAGTGATAAAGTAGAGGATTTCCTGACTGTGATGGAGAAGATTTGTCATATTTTCTCCAACCCCAAACTGGGAAGAGTTGGGCTACAAATTTACCCTGCCTTTGTATTACCTTCTCCCTGGTGTGTTATGACTGGCCACGTATACTTAAAGCCCCAGCTCAGTTCCTTCTTGCTACTGAGGTGAAGTTGATTCATGTCATCCTGGAAATCAGATTCAGTACAATAGTGCTATTCACCAGCTTGGCTGAGGACAGTGTGGGACAGCCTGTCTGTTCTTATTGCTACATTATGATATCTTCTCCCCCCTCCTTTCCCATCTGTAGAGAGTAGACGGAACATGTGTCTGCATGCAAAGCCACTTTTCCTTTGGGGGAAAGGAGTCTGTGGGATGCTGCCACGGGATGCTGAGTGAGTGACTCAGCAATGTGCAAATAACCATTCTCCACTCTTAGCCATTGTCCATCACAACTGCCAAAGCGATCATTTTAATCTTGCACATCCAATTTAGAATTCTTCAGGGGCAGCTTGATAAATGTGTCCTTCAAAACTGTTAGTTTTTGTTGCAGATGAGATCCTGCAAGGAGAAAACAGTGTAGTAATTCTCATTTTTTTTAAAAAAGTTGTAGTCTACTTTAAAACCATAGCATTATAAAAATGTTTTAAAAACTTTTTTTTAAGTAAAGAGACTAATATGCTTACCTGGAAAATTCATTCTGGTAAGGACCCCCCCCCCAATGTAATAAAGCTTAGAGTTCTAGCAATCAAATATCGTTGGAAAGAGGGCTGTGTTTGTTTGCATTTTACAGCAGGAAAGAATAGGCAACTCCTCCTAGGTAGGGAAGGTGGGATGCCACCACCAAGAAGGTCCTAGGTTGAGCATGAGTAAATGTCAGTGGTTGAAAGACTTCTTTGGTTCCCTGTGGGACATGCAAGAGCTGCAACCACTATTTGTCTATCTATGCCATCCCCAACAAGTTGGGGGCTTTAAAGAGTATGTGTTTTAGCCCTGAAATGACCAGTAGCAGCACAAAGCTTCTTAGGATGCTACTGCCCATTTTGCTACTTTGGGGAGCCTCCCCTTATAAACATTTTAGGAATATATAGTCCTTTCTTGTAAAAAAGAAGTGACCAAAACAAGAAATCTGGTGAATTCTTGGCTTGATACTAAGCCTCAAGGGGCCTTCCTTTAGATTCCTATAAAGCAAACCTACAGCAAACCTCAGAAAATATGGTAAAATGGCAAATAACTGTTCTCCAGAGCCTTGGATAGTGCTCTTGGACATTGGAGAGGATATCTCCCCCAGTTGGGGTGAGTGGAGACCCTGAAGTGGCCTCAGAAATAGCTGTGGGACCACAGTTTGTCATTTTTGAGTACTGGCACCTGAGCAACGGCAACAAGGTGTCAGCAATGTTCTCAGTACACAGAGAAGGAGGAATAAGCCATGGATTGTATGGGGTCAAACTTTAAAGGTTAAAAATAGTGCCTCTGATTAGTCCTGGAAACTAATAGGAAACAAATGGAGGTCTTTCAGAGCAAGTACAATTGTTCCTGCAACTTGGCATGATTAAGTGCCTGACTTCTGCATTCTGGACCAGTTGCAATTTTTGAAGTCTTCAGGTGCAGCCCTATATGGCTAGGTGCCCATTCTAGAGATTATCAAGGCATGAACTACTAAGACAAGGTATCCATTTCCCTGGAGAGGATACACCTGGCTTGCCCTGACTTAGTTTTCACAAACAGCCATTCAAGACCCTTGCTAGTAGCTTTGTGTTGTTGTAAAAGAAAAAAAAGTATGTTTGGATCCTTGGAGAACACCACAGAGTAACACTTTAGGAACCGGACAGGAAGATTCCTACAGCACCATCTTCTAGAATCATTTTAAGAAGACATAGCAAAGCTGGGATTTCATTTAACTTGCCAAGAGTCTCCTCTTGTTGTTACAGTCGGTGAGCTTAAACTTGAATATATGTAGCTCTTTGGAATATCAGCTTCACTTTCCTCAGTTTAAAAAATGCCCCCTCCCTGCCATTCAACCCCCCCACCTTAGCTAAGTAAGCAGATATGTGCCTACAACTGGTGTTCTGAGTTTCCTTCTTGCAAGCACCTCTTTTCAAAACCTGTTCCTTCTTTCCTGCTGAGGAACCACAGGCTTCAGCATTCTAGAACAGCAGGGCTTGCCAGACTGCGTTCCTTGGGTGCTGACTTTTTTTTTAAAGGCTGTTTTTGCCATCTCGGTGAATGCCCTGTGGGTGGTTTGAACAACTCTTTATTCAAATGGTCCCCACAATCTTGTGACAACTAAGGTCTAGGAATAATAAGACATTGACTGTAAAGGGATTCTTTTAACTTAGGGCTGGTGGCATCTGGTGGAAGGGTGGTCTCAAGCTGTGTTTGTCAATGACATGCTTCTCTTTGTGTCACATAGCCAGATGCAGGACTAAAATATTAATTCCACTGGCAACTTTGAATTTTTCAGAAAAGGTTTTATTGTTCTAAGAACAGCATTCTATTCTGGTCTCCCACTCCCCCTGGGTGGGTACGGTATATAGGATTAGGGATGAAGTTGTGTTTTTTTTGTAAAGGAATACTGTCGCAGGATTGGTGGCTCTTGGCTGTAGAAAACTGACAGGACATAACTAAATACAGTGGGCTGTTAGAAATGTATTCATATGGAATCTAAAACTTGGGATAGAACCTGGTGGCCCTCTTGGTATTTGAGAGTTGGATTAGAATTCATGGATGTTAGGCAATATATCACACTTGAATAATCTAAGATGTGGAGTGGTCACTTCTGGGACCCACCATGAGCAACAGCAGTCTCCAAATACACAAAAATGTCCCTCCCCCAGTTCAAAACTAAAAGCAGCCAGAATTCTATTTCTGGTTTTATTTTGAGGGGAAGGAGATAAAGCACGGGAGGGGCTGCACTCTACTTTATTGTAAAACTGCTCCACAAAGTGACTTCCATAACTGCAAAATAAAATGTTCGCTGTTTGTCACCATGGGTGTGTGCGCAAACCCTAGAAATGTCCTAGGAGAGGTGCAAGTGCAGCCTATGGGTCATACTTTGCCCAGCTATGATGATCAAATGCAGGGGATTCAAATCTATTCCCAGTCGATTTGGCTGGAATGACCAATGGTGGTGGAGGAGTTTGCTGGGGAAAACTATTTCATCAAGCGAAATAAGAGAGTGCAACCTGGGGAGGAAAGGATCCTAATTGCTGGTTGCACTTAGAACAAACAAAGTTTGGAGCACTAACTTTTAAAAAAAAAGCACCTTGCTGTTCATTCTCTTCTCCTCAGCTCTAAATAGAATATTATTTATTATTGGTACTTGTTATTCTGAATGACAAAATGGCCATTCACAAGCCCACGCCCAGTGTAATGTTTCTGCAGTGGCAAATAACTGTCACTCTTTCTGGGATCGAAAGGACATTCATATTGTTGGTCATGCTTTAAAATAACACCATTGGCCTTAATTGCTCTTTTCCTCCAAAGTAACAGGTAACGCACTTGCATTCAGTGCGTTAGTTGCACACTCTGAAAGTGAAAGTCCTCCCAGTTGGTCTCACCAGGATAGAGAGAGCACCCAACCGTGGGTTACATTGGTCTGCTGCCAGCTCATCATTGCTAGCACAGGGCTCACTGCATATAGCCAATAGGCGTAAATGTAGAGTTGAGAATCACATTTCCTTAGCCCAGATTCCTGCTGTGAGTATTTATCCTTTCCTTGATCTGCATGTTATATTCTCCATTATTCTTGGTGTACTGCCCCATTTCAAAACATTTTTCAGGAGCGTCTTTTTGGACTTCCATTTTGTGTGCAGCTGTAGCCAGCTTATTCACATTTGCTTTTATTTTATAGAAAAAGCCTATTTTTTATTTTACTTATTAAAATATCTGTGTCCCATTTTCCATCCAAAGATCTTGGGGCAGCATACAATAAAGTCAATTTAGACGATGGTAAACAATTTAAAATTTAAATGTTAAAGCCCTGGATAAAATCATGAGGCACTAAAGGCTATAATGAACTGCTGTCTTTTAACTTAACATCATCATGAAGCCAGTGTTGATTGTGGCTGACCTCCAGGAGGAGGCTCATTCCACAACCCAGGTGTTACAACACAGAAGACTTTTCTTTTTGTCCTTACACAGTGTATTGCGCTCACTTTGGGACTCAAAGAAGGGGTTGTACTGCAGACCTCGGTCCTCAACCAGGCAGACAGACATGCATATATGTATGTGTGTATATAGAGAGAGAGAGAGAAAGAGAGAGATGGCGGGCTGCTTTAAAAGTTTCAGGGTCACAGGATACAGAGAGCTTAAAAGCACCCACACCTTAAACTGGAACTGGAAGCATATTAGCTGCCCTCATCATTTCTTGAAAGACCATGTTACGTGGTTTCTCTTAAGTTCTTCCAGTCAGCAATCTAACTGCTATATTTTGCAATAGCTGCAGCTTACAAGTTGTCTTCAAGTGCAGCTCCATGCAAAGCACAGTGCCGTAGTCTAATCAGGAAGTTACCAGTGAATAAACTGCTGTGGATAAGTTATCTTGCCCAGGGAAGGCCGTACCTGGTGGACCAGTCAAATCTGGCGTCAGGTTCTCTGAACTACAGTCTGTCTGGGCCTCCAGGGCTCAGAACTAAGAGTACAAGGTATCCCACAAAGCTGGTGTGATAGAATGCAGTGGTCATTGTTGAAAGCCAGTGAGAGGTCCAGGGAGATCAACAAGGCAGCTCTTTTCATCTTTTATCTGGAGTAGATCATCAGCCAAGCAACCAAGGCTGCTTTGGTACTGTGTCCTGACCTGGAAGCAGACTGAAATGAATCCAGATTCTTCCCAAAATGCTTAAAGTTGGCAGCTATCACATGCTCAGGTGTCTAGGCTAAAAAGGAAGTATTTGCAGTAGAACAATACTTTTCATGGTCTTTTGGGTGTTCACTCACCACTGAGCACATCTAAGAGGAATTCAGACTGGTAATTCTGAACAACAATTATATAATATAAACTGAGAGAGCAGAGAAAAAGTTACCTGAAACTTAAAAAATAAACACCTGCCTAAACAAGAAGGTCTTTACTATACAATGATGTCAGAGACTCTCCAAGATTAATGAATTTCACAGTTGTAATGGGATATGGAGAAAGGTCTCTTCCTCAAGATGTTAGGGTGCAGACAGACTCATATGGCCAGAGGCAGTCCTTATAGCATCCTGGACCTAAATTGTTAGACATTGTCAGCACTTCGAATTGTACTCAGAAACAAACTGGTTACCAGTGCAGTGCTTGCAAGATAGGTGTGATACAATCCCATAAACAGCCACCCATTAGTCTCTTGATCCAGACTTACTTTAGCACATTACCTTCCAAATTAAGTATAGGTTTCTAGAGCAAAAAGCAGGCATAGAAACAGCACATAGCTGGCTGCTGTTGGTGGTAATCAATAGAATCCATATTTTGTTTCTGCCGAAAGGACTCAGCATCAGAGTTTTCTCAGTGTGCTTGATTTTGTGTTTCATCTAAGCATGAATAAAAATCTTAGCTCAAAAGCTCCTTTCCATCAGCCTGAGCACTGAAGAGTCTTCTGACCTTCTCTGTGCTCTTACCTTTGAGGATGGCCTCACTAACAGCACTTAGTTTTAGAGTCAAAGTAGCTGGAGAAACTTAACAGGAACATCTGATTGTCAGCAGTGTGAGTCATGCTGCTTCATGAGCTACACAGAAGGAGATTGCCCACTCCTGGGCTGAGGCCATATTGTGAAAGGGGCACTGAAGTCCCGTCTGTTTGCTTCATAACAGCTGTGTACTTGCTCATGTTTGTATTGGAATTGGGGTACACCTGTGGTGAAGCTGCCATTGTTTTTTTGCCCCTGGGGCAACACAGGCTCTTCAGGTAGCAAATACTGCATGAGTGGTGACTAGAACAAAAGGAGTTTTCCCTAATTGTTCCCTACTCTTTTGTTTCCTGAAATTGCTGCAGGCATTAGGAAGCCTCTGTTGGCACAGGTTGGTGTTTTGTGCTGCTAGTGGTAATCTTGGTGCTTAACCAATCAGTTTGTGTGCCATAATCAGTGCTGGTAGTAGCCTCTTCTGACTTTAGGAGAACAAATTTTTGTCTGCCAACGTAGGATGTTACCATATGCATAAAAATGGGACTTGCTTTCTGAATAAATACAGATATGACTCTGCTGCTAGAACTGAAGGAATTGATACTTATTGATTTCATATCCTTCCTCTCCCCCAAAACTGAGACTGAAGGCAGCTTACAAAATTAAAGCAGATAGCAATAAAACAGACAAACAGAGATAAAACATAAGATGCTACTATTAAGATGTATTTATTCTGTAAAATTAAAACCAGGTTCAAACATATCCATTAAAAAAGAAATAAAAACAGCACAACTCCTTATTGAAAGCCCTTTTGTTAGAAACAGCCAGTTCCCCAAAGCCTGTCAGACTAAAAAAATGTCTCTGCCTTCCACCAGAAAGACCCCAAGGAGGGAGTCAGTCTAGCCTTGTGGTGAAGGGAGTTCCAGATCCTTGGGGCCTGGTACAGTCTGCATCAATCGTTCTGTGGAGGTTATGGAGAGTGAAGGCACTCTCTTTGGTACTGAATGCACACAGGCTCATGCATTGCTATGACTGATCTAGTCCCAGAATGTCAAAATAAGAGAGCACCCTTTTTCTCATATACCTACCAAGATAAATTATTGCTAAGTGTTAAATTTTTCATCACAATATTTTTCCAAGAAGCAAAAGATAGTGGACATAATATACCTGTTTTGTTCCCAAATTCCGCAAAATGGGGACCCAAAGTAGGCCACCAAGATTTTTGTGGGGTAAACCAAAAATATATATTGGTGTGTTTTTTTTGGATTTTCTAATTCTTATGGTCCTTCCTCTGGGAAATTTTTAAGAAAGAAATAGTCTAGTTCATCTGTCTTTACTGTTCAGTCTGCTGAGCTGTTCTGTGCTGTATACTGTCTTGGCTGTCTCATTTGGCCTCTTTCCTTTTAGACACCCATTCATCATTTTAGCATAAGGACAGCATCTGAAATGGTAGCTTATTAATACATAGATAGATAGATAACACTTTCATAAGTCTTGTTTTGGTAAGATCATGACATGCTGAGTTGACACTATACTGTTCTAGTAAGATCATGTTATATTTGGTTGTTCTGTAGTAATGAGGAGTGGAAAAAAACCTGTATACCAGCCCCTAAAATCTGCAGTCCATAAGCTGAGAGTGCTTTAAACAAACCCCTGGCTTGGAAAAGTTCCTTTTGTCATGCTTTCTTAAAATGAAAATATCTGGCATAGCAAAATGTGGGTCTCTTAAACCATTCAGCAATAACAGACTAGGTGGCAGGTTTGAATAAATGGATCCTGGCCCTCTGGTAGTCAGTGAAGGTAAGGAAGCAAACTCTATTTATCTTAGTAAAGATTGGTTCTTTTGTTTGTTTGTATTGATTTTGGCTCCTGGATATCAGTCACTGGCAAGGAAGCTTCCTTTAGAGGCCTTTGTGGGATGGTAACACCCGAATTGATAAAGGAAGATTTGCTGCTGGCAAATGAAATCTGTCACATCCTAAAATTCAAAAGCGTATCTGGCCAGTGGCTAAACTTCCAACAAAACAAACAAATTACTGTCCAGACATGCGGGGGAAACTTGCATACCAAATAAGAAGCATTTGAGATTGGCTTGTTTCAAGTCTTGCCTTGTTGGATTGCATTCAGGCATCCAATGGCACGCTTGGCGTATCTTCTCCTGCAGTGGCAGCCTGTGTTCAAGGCTGAGTTGCTGAGTGCAAAGAAGTGTGAGAAATGGTGTTGGGTGATCAGTCCCCAGCGACCCAAAGTGCAAGATGTCTTTGAACCTGCCATGCTCATCAAAGGAAAAATACTTAAATAAAATGAAATCATAATTACATAATTCTTTTTTAAAAATGGAACATTCTAAGATAGCATTGACAGAGCACTTTTTGAATATTCAGAGTGCTTTTTGTACGTTCTCAGTCATCTATAATAGCAGCCCACAAGTGGGCTCAGTATCATTCCTGAATTGTGGTTGTTGAGGGCAGGGTTGCCTGAGAGAATTGCAGATTGGCAAACCACAAGACCAGCAAATGTTTGTGGCTGTGGTGAGGCATAGAACAATAATTTGTTAGCTCACATGCCTTATCTGCTACATTTACACTTCCTTTAATTAGCCACTGGTTTTGCTTTCATAGCTGCTGGTGAGAAGGTGAGGGATGTTATTTCAACAGTTTTCTCCGTACTTGTCTCTATGATAGGGAAGTGGAACTAACTATATTTTTCCCTTTTTTGATAAGTGGAAATGAAATGCCCTTGGTATCAATTTAAAAGGAAACCTATAGGCATAGCCTTTGATGGTGGGCCAGTTCACACATGCCTGAGTGCCAGTAAGAAGAGCCTTGGAGTTATTCCACATGAATAACTTTTTCTTACTGGTATTCTTAACTAATTTCTTAACAAGAGGACTTTTTCATCAGCCACCCACTTTTTCATCAGCCACAAAACAACATTAAAGACCTATCTCTTCTGGCACAGCTATCCAGATTATTTTGAAGTTATGAGTATTTAAAGTATGAATTAATTGTTTTTAATATGTACGCTCTTAAAACTGGTATTATGCCGTCTTACCTGATTATGTACTCTTGATGTTTGTGTTTTTAACTGTGCCATGTGCCTATTTATTGCTGTATTTTAATCTGTTGTTCTCTGTCCCAATCCATAGGAAGAAGTGGGCAAAGAATAAATATTATTGTTGTGGTTGTTGTTAGTTATGTGTTTATATATACACACACACACAATACACACACAATTCTATATACTCAGAATATTTATCCCCTTCATTGTGTGCCTACAGATAAGGTGCATCTTGTATTTTTGTGCTGTGATACTGTACAAAGAGAATGTGTCTTCTTCTAGACAAAATCATGTGGTTTACTGAATCCTGATTGTACAGGGCAGTAATTTTTTGTTTTTAAGAATCACCCATGCTTTCTCAGGTTCCCCACGGAAAAAGAAGCTTTGTCTGTATTTTGGACAGGGACAACCCAAGACATTCAACTGCTGCAAAGCAAAAGAATGGTTCCATTTCTTCACCTGCTAGTCAAAATGCATAGCACTTGCACAGGTCAGCCACATGAGGCAGAAAATCTCGAGTGTCTTTTGTGCTCCTTGGTATAAAAGGTACAGCCGCAACAAATTAAATAGCTAATGATTTGCTCCTTCTTTATGAGACCCAGAATCAGATGCTGGAAGCAGCAGTCTCATTCTTTCTAATGTTGGTGCTGTCTTCAGTTTTGGAAAACAGAGAAGAGACCAGTGCTTGGAAATGTGAGGTGTTCCTTCTATGTAATGACTAACTTCTCAAGTGCAGTTTTGCTTTGTTTTGTTTTACAATTGCAAATTACACCAACAAATGCAAATAAATGAAAACTATGCCAGCAAAGACAATGTGGTGGGCTATTTTGGTCCCTTCCTCCACGGCCCCAAGGGAATTGTGCCTTTTGAAATCTGTTATCCCCCCATGGACAGTTGGGATGGAGGATGTTTGACACAGCTAAATGTCCATATGCTATGTGATCAGCAGTTTCCCTTTAATGGTAGTGAATCGGTAGGGAAATTTCAGTTTTCAAAATGCCTGCTGACCCTTTGCTCTGAATGCCAGCAGATAAGGAAAGGAAAAGGGCAAATTCAATATGACTTGCACGGGCACTTCAAAAGCCTCCTCTCTGTTGAAAAAAAGAGCAAGTGTTTGCTAAATGGGAGGCAGTCTGTATTTTCCTATATTTAGACCGTTCTTCTTGCTGGAATCCTGTTTCTCCCAGAAAAGAAAATCAAAACATCCATTTCCAAGCCTTGTTTAGAAATGAGATATCCTGTGTACTGTGTATTCACTGAGCCACTGTATTCTCTCAGGCTTTGCATTTGGACTGAGTGGCAAAAATTTTTATTGCAGCCCTCCATAGCAGTAAGCAGTTAACTGAGTGAAGAAACTTTTGTAGCCAAGATGCTGCAGTCCACCCATGAGAGAAAGATTTACTGAAGTATGAACAAGGTGGTGGTGGGGGGAACACAGTGAGGGAGACCTCAGATAGCCCAGTGAGGACCCAGTGAGCATGCTTAGCAGACATGGAGTACTGGTGGATTGCTGGGAGGGGAGTGAAATAACTGGAAGGGGGAATGTAAAAGAAGTTTTCTGGAAGAAGCACAGCTGCCTAGAACCTTGAACAGAATATACCCATACTGCAGCATTTTGCTGCATGAGCTCATCCCCCAACTTTCCTTCACACTGCAGTATTACTAAGCAACAACCCCAATTGAGGCTACAAAGATAGTTTTCAACGTCTGAGATTTCCAGAGGCAGAGACACAGGAGTGATCTTGCTCCTCCCTCTCTGCACTCTGGTATTATATGAGTGGCTGCCATTCACCCCATGGGAAAGATAAGCATCTTCATTGAGCTCTCTTCCAGTAAAGACAGAACTTTGGTTCTGATCCTAACATGCCAGGCAGCACAGTGATGCAACATGAGTCTGACTCCCCAAGAGTCATTGTCTTAATGCTTCAACATTGTGGGAATGTCACTGTGGCAACACAGTGATGATTGGTTTGGGTGAGCAATGATCTCTCAATGGAATAAATAAGTTGTTATGTCGTGTTTTGTACTTGTAACCTGAATATTACCCCCAGCTTACCAATGTTAGAAGGGTATTTCTAATGCCATTTATGCTTTTCACCGGCCAAGCTGTCCTTCACTTTTGGCTCCTAGCCTGAAATTCCCAAACCTTACACAGTGATGAGGGAGTTGACAGCTAACCAGCAAAGTATCTCAGTCAACGGTGGGCTGGATGAACAAGTTTTCCCTTATAGCAATAGCATGTGTATCAGCTAAGTGCTCTCTAAGCAGGTTACAATGTTTTAGCCAGTTGCCCCAACAAGCTGGGTACTCATTTTACTGACCTGCAGAAAGATGGAAGGCTGACTCAAACTGGACTCCGGCAGGATCGAACTCACAACCTTGTGGCTTCAGTACCTGCATTTAACCACTGCGTCACCAAGGCTCTTTATAAGAACCTCCCATAGTCTATGATATTTAACATTCCATAAGAAGAGTGCACGCTCAAGATCTCCATGGTAAAATTGTAACTGATCTCTTAAGTGATCCTGGCAGTGATCCTGGCAGTGCATTCTTAAGAATCTGTACCATACTCAGTGACATGAAGGGCAAAGTTTCCTGCAAAAATCTTTAGACCACCATCTGGCTACCAATTTTCAAGCTGTAGTGAGGATGCTTGTGCCCAACCAACCTGTACATTCAGATGCAATGACTTATTAATATTGATTACAGTTGCAGTCTGAATCAGATGAAGTTGCCATTGGCAACAAGCAACTACAGCTTCCTCCCTTCCCTTCATTCCATGTAAAAGTAGGGATATGGCAACTGTAAATAGTGCTTAGAAGTCCGTTTTACTTTCTTTTGCATTTAGAAAAGAGGACTGAGGCAGAGAAGAAATATTACACATAATACTGTTGTATTACATTGCAGTAGATAATGCTGAGAATTCAGCTTAACTTTCTTTTCCTTTGGAAATGAGGACCTAGGATGTGTTAAATGTGTTAACTATTAAATGGGATCCTGTTGTAGGACACTATAATCAAGACCTACTGAACAAGGCTGACTTCATTAGCTACTGACTTTGCATTTATGAGGAAACTCCAAAAATAGTCATCCCTTAGGAAACAGAGGTAACTGTTAATTTCTTTCATAAGGAAAACACTTTCCACAGGGTAGCCATGTTAGCCTCTTGCACCCAAGACAGCAATGTGTGGCTCCTTAATGTGTAACACATTTATTTTTGAATGAGTTGTCATGTATTATGCCAAGTTTGCAAGGATTGTGCAGGGCTGTTGAGTGAGGTAGATCTCTCTCATTTATGGGGTCTCTGTAAGTCAAAGTTGAGTTGATGGCAGTTGATGAAATGGAATAAAGATAAACTAAAGATTAAAAGTGCAAAAAACAGGCCCAGCCTTATCTGAGAGATGTCATTTGGCTGGTCAGGGGTTTACACCTTTTATGCAGAATGACCAAAACAATAGCTTGTAATTATGCTACAATTATATTATGAAATAGCTTAAACCGGAAGTTGATTATCTTATGCAGGAAAGGATGCCTCCCATAGTGGAGTTTTGTTTCTTTTAAGTGGATCTCATTTTGCCTCCTCCTACACAAACTGTTGTTCCTTGCAGCCCTACAGCTAAATTGTGTAAGAGGATGTTGACTCCTCTTGAAGCAAGAAGCCTTCGTTTCTGCTGTTTGGTTACATCAGATAGACCAATGAATTATTCTTTCTCTTACTTTTGTCCCTTCTAATATGTTGTAAGAGAAATTCAAAAAAAGGAGGTTTTTAGAAGAACCTGTTGATAAACCAGTAGATGGTGCTTGCTTTCACAGCTAGTAGTGGCTTCAAAGCTGGATACAAGGTAAAAGGGAAAACGAGACTGCAATATAATCAATGGTAGAAGCACCCTGATTCATTAAATTTGTGGATAAATTCCAATGAACATACCCTCCTTCCTAGAGACAAGGCAACTAGTGCAGACACAAGTCTCAAACCAGGCTTGTTAACAGTAGTTTTATCTTGGAATATTCTGTCTCAAGAAGGAAAGAATTTCAGCCCTCAAAATACTTGCTGGTCCGGGAGCCACCTGTGTAATATGTAACTTAAATAGCAACATCCAGGTTTTCAGCCTTAAAGATTTTGTTGTTAGATCGGTATTTAATGTTGCTGTATTGCTCTTGGTTTTGCCAGCTAGAAATAATGCTTAGTGTGTCTGTCTTAATTCCAGTTAAGATCCTAAAATTCTAAGCAGAGGAACTACATCAGAATTGGGTAATTAAGCCAGTCTGAGCCTTCTCTGAAAAATTAGCTTTCAGGCAGATAGACAGGCATTTGAATTCTAGAATGTAATGTATGCCAAAGCGTTGCCTTCTCCAAATTTTGCTTCTAAATATTTCCATCAGAGTTTCTTGACGACAAAACTTGTTATGAAAGATTACACAGAAACTGTGTCTTAATTTCTGTTATATTCTTTTTACTACAAAGTTATATTCACCAGATTAATCAGAGAGTTGCCAACAGAATTAAAAAAACTCTTTTTGGCTCTTGATTTTAACTTGCCCATCCAAAGAATATGATTTTTTGTTTTTTTAAGAAAAAAAATTACAGGCTCTTGCTAGTTACATTGGATTACAGGAAGATGTTGACTGATTTCCCTTGTCAGTTATAGTTGCTTTTTAGGAGAATTTATAGGAAAAAAATGTGCTAAGAAAACTTAAAACTGCAATCGACCATGCATCTGATTAATTAATATTACAGCTCTCATGTAAGGTCATAGCATGGCCTACACAGAGCTTTCTGCTTCTGTTTATTGCCTCTGAAATATCTTAGCAGGGGCAGCGTAAAGACAGCATAGAGAGTGAGCGAGAGAGCTCAGAAGCCAAACTTATGGACTGTTATGAACCAAAGCCATTCTTGTATGAACTGAGGTTTCCATTGGGAAGAAAAAACAAACAAGAAGCAATGAAGATGCTCTGGGGATGCATCTTGGGGCCTCTGTGACCAAGTGTCCTATTTGACATAATATTCTCAGTGTTCTGTGTTGATATAATATACTGCTGATTTCTGGATATGACTAGTGAATTAAACTTGTTAATCTTTTACCACATTAGTGGTCTTTTGAGATTTCATTAGCAATCACGTCAACAATGCTTTCCAAGCCACTAATTTGCTAAATGCTGTCCTGTAAGTGTGTGTAATGGGTTGGTACATTTCATCTTTGTATAGGTGGGTTTCTAAGGGTCATTCTTATGATGCTATAGTTAATATCTTCTTCTTGAACCTTCTATTCTGTTTTGACAAACCACCAGCTTGTAAGTAATTGGCCAGTTCTTGTCAAGAGCTATTCCATGCTTAGCCTGTACATTTAGTCCTAATATTCCTCCAAGCATGTTGCTATCTGTTCCTATTAGTACACAAATTCAGAGTTCAGTGTTAAGTGCTGTCAAATTGACTTCAACTTATGGTGAACCTACGAATGAAAGATCTCCAAGTCACCCTGTTGTCAGCAGCCCCTGCCCAAGTTCAGGGACGTGGCTTCCTTGATTGCATCTATCCATCTGTTAACGTGTTCTTCTTCTTTTCATACTGCCTTCTACCATACCAAGCATTACTGTCTTTTCTAGTGAGTCTTATGTTCTCATGATCTGTCCAAAGTACAACAGTCTTAGTCCTCTTGCCTTCTGGGGAGAGTTCAGGCTTGATTTGCTTTAGGACCCCTTTATTTGTCTTTTCAGCAGTCCATGGCATCCATAGAACTTCTCCAGCACATTTCAAATGGGTTGATTTTCTTCCTATCAGCTTTCTTCACTGTCTTCCTTTCACAGTCATAGGTAGAAATTGGAAATATGATGGCATGGACAATCCTAACATTAGTGTTTTGACACTTCAGGATCTTGTCTAGGTCCTTCATAGTAGCTCTTCCTAGTCGTAGTCTTCTGATTTCTTGACTGCAGTCTCCATCCTGATTAATGACTGAGCCAAAGTATAGAAACTCTTGAACTATTTCAATGTAATCATCAGCTGCTTTAAAGTTAGGTAATTCACCTCTGGCAATTATTTTTGTTTTCTTAATGTTCACATGTAAACCTGCCATTATACTTCCCTCCTTGACTTTCTTCAGTAATCATTCCAAGTCTTCACTATTTTCTGCTGTAGTACAGTGTCATCTGCGTATCTTAAAACTGTTGAAACAATTTCCATGCCTCCTTGCTCTGTGTCTAATCCTGCTTTGTGTGTGGTATGTTCAGCATAAAAGTTAAACAGATAGGGTGATAAAGTACAGCCTTACTTGGCACCTTTGCCAGTTGGAAACCATTCTGTTTCTCTATATTTTGTTCTAATAGCAGCATACATGTTAAGCATCAGGACAATCAAATGTGCAAAGCTCAGTTAATAAAGCCTTTGACAAAGTTGTTCCTTTTTACAAAATCTTTTGCTGCCAGTCCTTACTTTTCCTTCTTTGTCCTCTGTTGCACTGAATTTTTTTTAAAACAGCATTGAATTTGAGAGAGTGGTGAAGGAAGGTTGGAGAAACACTTTGAGAGTAAGTATGCAGCAGCATGTCTATAGCAAACAATGAAAAAAAGCCTTGAGCTGGGAGAGCTCAGGATTTTATGGTGGCCATTTGCACCTGCCTGCAATAGGCAGTGTAAACAGCGACTGCCTCCAAAATTGCTTACGAGCACATGCGAAAAGCAGAACAGGAGAGAGCAGATAATCCTGCCTCACCAACAATCCACACAAGTTTTAAAAAAGCATAGATCTATTCAAAATGAAAATTGTAAGAAAGGTGAAAGCTAGCGAAAGAAAAAAATCCTTCGATTCATTTTGAAAGAAGATTTCAAGTGGTCTTTAGGAAACTCAAAATATTTTTGTTCACTTATGCAGGGCTTATCTGAGCTGGTTGTTTCATTTCACATGTGCAGATTTTTAGTTCTGTATTTAAAAGATTGCTGAAAATTGTTGAACTGCTCTAATTTTTCTATGGTGTAGGAACCTGTTATTCTCTCCATGTTGTTTCTACCCTGATACCAAATTTTCTGTTAAAGAAGTAATGCCTAGGAGCACATCAACTTTATTAACAGAGGTATAAATGTGGTATCCAGTAGTTCAGTCTTTGAAATAGTTGATACATACCACACTGCTGTTAAAGAATTTTGTATGTATTAGAATTTTATGAGGGAAAGTTTTTCCTTTTTATAATCTTCACGGATTTTTAAATGTTTTAGTTAATTTAATTACATTTTAATAGCAACCTTTGTGTGTTTATATCTGTATTGTATTTGCTTTAATTTTCTAAGTTTTTGTAAGATCCTGTTCTGAAGGAAAGGCAGGCTATAAATTAAATAAAGTGCAGCGAATCTGACTTCCAATATGTCTCATATTTCACATATTCCACTAGTGGCTTAATGGTTGTAAAGTAGAAGTTTTCAATACTTGTTAACCTTTAAGCCACGCATGGCATTCAGAATGCACCATGGACCCATTGTGTTGACAGCGGCCTAACATTTCAGATTATAACTGGACAGCGTGACTAGGAGAAAGCAGCATCTGTATACAGCAAAATCAGGTTTCCTAAGTGAGAGAAAGAAGAAGTGGGTGAGGATGGTGACCCAGACTGTTCTCGGCTACAGGTTGGCTTGATTGCTGAGGCACATCTAGCAGAATTCCTTGATACTTCTATTTAAAATGTCATGCTTGAGGGCAATGGAGGAAGAGAATTAATTCTGTTTGCAAACAAGAAATGAATGAATGTGCAAAATACTTTTTGGAATGGAGCAGAGCTGCGTTTACATGTGAAAGTGTTGACCATGGAAAAGTCCCCCCTCCCTTTGGACTATAACTTGTGGGATTTGGAGTTGTAGTTAAAAAAGTAATTTTTGCAAGATCTGTATAAATGACATCCCATCCATCTCTGTCTACATTGATGTCAAACAAGCTGAAACTTTGATGTCTTGTGGTTTAAGTGGTTTTGCCCTGTCTACCTGTCTCAATAGGCAGACACTTGGCACTGATTTCGTGCTGGCTGTTTTATTCCTAAAGGAATGCCATGTTTACTAACAAGTGTTACGCTTTCTAAATTGCTCTGGAGCTGTATTGTGCCTCCCGTGCAATCACATATAGAATTGCAGCCTTAATCTCACTGTGATTTCAGGTCACAATTAATCCAATCCACTTGTTAAGCTTCATGCAGAAGAGAAAGCTTGAATCTGGGGGAAAGGCCGAGTCTTGTAAAAACATCAAGACTGATTTCATATTTAAATAACAAGTTGTTGTAGACTTTTCTCTTCATTAGGCGCTGCAGTTGAGCAACAATCATTGTATGAAAGAAATGGGCTTGAATTGTAAGAATTGCTTTGGTGGAATATGTTCAAGAATTTGCACATTAATTTCCTCTCTCAGGCTTTATAATAAGATCATAATCCATAGTCTGCATGGAGACCTTGCTTTGTGCAATTAAATCTTTGTTACTGGGTCTTCCCCTGCCACTTTGCGTTTCATCAGCCTAGCCTGACTAATATGTTTGTGAGTAGCTCCGCTGAGGTCCTTTGATGGAAGATTAAAATGTTCATCTCAGATTTGTTGGTTGACGTTGTTTATCAGCTTGGCTACTATTCACTTTCATTCTTTTAAGAAACACCTGGTGTATATACACAGTTGCTTGAATACTAGTGAGTGTGATGAGGCATATAACAGAATATTTGATTGTGCTGTTTCTGAAAGGTTCAGCAATAGCCTTTACTACCAAAGGGATAAACGAATAAACAGGGAATGACAGGTATAATGCAGGATATGATTAGAACTGGGCTGCAATGAAGCCAGAACGATGAATTGCAAATAGGCCACAGACATGGACACACATGTGTACTTTTTATCTTTTCTAGATTCTGTATTTTACTGAATGTTACTTACCAAAGGAAAAGAAAAATGGAGTATATATAAATAATATTAGCATGTAACATTTGTAGATCTGCATATGTAAGAACTTTCCATGTTGCAAGTTGTATCATTAAGCCTTTCTCAGCTTTAGAGAAAGTGCATTACTGGTATATTTTGGGGGACCAGTCCTGGAACGCAGTTACTAAGGTGCTAGCTTCATAGCAGGATGTGCTAGAGTCAACCTGAACTGACTTGTGTGGCAGTTGCACAAATATTGTTTGATAATCAGTGATGCCTATTTGATGTTTAGTTTATGTTTAGCTTATGACTACTGATTATGTTTGTAGCCA
This sequence comes from Iguana delicatissima, assembly GCA_948472985.1. Lineage (NCBI taxonomy): Eukaryota > Metazoa > Chordata > Lepidosauria > Squamata > Iguanidae > Iguana > Iguana delicatissima. Next base: position 797,758 of record CAOKZL010000499.1, read on the forward strand.
CAAAATTGGCCACTTGTGCATTTTGGCAGTGTAACAGGAATTTTACCAAGAAAAAAGTATATCAAAACAGAATATAACCTGGGAATCTTATATTATATTTAGTTGTTGACTTTGGATGTTTTACTGCCTTTGTACCCCTTAATTCTTATTTGGGTTTTGCAGATATTGGATGTCTAGTGCTTAAGTTTTATTTGATTCATCCTTCTACTCTGTATTTTTGTAATATCTTGACTACATCTTACTTTGCTGGTATATAATTTGGCATTCATACTTTTGTATCTATCCATGTTTGGCATGCATTTATGGCAAGCATTATGCCAAATGTCAAGCAGCCTTAACATTTAGTTCACCAGTTTCTTTCTACATTTATATTTATTGTGATTATTTTGATGCATGTTATATTTTTTGCAATCATGTGCTTTTAAAGAATTCAATATTATTTTGCCACAGAATTTCAGCACACATTGCCACATAAACACCCTTGCTGGTTCAGGTGAAAATCCCCTCTAGTCCAGTATCCTTTTTCCCAAAGTTGCCAATGGAAGGTCCACAAACAAACATGAAGACCCAGGCTCTCTCTTGTTGATTTTCTTCAACAACTGGTTCTCAAAGGAATGCTACCATATTTCTGCATGCAGCCATTATGACCAATAACCTCTGTAACCTACTCCACAAATTGCCCAACACCCTTTAAAGCCACCTAACTTGGTGTCCATCAACAAATCTTGTGGCAGCAAAAGAGCTCCAGTTGCAGCCTGGGACTAATAGAAGCAAACAAATGTAAGACGATGTAGCATTGCTTTGCAGGGATAAACTTGTCTTTAACCAGTTAAATGAATTCAATTCCCTTTCAACATGAACTATTATCCAGTTTGGTCTACTCTTCAGGTTGCTGAGATATGACAATTAGAAACACCTCCCTTCCCTTCCTTTCAGTGGGAAATTAAAATGATCTCGCTAGATAATCACCTTCACTGAAATGTTTTATTAAAGAATCGTTAAGCCTTGGGCATACCATAATTTCTTCAGCAGTTTAGTTGCAATCTTTCCTTTCTTGTGTCATTGCTAAATTAGGACAGTCATCTACTTAACTAGATGGTTATGGATTGACTAAACACACACACACAGTTTGGTGATAGAGCTCTGTCTCTTGAGGCAAGTTCATATAATCTGATCAGAAAATGGTGACTGGCAATTCTGTATTCAGCAGTTCCTTATAGAGCATACACGTGAGAGGAGAAATTTAGTTTTGAGCCTTTATTCTCCAGGACTGTGGCCCTAGATCTGGAATAAATTGAGTAGCCTTTGGACCTAACTGGTACTGAGTAAGACCCATTGGTCCATTTTGGACAACATCACCTAGGCTGGCGGATTCTAACCACTGATTTTAAAAATTATAATTCCTTTTACATAGAAATTTACATGAGGAATTGTATGTGGCATTCATTGCATGATTACAACTGGCATGTTCAGTTTTTAAAGTTTAAAATAGACACTGGGAGGGTGAGGGAAAATGTTTGCTTTGTGTGAGCAAAATAAATACAGTGATGATTTCCAGTGCCAGTAATTTTTGACAATGCGGATTGGTATGGCTGCATGAACTCTATTCTCTCTATTCAAACAAAAGGAACAAACTTTGTTACTAGATCCAGTTAAGCTGTAACTAGACTCTCCTGTTGAAATTCCTTTGATAGTAAAGTTGCTTCTGACCAAGCTTCCCTGTGGAGGGCATTCCATATGTGGGGTCTTATTTACTGGTTAGTGCTTTACATCCACCTTATGATGGTAGAGATCACCCAGCAATGAGTCTCTGGTGTAGATTTCACTGCATATGTTGAGATGGGAGAAATTGGTCCAGCAGATATCAGTCAGGAGCTGTGTAGGGCTTTAAATGTTGCCTCTCTTCCCCAGATCTAGGTCAGAGGGAGTCTTTAGTATGGAATATAGCTCCCCCAATTTGTTTATTTGCTGAGCATAATACTTCATACCTCTGATAAGTTATATTGCAGTTCACAAGAGCTTAGGCTATAATAAATGTTATCAGTCTTTAAGGTTCTGCAAGGGTTTTTCTAGGACACTGGTTCTTTGACATGGGGTCTGGGGTCTATAGAGCCCTCACTGGGGGGTTGCAAAGCCCTGTTGATGGACTCCAACAGCAGTAGCAGCAATAGGGATGTGGCAGCAGGAGAGGGGACTGTGGATGCTGAAACTGCTCCCTCATTTGAAAGCAAGGATGGTAGGTTTGTGCACATACTCAAACTATGTTTCTGGAGACCAGGGTTAGAATCCCCACTCGGCCATGGAAACCCACTGGGTGACCTCAAGAAAGTCACATTCTCTCAGCCTCAGAGAAAGGCGAAGGAACAAATCTTGCCAAGAAAACCCTCATGATAGGTTCACTTTGGGGTCACCATAAGTTAGTTTTCAAAGAGGAAAGGCAGGACGGCTAGAAAGAACCACCCCCTGTCAATGGCACTTTGTTATTATGTGGTTACAAGTCATTTCTACTTTATGGCAATCCTAAAGTACACAGGGGATCCTTTTGGCAGGTTTTGTTCAGAGAGGGGTTTACTTTTGCCTTCTTCTGAGGCTGAGGGAAAGTGGCTTGTCCAAGGTCACCCAGTGTCTGTGTAGGGATGTGAATCCTAGTCTCCAAAAGCTTTAAACAAACAGACAAATAAATACATAAATATTTGAATATTTACATCTTGAGTTAAGTCTTGGGGGTCCCTGGAAAAAAGTGTATTTGCAGGGGGTCCCTGATAAAGAAAAGATTAAAAACAACTGTTTAGGGAGATTAATCCAGATAACTCAGCTGCAAATTAGGAGCAGGAGTTTATAATCTCTTTTATGTCCTTGGAAGTGTGCGTGCCTGAAATTTGCTTCTGTTTGTTCTTGGTTCTCTCATCCATCGTTTGAAGAATCAAAGGAATTATATCTCTGTCTTTTGTACTTTATTTGTAGCAAATGTTAAAGCAACAATTCATTCCATTGTGGGAGATATTTCTTGTTACAATATGCTGTTCAGACTTGTGTGTGTTGCATTTTAAGGGCTTGAATGTGAAGCAGGGATGGGCAAAGCATGGCCATCCAGATGTTTTGGGCTGCAAATCCCAATAGCCCTAGCCAGCATAACTGGTGGCAAAGAATGTTGGGCACTGTAGTGCAAAACCATCTGGAGAGCCACAATTTGCCCACTCCTACTGGAAAGAGAAAGAGAAGAGACTTGTCTACCATCTAAATGTGCATTCTTCTTAAAACTAATAAAAGAGTTTCTGAGGAAGGCTTCAGTGCCTTGTTTTCTGAAGTGTATTGCTCGCTCTCACCATGCTTCTTGGAATGCTTCCAAAAAGCTGCAGGCAACAAAAGCAAGAACTTTCGTGTTTCTTTAATTTGGAGTGTTAATGACCTGATTTATGCTATGTAAAGGGCACAGATGCCCCCTCCACACTGGTATTACAGGAATTTATGGATGAACATCCAGACAAAAAATTCTAAGGAAGGGTGAGAGATGGTGGTAAAAAATATATGTATTTACTCAGAAGCAAGTTTTATTGTGTGCATGGGCTTACTCTCTTCATTATTAGGGATGCTCATATTCCTGAAATATTGAAACAGATCCTGCATTTTGTCCCATTTTATTTGCTATAGCAAATTAGAGCTGTTACATGTTAATGTTGTAATAAAAACAACCTCCTCTAGACACTTGATAAGCTCTGTGGACTATTATGGAAACTACTGAGATCAGCTTATTAACTTAAACAGAAACCCACAATAAACAGTTTCATGCCTTCTATTTATTGCTTAACGTCTGGCCTGAGGAAGACTTCTGGAAAGCCATGAAGTTTCCCCTTTGGTAGGCTATTCTTTGCCCTAATAAAGCTCACCCTTCTTAGATTTTTTCCCCCTAGTGGAGCAAAATAGCTGGCCACAGTGTCACTGATATAACACTTGCACCGTTCAGCCTCTGGCTAGATGTCATATGGAAGAGCTGTTAGTAGAACTTCCCACAAGTTTTTTTTTTTTTTTTTTTAAGATGTTAGTAGGCAGTGGGAGTACAGATTGAGTCCGGAGGAGGTTGACGAAAATGTCCCAAATATTTTTCATCCCACAAGCCTTTGAAAATTTAAATCTGGAAAATGGGACAGAGGAAGGTTTAGAACTAAAACATATATCCATACCAAAAAATCCCAGTCTGGTTTAGGGGTGGGGCTAAGACCACTGTTGTTGTTTCTCTTTCCTTGTGTAGGAATTCTGATTGCAGGCCATGTTGTGTTGGATTGCATCCTAAGTTGCATGCTGTTTTCCATCTTCTTTTCCCTAAACTAAGATTCTACTCCCCTCCATCCCACAAGACTCCTTCTTTGCCATTGATTCTTTCAAACATTTTCTAACCAATGTACCGATCTTGGTAAAACCATTCTGGGGCAAGATGTATTATTAGGAGGTAGCTTAAGGTTAGAAAGCGACCACCGCTTTTCCCTTTACATTAGAAGAGGTCATATTTCTTTTTTATTCCATGTCGATACATACTTCCTCAGTGGCAGAATAGCGCTAGATATTCTGAATTAAACACCAATGAGAAATTGGGTCAGTTTACTGTTTCCAGAGGAAGATCTTGGGTGATAATTGTATAAAAGATATGTTTGTTCAGTATACTCATCACCTGGGTTACAAACCTGGGGCCGATTCTTGATGATGCATAGCATTTGCTTCATGGAACTGTTCTGACATTGTTCCCCCGGTCCTGGTTGAGACTGGACAAAGCTGATTTGAAGACTGGCTAGTTCTCCCTCCTACATTTTGAGATTTTATTTAGTTATTTATTTATTTATTTAAAATATATCTTCTGCCTTTCTCCCAAAAGGGGACCCAAGATGACACTCTTGAAGACACAGTCAGGGACATACATGATTTGAACAATGCAGTGTCCCTCAAGTGATTCCTGCCTTGTCCTGCTTGATCTGCAGTGCAAGCATTTATCTTTAGCTTTGTTGAACTTGTTCCAATTCAACCAATTGTGATAAACAACCAGTGTCCAAACTTAAATTTTGAAAGATATATTCAGTAACAAATGATGGAGGTAATGGAGATTCAGCAATGAGATATGAGAAAACTATACAATAGAAAAGTAGATACTGTATAATGGTTGGGAGGATGTTAAAAGGTGAATAGAGAAACAATAGAAAATCAAAATGAGGTCAAGACAATACAATAGGGATAGGAAGACAACTTCACTTTGTAATCAAACAGTTATTTAAATAACACAAATAATTATCTAAGAGAAGCCCTGCTGCCAATAAAGTAGGTATATTCCCCCTATAAATTCCACCAGTCCAGAAGAGAGAAGGATTCCACGTGTTTAGGTTAAACAGATGAACACCTGGAATCCTTCTGTATTCTAGAGAAAGAAAGATTGGGTCATGGGGAGGGAAACTATAGTGAAGTCTCTGAAGCAAAAAGGCAAGCTTGGGCAGTCAGATGGAACCTCAAGAAGATGTATCTAGGTAGAAAAAGAGAGAGATGTGAAAGTAAAGTACAGTTGGCCCTCCACGTTCACTAGGGTTAGGGGCGCAGGACCCCCCACAAAAGTAGAAAAACTTTTTTGCATCTCAGATCCCAGGCAGTGACAGCTTTTTGCCCTTAAGTGCAGACAGGAGTACTTATGAACCAACGTTTTACTCCCGCTCCATTTTGTAGCTCACACGCAAACCTCAACACACATACACAAAACCCCGGTGACATTCAGGAGAGGCCTGAGTGGTATTTCTCTGAAAAATGTTGCTTTCAAGCTGGGCTCCCTTATAACAGTAGGATCAGTAATTGTGAATGTTCCTAATTTTCCCTGGGAGCAAAAACAGGCAAGAGGTATTGCTTTCTCTTCTAGCATGAAAGATATGTTGCTGAAAAGATTTCTAGAATTAGAGATCCAGAGAATCTTAGAGGTGGAAGAGACCACAAGGGCTGTCTAGTTGGAACACCCTGCTGTGCAGGAACACACAACTAAAGCGCTCCTATCCAACCTATATTTAAAGACCTCCAATGAAGGAGAGTCCATCGCCTTCTGAGGTAGGTCATTCCATGCTCAAAACAGCTTTTACAGTCAAGAAGTTATCTGCAATGTTTAGGTGGGATCTCTTTTCCTGTAGTTTGAAGCCATTGCTTGTGCCATAGTCTCTGGAGCTACAGAAAACAAGCTTGCTCCATCCTCCATATGACATTCCTCCAAATATTTAAACTTGGCTGTCATGTCACCTCTTAACTTTTTTCCAGGCTAAACATACCCAGCTTCCTAAGCTGCTCTTCATAGGACTTCGTGGTTTCCAGGCCTTTTACCACTTTGGTTGCCCTCCTTTGGACATGTTCCAGCTTGTCAATATCCTTCAGCCGTGGTGCCCAGAGACTAGGATACTATGGAGTAATGGCTTCAAACATCAAGAAAAGAGATTCCACCTAAACATTAAGAACTTCCTGATAGTAGTTTGAGAATGAAATACAGTGTCTCAGTGTGTAGAGGAGTCTTCTTCTACTTTGGAGATTTTTTAATGGGCTGGACGGCCATCTGTCAGGAGTGCTTAGATTGTGTATTGCTGCATAGCAGAATGAGGTTGGACTGGATGGCCAATGGGGTATCTTCCAGCTCTAGGATTGTATGATTCTATTCTGTGATTCTAAATCCCAAAAACGTTAACTTGTCCATTGGACTTGCCCTGATGTAATATGTTTATCACAGGCAGAGTAAAATTTCAAACAGATAAAAAAAAAAACGTCCAAGGAACAATAATGATTGGTTTAGAGGGCAGTTGTTGGAGGCTTTCCAAGGCTTTTAAGATGAACTCAGATGTTCTGCTGTCATGGCGGTATCTGTCTTCAGGCATGCTCTACACACACAGGCAAATGCTAGAAAAAAAATAGCTACTTGAACTCACTTTTTGAAAAAATATTACCATAGAATCTTGTTTTGTTGACAGCGAATTTCATTCCATCTTGTACTCTTTCCATCTTGCATAATTTCTTTATGAGAAGCGTCTTGTCTCTGCAGTGTTTTGAAACTTATTGTGGGAAACAGAACTTTTGGGGGATTTGGAGAAAAATGTGCAGTCTCGATATGAAACTTGATGTGCAGATTTGATACCAGACATGTGGAGACCCAGGAAAAAAGATGGGGGGGATGGTTTTTTGAATTTTTCTAAAGAATTCTTTTCCAAGTTTTGCAATGGAAAAAAAAAATCCTGGTAATTTTTTCCCAGGACCTAAAAACCCTAAAGGCACTAGATCTCGTCTGATCTTGGAAATTAAGGAGGATCACCCTGGTTAGTACTTGGGTGGGAGTCTGTGTGCTATAGACTATATTGTAGAGGAGAGAACTGGCAAAAACCACTCTGAGTATTCACTGCCTAAGAAAACCCTATGAAATTCATGGAGTTGCCCTAAGTCAGCATCTGTATTTGCTGTCCCTAAATAAAATTCCATAATCTTGTTTTCTCCCATGCTGAGGTCAAGGGCAGCATTTTTTTACAAGTTCAAGGAATATTAGCAGTCTCCCAATCATATACTGACACAGAGCATTCCATTTGGTTTCTGTGTTATCAGGATTGAATAAAATGAATGCATTTTCAGCCTGTTCTCCCTTTGCGTCTCATACTAATTTCCAGAAGAGTAACAATGTGGGTTGGTTCCAAGAACAGACCCTTTGCGCCGTGGTGTGTCCGCTAAGGGACTGGTGGGTATTTCAGAGATGAGCCTTCAAGGGCACCCACTTTTTCAGATTTTCTTAAAAGAATGGAGACTGTTCACAACTTTTGAAGTTCTTGTTGAGTGAACTTTAAATATTCACTCAGCAGTGAGACAGTATGAATCTGCTGCATGTGTTCTGGCATTTTGAGTAATACAATAAAAGCGCTTCCAGAATTTTGTTCAGATGACTTAAGAAAGTGGGTTCTCTCTTTTTGTTTTAAAGAGAATTTTAGGGCTGGAAATAAAAATACTTTAGAGAGCCATAAATGAAAGGCTAGGATCTAAACATTCTGTGTTAAGTGGTTATAGTTAGGGTACTCACAAGATTTGATGTGCTCCCATATCATTGGCTTTTGCAGAGGAGTGCTTTCCAGAAGATTATACCCAGTGTTGACTATTAATGATGGATTGGTAGCTAAGTTGTTACCTTACTGACATGACAGTAAAGTCATTCTGTTGGAGTGAACTCTCCATTAACTGTTGATATTGTTTTCTGGATACTGAAGAGGATCAACCAGAGTATTTTCTGCAGGCCGTTTACCAGCTTAATAGAATTGGGATATGACCAGTATGGGCAGTATTTGAGTGGGTGACCCAAAGATGTGACCCTTCCCCCACTGATATTGTGTTTGCAGTTGCTGGGTAACCCATCAGAGATGGCTGAAGCTACAACCTTAATTCACGATATATTTTAACATCTTTAGATTCCAACTTCCAAAATATCAATCAAGGATGCTTTTATAGCCTTGCTGAATAAAGAGAGCAATGCACTGTCCCATCAGTGATTTAAAAGGTGAGGTAATGTTAACACTTGTGACATTTGTCCTGATTCAAGCACACCTAATGTTTCTGTTTTTTCTTTCAACAGGATCCAACAGCAGCCTCAATCTCTGACAGAGACTGTGATACAAGAGAGGGAGAGACTGTAGCTATGAATTACAAACCATCCCCACTACAGGTGAAATTAGGTAGGTTTTATGCATCTTTGCAGAAGGGCTTGTGGACGTCCATGGTTCAAGTATTTACCTGTGGAGGATGCACATAGTCCTTATTTTGGATTCTGTCTCCTTTTTTAATAGATGTAATTCCATTAAGACAAACACACACCAAATATTTTAAAAAATCTCATCACAGATGCTTGCCTGCTGTCATAAACAGATAGACCCTTTGGGAGAAGAGGAGGTTGGCACAAGCCGCCAAGCATGAAGGAGACCTACAGCTAGCCAGTCTCAACACCTATTGCTTATAATATGCCACCAACTAGCCATCACTGCCTGTACATTTATGTAGTGCAGGGAAGGGCTCTGCAGGCAGACCAGTGTATATGCGTAGAACTCCTCCCCACAGTGGGTATCTTGCTTGGGCCTCAGTTCCCCCTCACAAGAGGAACTCACCTCACACAGATTCATATGCATTGAGAGTCCTTTCCTCTGTGTGTTGAACAGGGGGACAAAGGGAAGCATTTCCACGATAGGTGGTGGGACAGGGAATGTGTTCAGGACATGGCAACTGTAGGGCTGTCCCCCTCATGGAGATCTGTGAATGCATAGTGTGGAGGAGGTCCCTGAAATCTGAGGCAATTAAGCTTTTTCTATGGGCAGCATGGCTAAAATCCCTGGCATTCTAGAACACTAGGTTTCTGTCTTTTCCACTCAGACCTGCAGCTTGGTCAGGATGGGAATAAATAATATGAGAATAAGTATTATTCCCACAACGGAGATCTGGGACTGTGGCAGAGTGGCTTGTCAAAAGCCAAAAGTCTGAGCATGTCTTTCTCTTATTTTTGCCCCTTGTGGTATTCCTGCATGAACAGTTTACTAGTTTAACAGGGTATTTGCAGTTTAATTTATATAGAATTTGTATAAAGCTATGTTATAAAACTATGTTATAAAATGTTTTCAATGTCCTTTTGCTTGCTAGACATCAGATGCAAGGAGTACCATGTCCCTGAGAGATATTATGTGCTTTTTGTGTGAAACCATCCCAGGTTCAGTCCTAGGCATTGTCAGTTGAAAGGATTTGGAGCAAGCAGGTTGGAAAAGGATGCTTTGTCAAAGAGGCTGGCAGTTGCAGCAAACAGTGCCAGACCAGGTCAGCTGGTCCATCTGAGTGTTGCCTGTGTTTAGCCCAGCCTGAGTAGTGCAGAATTGATCATATATTCTCCCCACTGAAAGACTTGGTTCTGCATAATTTTAAAAATTCAAAGGAATGATAGACTAATAATATAAGAGATCAAAAATCTTCACTTGTACTAATGACTTATAATTTTATAATTTGAGTAGAGTACCAGTCATGAAAATGATCTTGTTAACATTGGTAAAACCCCCATCTTCCTGTTGTTTCAGTCAGTATCTATAAATAAGTTTTTTATTATAAAATTAAGAAAAGGCAAAATTTGATAAATTATTTGGAGAATTAAGAGATCGTGAGTGAAATCTGTTAATTTACCAGATGAGAAAAGCAATGCTAGGTGTTCCCTGCTAAAAACAGACCAAAGGAAAGGATAAGACCTAACTCATTGAAATGATGAAAGGTAAACAGAAAGAGTTAGGATATGAAAATAAAGAGAAAGAGTGTGTGTGTGTGTGTGTAAAGGTTTATAACAAATATAATAAATCACTGAAATGATTGACCATTAGGACAAACACTGCACAGTCCATGCTATAAATAGCATTATAGGAGAAGGTCCATAGGGCATAAATCAGTTATTAAAGGAAAAAAGATGGCCCAAGGTCTCATTCGATTCTTCCTTTGGACGGATGCCCCTGTTTTGACTACCAGTCTTCATCAGTAGCCAGTGTAAATTTTATGTTGTCCAATAGTTCCTCCAATGCTAAAGTGTAAATTTATACAAAATAAGAATGCCTCTTCCCCTTCATTTCCCACAGCCTCAGCTTATATAATGGAAGTTTAACATCTGGTGAAAAAGGCATACTAAGTAAACATGATGATGATTAAATCTTTTTGCTTCAGCCATCGATAACTTTCAATTTAGTACAAGTGATCAAATGTTTGACTGTTAAAGAAGGGACTGTCTAGGTTAAATTTAATGGATAGTAGAATTCTGTTCCACAGAATTATGTGCAACAATACAATTATATCCCATGATGATATCAATAGGAAATGAAATGGTGAAAAACCACAGTGGTTCCATTACTTCCAAATCAGAGGGGGAAAAATGGCTGTAACAAGTTGTTTTTGTTGTTGTTCTGTGCCTTCAAGTCATTTCTGACTTACAGTGACCCTGTCCAGGGACTTTCTGAGGCTGAGTGCATGTGATTCACCCAAGATCACCCAGTGGGTTTCCATGTTTGAGCAGGGAATCAAACCCCTGTCTCCAGGGTCATAGTCCAGTGCTCAAACCACTACACCACACTGCTTCTCAGATGGTTAAGACATGTTCTGAGACTATTGTTATGAAGAATGAGAAGGTCCTCTTATCAAGAAAGTTGAAGGTCCTTTTACAACAGGAATGTGAAATGGACATTGTGAAAGAGTTTGTGGTAAAGTAGACACAAGATAAAGTTGACATTGTTCAGGTGCAGGCATAGAATCATAGAAATGTAGAGTTGGAAGAGACCACACGGGCCATCCAGTCCAATCCCCTGCCATGCAGGAACACCCTCAAACCACTCCCAACAGATGGCCATCCAGCCTCTGCTTAAAAACCTCCAAAGAAGGAGATCCCACCACACTCCGAGGCAGCATATGCCACTACCGGACAGCCCTGACCGTCAGGAAGTTCTTCCTGAGGTTCAGGTGGAAACTCCTTTCCTGCAGCTTGAATCCATTGCTCCTTGTCCCTGTCTCTGGAGCAGCGGTAAACAAGCCCTCTCCCTCCTCTATATGGCATCCCTTCAGATATTTAAACATGGCTATCATGTCCCCTCTTAACCTTCTCTTCTGCAGACTAAACATACCCAGCTCTCTGAGTCTGTCCTCATAGGGCATGGCTTCCAGGCCCCTCACCATTTTGGTTGCCCTCCTCTGGACTTGCTCCAGCTTGACCATGTCCTTCTTGAATTGGGATGCCCAGAACTGGACACAGTATTCAAGATGAGGTCTAACCAAAGCAGAATAGAGTGGTACCAGTACCTCCCTTGATCTAGACACCATACTCCTATTGATGCAGCTGAGAATTGCATTGGCTTTCTTGGCTGCTGCATCACACTGCTGACTCATGTTCAGCCTGTGATCTATTAAGATTCCTAGATCCCTTTTGCATGTACTCCTATTCAGCCACGTGTCCCCCATCCTATATTTCTATATTCCATTTTTTCTACCTAAGTGTAGGACCTTACACTTCTCTCTGTTGAATTTCATTTTGTTAGCCGTGGCCCAGCTCTCCAATCTGTCCAGGTCATTTTGAATTTTGATCCTGTCCTCTGGCGTGTTAGCAACCCCTCCCAATTTGGTGTCATCTGCAAATTTGATGAGCATGCCCTCTATTCCTTCATCCAAGTCGTTGATGAAGATATTGAATAGCACTGGGCCCAGGACAGAATCCTGTGGCTCCCCACTAGTCACTTCTCTCCAGGATGAAAAGCAGCCATTCGTGATCACCCTTTGGGTTTGATCAGTTAACCAATTACAAATCCAATTAACAGTAGCCCTGTCCAGCCTGCATTTTACTAGCTTCTTTGCAAGGATATCATGGGGAACTTTGTCAAAGACCTTCCTGAAATGGAGATATGCTAGATCCACAGCATTCCCTTCATCTATCAAACTAGTAACTCTATCATAAAAAGAGATAAGATTAGTCTGACATGACTTATTTTTGAGAAATCCATGTTGACTTCTCGTGATTACCGTGTTGCTTTCTATGTGATTAGAAACTGACTGCATAGTGATCTGCTCCCGGATCTTTCCGGGTACTGATGTCAGGCTGACTGAGCAATAATTATTTGGGTCCTCTTTTTCCCTTCTTGAAGATGGGGCAACATTTGTCCTCTTCCAGTCTGCTGGAACTTCTTCTGTCCTCCAAGATTTCTCAAAGATTATAGCAAGCGATTCTGAAATGACCTCTGCCAGTTCTTTTAGTATCCTAGGATGCAATTCATGTGGCCCTGGAGACTTGAATTCATCCAGTGCGGCCAGGTATTCCTGTACCACCTCTCTACCTATTATGTGCCTCATTTCCCCTGCTTCCTCACCTGCTCCCCAACCGCCAGGTTGAGTGCTTGTATCCTTTCGGGCATGTGCATATCTTGGCAGCAGTATACACATATTCTCCTTAAATCTGAAAGTTAAAGAAAATAGTTTTAAAGCATTGGTAAAATTGTAACGTTACAGCACAATAAATAGAACTAAGAACCAGTAGAGCTTCCAGTGTTAGAAATGTCAGAGATCACATGGAGATCATTATCCCTTGTCAAGGTTTTTGTCTTTCCCAAAGAAATAAAGAAGCAGATACAGGCATGCTGGACCTGTGGTTCTGCCCAAGAGTATAACATAAAATGAAATGCAAACATAGCTGTGGTGGAGCAACAACAGTAATTGCCAAAGGTGCAATCCAGAAAGGTTGGCATTGTGAATCTTGTTAAAATCAGGAATGGATGAAGCATGGTTTATCTCTCTAATAGAAACGGTAGAAATTCATGGTTGTCTCAGGCTATACATTCCCCAGATGTATAAGCTGTGATCATAAAGAGTTCAGTGATCTTGGGGTACCTGGATCTTGGGATGTAGCAAAGGAGACTGTCAGCATACAGACAGGGGTTCATAGTGAGCAGAAAATAACACATGAGGAAATGAACAGTGGTTTCTGTCTGTAGTTATGAGCAAATCAGCCTTTAAGAAGGCCTTGATAACTTGATCGTTGACTAGCACATTTCACAGCAGTTTTCTGTTCTCCTAGCAGATATTGTTTTATTCCTCTCTGTACATTACTTTCTGAGGGGCTGGCTCTAATAAAGCAGCTCATACATTTTTTCAGTGAGTTGTAATTAGCCTTCATCATAACAGTAAACTAAAGATTTTTTTCCTGTGACCTAAAGCATGTTTGTTTGGGATGACAAGTTGCTTCTGCATCCAAGCCCTTTATTTATGTATATACATATGCATGTATGTATATACCTATTTATCGTAATCTTTATTGGTACCCTACCTTTTGTCCTAAATTGGGAGTCAAGGCAGCTTATAAATTAAAATATTATACAGTTAACACATACAAAAGAACATTTAAATTAAATTAAACTGCTAACAAAATTTAAAACAAAATGAACAGCTAAAAATCATAGAAAGCAGTTTAAAAGAGCTATACAGTGAGAACAATACATACAGTACAGGCCCTTCCTAAAAACCCTTCCTCTATAACACTTGAATTCTCAAAAGCCTGTCAGAATAAAAAGTCTTCGTCTGTTGATGGCAGTATAGCCAGGAGTTAGCTTTCTAGCCTCTGGAGGAAGAAAGTTCCAGAGCTCAGGAGCAACAGCTAAATATTTATCTATTTACTTATTTACCGGTATTTGCTTCTGCTTAGAAAACCGCTCTCTTGTCATGGTGAATTAGGCAGTCTATTATAGCAGAAGAGGCATAAGGGCCCACCCAAACAGATGCAGAGCATGAAATTGATACCGCCCAGCCAGCAATATAACAAAGCAGAGCTTGGAGAAAGCAAACGATATCAAACTACTTCAGTATTACAGACATGCCTGAAAGTCTGTTCTGTCATGCATCAGACTTTGGGATGGGCAGGAAATTCCCCAAAGAGTACCTACTGCTTTAATGAAGTTCATGCCATCTGTGTGCAACTTCACATTTCTAACAACTCTATTGACATGCATTCACCTCAATTCAGTCTGTAGGTCAGTCTGATTAACAAATCAGATGATAGAACAATATTTTTAAAAAACATATTTGAATTTATGTCCCAGTAGGAATGTGAAAGCAGCTCAGGTCTGTCAGATGGACCACAAATTCACTATGCCTTTTCAGGCGTCCCATTTACATGTTGTGTGAGTACACTCAAAGTGCTTCACATGCATTATTTTGCTCAATATGGGAATAAGTAGTATTTCTGTAGCGGAGATCTGAGGTTATGGCACAGCGGCTTGTCAAAAGCCAGCTTACAGTTTTGAACATCTGAGATTCTAGCGGGCTGTTGCTAGGACATTTACGGCTGGGACGCTGCCTAAGACTGCAGTCTATAAACAGAAATAATTTCTCCTGGCTGAGTATTAGTGTCTGCCTTATACTTTTCTAGGGCTTCTTTTGAATTGCTTTTCTAGTTTGTGTAGTGCAGGATCAGGCACCATTCATTGTTCATCACAGAGGATCACATAGACAGCAACAACTAAATTTGCACATATAGTATACGGTACTTACTGAAGCATTCACACACACACACCCCATCTCTGCATGATGTTTTTCATTTCCACACCTTGCCAGGAGCCATTTTGATGTGTTAAAATACTGAAGACCCAAGGTTTAGAAATGTTTTTTTCCCCAAGTGCATATTCCCCCCTCAGGTAGCTTTTCATTGGGTTGCTTGGTTCAAAACTGAATTGGTACATGATTCCACCTGTGCAGTGTCTGTGGGACTTGGGGACTTTAGTGACCTCAGGTTAATGGAATGTCTTTGCTGTTTAGAGGCTGCCTTTATAGATGTCAAAAGAAAAAAAAAGCGAGATGTTTGGGGAAGTTGCACAAAGACAGCATAGATTGACTTGTACATGTCATGTTGCGGGAGTGTCTGTCTTTTCTGCGGAATAGTATTGATCCATCGAGGATGCTAAATTACTCTGCTGACTGGAAGAGGAAAGAAGGGAAGGAAGCACTAATCACAACCCATTCAGAAGGTAACACGCTGTGAGCATTAAAGATAATGGCTTCATGCTCATCTCTCAGCTCTTAAGCCTTTATTGATGATGGGGGTCACAGGTGCCCCCCTTTCTCTTCCAAGTGTCCAAGACCAGACATCATTCTTTCACAAGAGCCCTGGTGCCCCTGGCCATTATGCTGAGTAAATTAACCACCACAATTGGGAGGAGGCAGGTGTAATAAAAGTCCAGACTGTATCCAATGGCAGGTCTTTCAAATACTGCTGAGAATGTGGTCCCCCATCCCACCCTCCACCCCTTTTCAAAGTATGAATGAGCCCCTGAAAAGCAACTGCTACAGCAAAGTTCATGCTTCCCGTATTTCAAGTGATAGTAATAATTTAGGGATCTATTTTAATAGCCTAAGAAATATATGGAATTCGTATTCTAAACAAAAGTGCCCAGAGAAGGAGGGCGCCTCCTGCCATATATTGGAGTCCCGCTTCCTCACCCACCTGCCTGTCCACCTGAGGACGGCAGCACCGCCACCTTCAGTGCCAGTGGCCATGAGTTCAGGCAGCATCACCCTCTTGCGAGGCCAGAGTTCCAGTTGCTAAGCAAAATGTAATAGGTCA
The DNA here is from genome assembly GCA_948472985.1 of Iguana delicatissima. Classification (NCBI taxonomy): domain Eukaryota; kingdom Metazoa; phylum Chordata; class Lepidosauria; order Squamata; family Iguanidae; genus Iguana; species Iguana delicatissima. Next base: position 813,890 of record CAOKZL010000499.1, read on the forward strand.
CTAAAATCCTCCTCTTTTGGAGAACTTGAAGTTGGCTGGTATAACACTATTTATTTACTTGTTCGTTTATTTTTAAACATTTATGTTCCACTAATCAGCATAAAAAGGCTACTTTCAGTCTTAACTAGAAAAGCACAACAAAGGGAGCTGGAGTGGGGAAAAGAAGACAAGAAGATTCCAGCACCAAGAGTGATAAAGTTCTTAAAGAGTTATAAGAGTTATAAAGTTCTTTAAAAAGCAGCAGGTATCATAATAACCAGGGACAGAACTGAGCTGCTCTTGAGTTCCTAAAACAGGCCTCGGTGAGTCTTCAAGAAGTAATCCAATGGTACATTGTTGGTCTTGGAGTGTAAGCCTTTGGGCTTCTGGGGTCCAGTTGGAATATGTTGGCTTTTTTTGTTACTCCCATGCTGCAAGTAAGATTCAGGGGTTCTAAATGATATTGCCACCATCCCAGTGCAGATAGTCCTACTTCTGTTCCTTGTGGGGCATTTCGCTCAGGTGGCGTCTGAACAGGGGGAGGGGCCCGTCCCAGCTATTGAAAGCTACAGCAAGTGGAGGTAGCCATCCCATTTTATACAATGGAATTGAAGAATTACAGACTTTCCTGTGTAACTGCTGTCCCCAGTAAATGGATGCAAACCATGATTAAAGCTAGATTAAATGCCACTCCGTGGATAGGTGGTTGCCTAAATGGAATGCAGTGGAGAATGGGAAGAAAATTTTTCCCCATACTAGAAACCTGACACAGAGAGAGAGAGAGACAAGAGAAAGAGAGAGAGAGATCTTTTTGGGACTGTGTGTTCTCCTTACAGTGATCAAAAGTCAGATCTGGGCAGTGAACTTGCAAAGTGGATAAGCAGCATAAAATTATTCAGTATAATAAAAAGCCATCATGTGAGAAACACGTGCTGAAAGGGACTCATTAACTAGTGTACCCAAGAAAATCCTGTGGGACATAAGGAAAATGAATATGCATGTTAGGAGTTATTTGAAAAAGGACTAAATCTAAAACAGCAACTATTGTGATGCAATTATATAAACATATTTAGCGCAACATACAATTCAAGTTAAAGAAGGAAATAGCAATTGACCCACCCTTTCATATTAAAAGTTGGGGTCACTCAATAAAATTAGTAGCTGATTTGGAACAGTCCAAAGACAGCACGCAAGCAGATGTCAAGAGGAGTAAGGTAAGATCAACAGGACAACAAACTGGACAGCAGTCTGAAGGGAGACAGAGAAGACTAACAACAGCAGAATTGTAAGACCAGCACTTGGGAAAGATGCCAGCAGAGGCTGAGATCATTCAGGGCCACAGCCTGACAAAGTCTGCAAGGGAGGAGACAGAAACTCATGAGACAGCCTTCAGGAAAAGGTATCGGGACATGCAGTGAACTTGACGTGACAGAATTCACTGGGCTAGAGTGAAGCCTGTAGGAGAAGTTTCAAGGAAATACTGAATGCCCATGAGCCATCCCAGAAGGAAGAGGACTACAGCATGTCCAAAGAACAGATCAGCGAGGTATCTGGAGTGGAGCTTATGGCTGATTCAGGAGCAGAACACATGCATTTTTGCAGCCAGATTCTTGAGGCTACAGTAATATCTCTTTTGGGTGTGGATGATCCCCTAAAAAAGAAACATTATATTCAGTAGAACGTCAGGCTTGCATTCTGCCTCATACTTTATGAAACATGTTTTTCTCTTGTTACTTGTTCTATGTAAATTTACTATTTCTTTTTTTAATTATTTGAACCAGCTTCATGAATAAGGCAGAAAAGGTAATTTAAAATGTGTGTGTATTATGGTGGCAACAAAAGTGGACTAAGAATGCTAAGCTGGTGGAGTGAGCCTCTGTCTAGTCTGGTAAAAATCACTAGTCCTCCACTAAAGAAATGTTCTTCACAAAACAGTCCTCGGTGATGGAAGTCTAATACAACATTCCTGGACTTCCCAAAATGGACGTCCCACAATGGGACCATAATAGGTATAAAAGCATTCTAAAGATACATTGGTACTTCTGCAGAACTTGGGTTTACCCAGAGTCAGGCAGTAGCTCCTCCTTGTGTGTGGGTGTTGCACTTTTGACTAAAGGAGCACAAGTATTTATTGGTGTTAGAACAGGATGAGCAAAGGACAATCCACAATGCATCAGGGGCCCAGATGCAGCTCCCACCCATCAACCCCCCCAATTTTTTCAGAGTAAAAATGATCAGTTGTGTCCCCAAAGTCTCCAGGGTGTGAATACTGGGGTTTGAAAAATGGGTCAGCAGGGCCGCTGAGTCTTGGCTGTGTGAAAATGCTCCCCAGACCTACCAGAGTCGCCCAGCCCTGTATTAGAATATAGATGAGATAGGTCAAAGAACACGAGAAGGGGTATTGCTTTTGTTCATTACTTCTAGAAACATAACACTGGACACCATGGACCTTTCTGCTTATCCGGCGAGGCTGCTCTTATTTTGATTACTCCTTTGCGAAAAGGCATTTTTTAAATGTTTAATTTTTTTAATTTTTCATTTCATTTTATTTTTTTGGATTCAGAAAAGGTCCAAAAAAGAGCAAATAAAAATAGTCATTGAGTTGTGGCATGTTCTGTAAGAGAAAAGGCCAAATCTGTTGCTGTGGTTTAGTTTAGAGCAGGCAAGTTAAGGAGGACCCAATGTTTGTCATAATTTTACAAACCATGTAGAACTTTTTGTTCTTTCCCTGCTTGATTCAAGATTAACCATTAGCAGTGGTTAAAGATGAAAGAAAGCTGTTCTGTAACAATTATTAATTGTTAATTAATTGACTTAAGGGGAGGCAGGTAAGATAATAATTATAATAATAATAACAACAAAACAACAACAACACAACAATTATTATTTTGGGAGTTCAGTTCACTACAATAAGTTTTCATGATAGCTGATAGTACCGATCTTATTTTTACAGGATTAGATAACTTTATGGCAGAGTGGACTTCTGTCAATCAAGATTATTTTAGTGCAATATCCCAATACAAAATTCATTATATTTCAGGAGCAACCATGCTTCCTCACTAGTTGCTTTAGCAATTAAATAATCTTGATTTGCTGCAAAACAGAGTCCTTATGTAATTTAGAAGCATAATTCAAAACGCTTTACAATGTGTGTCTTCTTAAAGATTTGATGTGTTATCAGTTATATTCCTGCTACGGGGAGACTAAAAGAAAAGTCTCTGATTTTGTTCCTGTTCTTTCTGATTTTATAACTGGGTTAAAATAAGCTGCGTGGATTCTCTATAAATGCATGATTTCTTGCATTCAGAGGTTGAGTTCATACATAGGCATTCCTAGAATAGATTCATTTAATTTGATGGGATTTAAGCAGGATACATATAAAAGGGTCCTAGATCTAGTTCTGATGTCTGTGGGTGTCCCTACAGAATGGGGTGAAGTTGGTGGTTGTTAGAGAAAGGGCACCCTATCTGTAGAAAGGTAGGGCTGTAAGATTACTCCTGTCTGAAACCTGGATCAATTTCACTGGATGAACCAATGGCCTGACTTATTTAATTACTGGAGTTTTAGAGCATCCAGAAACCAAAGTGCTCTGGATAGTGTGCAGTATATTAAATACAAAATGCAAATAATGAAACAGTGAATAAAAACCATACATAATAAAAGCAAGATAAAGCCAGCAGCAAAGAGCACATAAAAATCAAACTAGGACTGGAATCAAAATAGAAAAATGCTAAGACCTTAAGATACTCAAACCAGATCTTTAAATGCCTGTGAGAATAAAACAGTCTCCACCTGAGCTGCAGAAAGCCCAAAGTGAAGAAACCATGCAAGTCTTTCAGAGGAGGGCATTTTACATGTGGAATGTCATCCCTAAAATGGCTCCTTTTCTTATAACCACCAATTTTACCATATTTGGGAGAGACAGATGGAGGAAAGGTGCCAGTGATGATCTTACTTTATGGAGAAATACATAGAGATATGAGCAGAGATTCTCCTTCAGGTAACCTTCCCCCAGACAGTTTAGAGCAGTGATAGGCAACAGCAAGGGGGTAGGTGCCAGTTCCCTCCCTGAAAGATCACATCTCTCACAACAAGCTCACATGCCTCTGTTTCTCTTAGAGTTGACAGATTGAAAACTGGAGAAGGCTCCTGTACCTTTAATGGCTGTGTTTGTTGTGTGCCTTCATTTCTGACTTATGGTGACTCTAAGATTAACTTGTCATAGGGTTTTCTTGACAAGATTTGTTCAGAGGGAGTTTGCCATTGTCTTTCTCTGGGGCTGAGAGAGTGGGACTTGCCCAAGATAACCCAGAGGTGAGGATTCAAAACCTGGTCTCCAAAGTCCTAGTCCAAGACTTAAACCACTACACCATGTTGGGTCTCAAGAGAAATTCAGCAAGTGTTGCTTGTCACACAACCAGATAGCAGCACCTGCAGAAATTCCCTCTTCTGCGCAGCCATTAAAGGTACAGGAACCCACTCCAGTTTTTACTCTTGCCAGTCACCAAAATGGTGACCAGAAATGATGTCATGTCACTTCCTGTTGCCATTTTGAGAGTGACTGCAGAGGAAAATAAGAGTATTAGTGGGTTTTGGGTTCTGTGGATTGTATGGGCAGGATGGGAACATTTCCATGTATTTTCACATGATTTGGGGATTTGTTGTGCTGTTGTTAGGCAGGAATTGCCTGAAAAATCACATTAATTTTTTTTAAAAAAGAAGGGAGGTTGGGGGAAGTAGGAGCTTGATGGGCTGCAAAAGTGGGGTCCAGGGACCACATGGGCCTACAAACTGTACTCTGACCATCCCTAGAGCTCGAAAAGGTAAAACTGGGTCTATGAATTGGGCCCAGAAACAGCTAGATGGCATAATTATATGTAATTGTATCAGCCAGTTCCAATTAGCACTATGGCTGGCCCGTTTGGACTGTTTTCAAAGACTGGTTCATGTCTAATGCAGCACAGCAATCCAAATGGGAAGCTACCAGAATAGGTCCAGGTAGATTCACGGCTAGTACATCAGCATAAGCTATCAGAAGACATTCTTAAATACAAAAGTTGTCTGTGTTTCTGGTGACAGTAAATGATCCGTAACGGATCCAAAAGTACCCTAAATGTATGAACATAATCTTTTAGGACAAGTGACCCTGTATCCAGAACAGACTGAACCTTCAACCAGACAGACAAATCATCCCTAACAAATATCTCTTGTCTGGAGTGCATCTCAAGGCTGCTTGCTGTGCTTCTAAGACATTTGTGGAGAATGAAATAAATGGCTAGAGAAATCAATGCCATTTGTATCTCCTTTTGATACTGTAAGTACTGAAATGCTCTTAGCATCTTCTGTCACAAATCAGTTAGTGCTGACCAACTGTTTTTGGGACCATGCTTTATGAGTGAAGGACCCTAATAATCCATCTTCTGATTCCTAGGCTTCTAGCTTGTATCCAAAAGCTGTACTTGTCTGTCCTCAGAATTGCTTGTTGGCGTTACATCCTCACGTTTCAATGGTTACTGGTCTCTTCCTTTGGCACAGTCATGCCCCTTTAACTTCTGTGCCTTTAAAGCAGAGAATGACTACTGTAAAAGCCACTGTTGACTCTGGAGATCAGCAGTACTAAATTCTCTGTAGACTTCTCCACCCCTAGAAAGGCCCCTTCCCAAGTGGTTGAGAGGGCTGGGCATGAAGGTTAATTAACGCAGTGCCTTCTGCACTTGCTTGATCCTGATCGTGTGCATTTGGGCTGAGGGAGACTAAAAGCAGCTTTCCTCAACCTCATGCCTGTTGTGTATATTGGACAGCAGTGGGCAGGAGTCATACTGCTGGCTACAGATGATAGGTGTCTTAATCTGACCCACCTGCTGAGCACCATATTAGGGAGGAGCGACCTACGTACACACTATATGGCCCGTCTGCTGCAAGTCATGGGATCAGATCAGACTGCTTGGATCTTCCCACCCCATCTTTTGCTTTCCTGAGAGTCATTTCTATGCTGCTGAGTAAAGAAGCAGGAGGACAGCTTCAACATCTTGTGTCGTCTTCATTATTTTATTATCTCTCAAGACTTGTTCATGCTCACAGCTACATGCAAGATGCTGAACAGTGCTTAGCCTTTCAGAGCACTCCACGTGGAAGAGATAACAGTAGAAGAACTCTGATCATAAAATGCCCGTCACTTTAACAGTCCAGAGTGCTTGGTGAAATGGCTTGGTTGTCTCATGACACAAGGCCCCTTTCCTTCGTATTTGACTCCTCAGTGAGGGAAGTCATGTGGTAATTACTTCATCAGGAAGAGATGAGAGCATTCTGTCCCACTCACAGGTCCTCTTCTCATCCATACTTTTTGACCCCAAGAAGATGCCATTTGGAGATTGTTTCTTTGAGAATTTGAAGAGCTTAAAACTATAGCTGTTAAGCTATAGACCTCTTCTTACTTTATTCGTTTTGAATATGGCTTATAAACAATCATAGCCTTTCCTGAACAACTGATGATGCCTGTTATAATGTGACACCATGGATGCTATTGTTGTTGTTGTGTGCTTTCAAGTCATTTCTGATTTATGGTGATCCTAAGGTGAAAATATCACAGAGCTTCCTCGGCGAAATTTGTACAGAGGGGGTTTGCCCTTGCCTTTCTCAAAGGCTGAGGGAGTGTAACTTTTCCATGGTCCCCCAGTGGGTTTCCATGGCTAAGTGGGGATTTGAACTCTGGTCTTCCAGTGTCCTAGTTCAGCACTCAATACCACAACACCACACTGGCTCATGGATGCAATTATGAAGGTTAAATTCTAGAATTAGGGGTTACAATACAACATGTTTAGATTTTTACTTAAACAATTCACCTGAACCTGTTTGTAAACCCAGTCTTGATGTGAACTTTCTTTGAAGTGAACTTGTACAAGTTGATGTGACAAGATAAGCCAAGGAGCTCTGCTCTCCTGCTGCACTTCCCTTCTTACGGAAAGAGAGAAAATAAGGATCTTGATTCAATAATGTTCTTTATCCACTGGAGACCAGAGAAGTCAGAATCAATGAACTATTTTTAAAAAAATCCCTTTCTTGACCTTTGGAAGTTTGAGCTGCTTTCCAGGGAAGAGGGCAAAAGATGGCCCTCATTTGGCAATGTTTGCTAAGGCTGCTGGGAGTTACTGTTCAGCAACTTCTGGAGGACCACCCTTTGTCTTTGCCTTTGCCTGTCCCTGCTCTGTGGGGAGGCCTTGGGAATGTGAACGCCAACATGTTCAGCCAGAATCCTGTGGCTGCCTGTTACATGTAGGATTGTCTTGTGAGCCAATCCTGGCATCATCATAATAGCATTTAAATTGCTGCTGCTTGTGTAGAGGATTATGACGGTTGGGGCAGACACACTGTCGACAGCATCCTGTTAGTGATTTACATGCACCTAAGTCCTATTCTGAACAAGGTGTAGAGGGCTATTCACTTACCCTTGTGTTCCATCCAAAAGCCTTCCACCACCTGGCAGCTGTCAACTCCTGCAACAGACCCCTGCTGTTGTCACTTACTAGTAGAGAAGGGCAGGAGACAATTCAGAGCATAAAGATCTGAGCTCCCGGGGGAAGGAGGAGGCAAGTGCACTCCATCTGAGAGCATACTCTCATTTCTTCCCTGTGACCAAGCTGAGAACAGCTGTTTCTTTGTAGTCTGAATCTTCTCCCCCTCCCTTCCTTTCTTCTCCCCAATAAGTGATTGCAGCAGGGTCCCCTCTTAGGCTTGACAGCTGCCTGGGAGGTGGGAGGCCATGGAACTGTGCATGTGCAGAGCTACTTGCCAATTAAGATTTCTGCCTGTGTGTGTGAGTGAGAAGTGTTCCTGTTACTGCATGAAATGCTGTTACAGGTAGTATGTTTTGATGACCTGTACATTGGGCTGGTGAAATTTAAATCAGCTTTCTCACCATGCATTGATCTCCAATTGCGCATTGCTATCTTCCCAATACTGATACACTATTCTACTCATTTCCTCTTGGTTGCTTTGGTGTTGTATTTCTTGTCTTTAATGGAAAGGTCATTAGCTGCCTTAAATGTTCCTTAATGGAAAAGAAAGTGTGGGACATAGGTGTATTAATAAATAATCTGCAGGAATACCATAAGCTCAGCTTTCTCATCCTTTTAATGGCCCTCAGAGGCAGTATTCTTCCCACCTTACAGAACAGCATTTTTGCAACTCATGCATGTCAGTGGTTAGTATGACAGGCTGTAGGAGAACATAGCCTGCAAATGACTGAGAAGAATTATAAAATACTTTGCATGTCAAAAGCAATCTGTGTATGATCTAAGAATGAGTGAACAAAATTGATGGTAGTTATTACTTAATAGGTTTACAGTATTCAGAGAGGGAGAGGGTCCATCCTCCTCATTTTCCTCTTCATCTCATTATTAACTGTATTTATATCTGGACATTTTACTCAGAAGAAGGACTTTCCACATTAAAATATTTTTGTTTGTTTGTTTTAACACTGTGGATTACAGCATTAAAAGAGGGTCCATCCTGTTCACTAGTGTTAAATCACACCTAAAATGTTCTCATGGAGTTTTATATTTGGGACTGTTGCTATTTAAAATGGACAATAATTCATTTTGCTTTGTATGCTAGGAAATATTGCTCTTTCAAGCTACTATATGGGAAACTCCATTACACTTGGCTCATAGACTCTGGGCTGGCTTCTTCAGTAGTGGGTAAACTTGTTAGATTTCATTTCCGGTTCCTTAACAGGGTCACTTGCCCTGAAGAAGATTAATTTTTCTGACCAATGTACCCCTTTTTCCTGAGGATACCTTTGTGAATCCCTCGAGCTGACATTCATTTTTCCTCTACAGGCTATTCATTAGAGTGTGCAGCTGAACTTAGAGCTGTGATTACATTTCCCACAAAAGTCAGTGCTGTGAGGATAAACTTTTGGGTTAATGCAGGGGTCTCTCACCTCTGGAGACCTGGCACAAGCTGCCAGTTTAATGAGTTACTTGTATGGTCTTTTGTCTACCACTTTTCTTTTTTCTCAGCCAGTCCTTGCACAGTTGATATCTGAATTGTGCAAGAAGACAGTTGGACCTATTCCTGCAAACTGCATTTATTTTCAAAAGTTACATATGAGGCTCAATATCTGAAAGTTGCTTCTCTTCTGTTTTTAATACCCAAGCCATGCCTAGTGGTATATTCTCTATGATTGTGAAACTATTATTCCAGAGTAGTTCTGACTTAATTATATATTGTAAAGGAAAAGTGGGCTGTACAATTCTTACCCTCAGAGCACAGCCCAGAGAATAAGATCGTATCATCCCCATCTTGCTATAGGTTGGCAGTGATTGTCTTTGTAATATACTATATCTACAGCATAATATACTATATCTATAAATTTCAAGTTTTAATTCCTGACTGAAGCCTGATTATATATTTTAACTGCAGCATATCTTCTATTAGCATGGTAGTAGGACCTCGCAATGTAAATTGCTTATACCCTGTCATTCTGTGTTCCCCCTTCTGTCGCTCCAGAATAGTGCTTCTCAGGCTGTCTGAGGTTTTATTAGAGTTGCCAACAATCCACATCAGACCAGTTAGCCACGTCAATGCCTGTTTGAGGGCATCTCCTAATCTGCATTCTTTTGTGCTGATAACCTAGAAGATACATGAGGAAAATGTTGAAAGGCAGAACAGGTGGATATTTGGATAGTGCATATGTCACTCTTTTCACTGTGGCATTTCTGTATGGCAGAGTGAAAAAAGAAGGAGCAAAATGCCAGAAACAGATATGCTCTTTTGTTATGATAAGTGTTATATGAGTAAATTCAGTGAAGATTACATTTGCTAGGACAGCGGTGGACAAAGTAGAACCTACGGGTCACAAAGGGCTCCCCAGGTTATTTTTGCAGGCACTCCAAACCTTACAGAATCTTTCTAATGCTCCCACCCTGGATACAAAACTTTTTTTCCAGGAGTCCGCTAAAACAGCAGTTTTTGGCTGTAGGTTGCAGTCCCCTCCCCCCCAATCCCCAAAATCAAAACCAGGTGTCTGGTTGTTTCTCATTTTGACACTTTAAATATCTAAGTGTTACAAGACTTTAAAACCCCACACAACGCAGTCCACAGTAGGTGCTAGCAATGGAAATTTGGCCTGCAGCCCAGTGAAAGTCTCCGCTTTTGTGCTAGGGACCCAATTTCAGAGATCTGCCTAATTTCAGAGACCACTGTGAGGCTGCTCGACAGAGCCATCTTAGGAAGGAAAGAAGGAGCAAGCTATGGTCACCCCAATGGTAAATTCACTTTCCCTACTGAAATCAAAGGAGTTTCAGTACCACCCAGAAGCTATCAAAATGCTTGCCACAATTCACCACCTGCAAAAGGTGATAACAGATTGATGTGGCCATTTTAAGTTGGCCCTAGTATTTCTGTTGCTTGTTTTTGTAGCTTCAGTAAAATGTTGGGCAGTCACCCACCAGGAGTTGGGACTTGGACTGTGCAGCCACGGATATGCTAGAGGGGTTCTCTGCATGCAGAAAAACTGAAAAGCGTAGAAGGTGGTTGGGGCCCAGAATTAATTTCCTAAAAATCCTACCTTTTTTTCTACTTGCTATCTAAGCATGCAGATTTCTAGCCTTGCCTCAAATTTCTGCATGACAAATAGATAATATTAATGCCTAACCTGTAAGATTTCCCATGGAGAAAAATCCATTAAAGCAGTGCTACTCAAAATGGTTCTGGACTGGTGCCGCTGAACCATTGGCTACTGGTCACTGGAGAATTTCTAGAAAAGAAAGAGCCAATTATAGCCAATAGGAACAAATATGACAGTCTGACACACCAGAAGAAAATAGTTGGTGATTAACCACCTCAGATGGCCTGAGAAGTACTGCATTAAGTCATGTTGTATAGCTAAAGGCGAGATTTTACTAAAGCTATATATGCATTTTTATCAGAAAACGAATCTGCTTCTGATCATGAGCAGGGAGACAGGACCAGAGAAGGCAGTGCTCAGTGTAGCTGCCGACCACCAGACCAGAAAAAGTGACATCAGTGATCAGTAGATTCAGTGGCTTATGAGGAAGATTACAGGTTTTGAAATACATATTCTTGTTACATGCTGATGGGAACATCCTTTCCATGCCAAAAGTTTATAGCTTGTTTCCTGGCAGTACTTACAATTAAAGTAGTGTGTGTACGCACACATGCACACACCTGTATTGGATAACTCCTGGAAGCAGCCAGTGATGGAGATGTCCCTTAAAGATGTAGACGGCTGTCTGCTGCTGCCTTTTTTCTAAGCAGAGTCATAGATCCTGTTGTAGCCAAGCTGATGGTGTTCCCTCTACTGTGGCCCTACTTTGCCTTCTGGAGAGGGCAGAGGGGAACCAGCCATAGATTCAGACAGGACTCAAGATTTTCTTGGCTCCTTCTTCTGCTGTATTTCCTAGTGCCACTTACCACTCTGTCCAGCAGATGCCGCAACAGCTGCCAATTGCAAGGCCTCTCTTGCAATTTCCAGGGGATCGCCAAAGGAGAGTGAGAACCCCTCTTCCCTGGGAGTATGCATCAGAACTGCAATCCACATTTATACCTGGTGGATTCAGAGCCGCTGTGCCAGCTGCTTGAAGTGGTGGGGAGGGTGGGCATCTACTCTCAATATGGGGGAGGGGGAGTATATGTGCTTTCAAGGCACCTTTCTACTTATGGCAACCCCATGAATTTCACATGGTTTTCTTAGGCAAGGAAGACTCAGCGGTGATTTTGCCAATCCCTTCTTTTGAAATAATAGCCTACAGTACCCGGTATTCATTGGCAGTCTCCCATCCAAGTACTAACCATGGTTGACTCTACTTAGCTTCCAAGATCAGACTGGATCTTCTGCCTTCAAGGTATTTGGGCAGACTTGAATATAGGGGGACTAAATGGCTATTTCTTGGCATTCTGTGACCTTTAACTGAGTGCATGAAGGCTGTTTCTATAGACCCAAGTGGTAGCTACCAGATTCAGTGATAATGTTAAGAGTTTTTGTTGTGTGCCTTCCTGTCATTTCCAACTTATGGAGACCCTAAGGGGAACCTATCATGGGGTTTTCTGGGGCTGAGAGTGTGTGGTACTTTGAAGGTCAGCCAGTGGGTTTCTGTGGTGGGGAATCGTACTCTGATCTCCAGGACTATAGTCCAACAGTCAAACCACAACACCGTTCTGGCTCATTGAGAGTTACATTCGTCTTTAACTGTTGCAGTTGTTCTTTTTATGTGCTGCCAGGGCAGCTTCAGCTTTTGGCGACCCTGTGAACTGAGACGCCTCTAAGAGACCCTGCTGTGAACAACCCTGCTCAGTCTTGCAGACTCTGAGGTTCCTTGGTTACAGAGTCCATCCAACTGTAATACGGTCTTCCTCTTTTCCTTACTGCCCAAAATACAACAGCCTTAGTGTAATCACTTTGGCTTCTAGGAAGAGTTCAGGATTGATTTGCTCTTGGATTTTGCTAACACCTTTCAAAATACTTTCACAAGATTTATAAGCATGCAACAGATACTCCAAGAAGTACACACAAACAGCGAAAGTAGGCAGCTCTTTCCTTGCCCAGGCATCTGCTTCTCTTTCCCCCAGGGCACGGGAGAGAAGGCATACTGTCTGGAAAAGAAGCAGGTGTCTGCCACCCCACCCCACCCCTCTACATTTATGAATTAAGTAGAAAGAGGCAGATCTGGGTTCTGCAGCCTCCTACAGCTAAAAGTCCCCTTTATATGCATGGGAAGCAATTCAGAGAAAGGTATTTGTGCTTGCAACTCAGTATGGTCAGTGGAAGCTAAACACGGTAATTTCTCTGAATTATAACCATGATCTATTTTAACACAGGCTTTTGGGGGAGGGGAATCTAGATTTTCTTGAAACTCTCTTACTGAACTGGCTTATCAGTGGCTGCTCCCAGGCTGTGGAATTCCCTTCCCCAGGAAGCAAGATTGGCCTCCTCCCAGCTCTCTCTCTCCTCTAGCAGGTGAATACCCAGGCCTGTGGGGTTCAGGCTCAGTTGCAGAAAGGCTTTTAAGTGTGGTGTGTTGTATTTTTATAATTATTATTATATTTTTAAAACTGTTTTAAATTAATATTTTTAGTACGATCATTTGTTTATCTTTTTAATTTTCCTGTTATATATTTTTTTAAACTTTATTTTGATTTAACTCTTGTGGTGAAGCTGCATTTTGTTTGAGCCTGTGCACTGAGCATCCTTGGTTCCCATATTGGAAGAAACATGAGGTAGAAATTAAAGAAGTAAATCAAGTGCCTCCAGGTGTTGAGAATAAAAGGCGAGGGGGTTGTGAAGCTCTTTACTTTGAGTAGAAATGGTGGGTAGTGGGTTGCTGGGATGAAATGTCAAGTGTTCTAACTTCCAAATTTTTTTAAAAAAACCCTACTGGGTCAAGAGTGGTGGGGCCTGATAAATCTCCTGAGCACTTCTAAGAACTCTTAATTATTAGGGAGAGAAGCAATGAAGCCCCTGGGGTCCTCTCTGGAATTGGCTTCCTTCAGCCGGTTAACTGAAGTGATAAAAAGCAATAAGAACCCTGAAAAAAATGAAGCAACATAATTTCCCTAAATACCAGTTTATTGATCTGGTTCTTCTGCTGCACACTAGAAGGGGTTTTTAATTTCTTCTCAAGAAACTTGGCCTGATTAATCAGCCTCTTGGAAAGTGACTTTGCTGCTGCAGCTTCCTTTTGCCTGAAATGGAAATCTTCCCCCATGTAGTCCTGTCTCATTCATTAGTGCGTGTTGGAGGGGAGAATGCAGTAGCAAGTGTTTAGAGTTGTGCAAGTGACTGAATTATACCTGGCTGCGGGGTGAGCAGCGTGGTGCCCTCCAGAGGTTTCAGTCTACACATTCCACAAGCCTTGACTTTTGGCTGTGCTGACTGAGACTTACTGGAGTTTTAAACATCTTCAGGGCACCAGATTGCCTGTCCCTTGAGGAAACTGAAATTGATTCCACATTGCTGAGTAATCTCTTCCTCCACTGTAGGATTATAGTGCATAAATCTTTAAATGATTAATATGTTTAAATTAAATCTCAGTATGGATTGAGTATCCCTCACCCAAAATGCTTGGGATCAGAAGTGTTTTGGATTTTGGAATATTTGAATGTACATAATGAGATGGTATACCATCCTTTTGAGGCGGGGTCTGCTTTTTCATCAGTTCTTACCCTCTTGCCTTCTTCCTGTAGGGAACAAGAAAGAATTATGGATGCTGACTTGGGGACTGTAAGCAAGCCTCTGTAATTCACTCATGTTCTGTACAAGAAAAAGGCAGAGTTCCACTTCTCAAAAGTTTTGGATTTTGATGGCAAAAAACCCAGAATAAAATGGAAGGTGTTAAAAGATGTACAAGAAAGAGGAGGATTAGGACTACCAGATTTAAAACTGTATTTCCATGCTAGTTGCCTCTGCTGGACAATAGATTGGATTAAATTAGAAAATAGGAGATTAATGAATTTAGAAGGGGCGGATTTCTATTTTGGTTGGCATGCCTACTTATGGTATGATAAAGTAAAGGTAAACAAGGAATTTAATAATCATGTTATAAGGAGAACGTTGTTGAAGGTTTGGTTACAGTATAAAAGTAAATTGTATGGGAAAATACCACTGTGGGTTTCTACACATGAGGCATTTTACAGAAAAGAGAAGCCCCAATTAAATGAATGGATAATTTACAGAGACTTATTAAAAATACAAGGAGAAAATGTAATTTGGAAAAATAAAGAGGAATTGGCCTGGGGGGGTATTATTTCTCATTGGTTACTGCAAAGGCAACTAGAGGAAAGATTTAAAATGGATAAGAAGACACAGGGAATTGAAACAAGGGAGAAGGAATTTGATAAATTGTTAAAACCGGGTTTAGACCGTTTGTTAGGTAAAATATATAAACTGTTATTAAATTGGCATTTGGAAGATGAAACAATTAAAGAGAATATGATAGGATGGGCAAAGAATCTGGAACATTCGATCCCGTTACAGAAATGGGAAGATTCATGGAAGGATGTGAAGAAATATTGTATTAATATTAATTTAAAAGAAAATTATTACAAGCTCTTCTATCGTTGGTATTATACACTGGTACAAATTACTAAAATAAGTAAGAATATAAAAGATACGTGTTGGAAATGTTCAAAGAAAGGGACCTTTTATCATTTATGGTGGTTATGTGATAAAGCTAAGGAATTTTGGAGAAAGATACATGAATGTATTGTTAATGCACTACAAATTAAATTTCCTAGAAGTCCAGAAATATATTTATTGAATATGTTGGATGACAGATACTTTAAAAAGAACTCACTGAGAAAAATGATGCTTTATATGGTAACAGCCGCAAGACTAGTTTTTGCAAAACTGTGGAAGTCGAAGGAAATACCTACGGTAGAGGATTGACTATGGAAATTGTACGATTTATGGGAATTGGACGAACTCACATCATTAATAAATGATAGATCAATAGTGTTGATTACCAAAGAATGGAATTTAGTAAAACCCCTTTGGGAAGCCCAATGGGGAAGGAATAATTAAGAATTGGAGATTCAGAAGTGGAAATTAGAAAATAAACTTTGAAATTACATGAAAGGTAGTGGTATTATTCAATGAATAGTGCAGTAAATGTTGGCCAATGACAAGTATTGTATAACTATCCTCAAAGTATGTAGAGGAATAAGGGAAGGAGGGTAAGTAGGTATAAAAAATAAAGTAAGTGTTAGTATTAATAAAAGATAGTATTAAATTGTGTAATGATTTAATTAGATTACGTTTATATTTGTAATTTTTCTTTTTTAAATGTATGTAAGATTTATTATGATGATAGAATTTATGTAACGACAAGACATAATGAATGTTTTATTTATAAAAAAAAAAGTTTTGGATTTTGGAACATTTCAGATTTCAGATTTTTGGATTAGTGATACTCAGCCTATAATGCTGTGTCTTACTGTCTCATCCAGAACCAAACAGTTCTTCCATTTTTGCCTGCCAAATATCTTTCTGCTGAGCAGAAACTTTTATGTTTCAACTGGTATCTTGGGTCACCCTTCACCCAACTGAGTGCTGGAGCAGATTTAGCACTTCAGGGGCCCTCCCAGAAGGATGGCCAGGAGGGTGAACTTTGAGCCATGAAACCCCAGTTACAGTTTTCCCCGGCCATGAACTCTTACGTAGTCTGTGACTTGTTCAAAGAAGCTGGATTTTAAAAAAAAACTAGTGCAGAGATTCTTAAATGAAAGAATGTGGACACTAGCTTATAGCTCATCTCCCCTCCTGACTGGTGGATAACACAGAATTGGTGTGCTGATGTCCATGGAGCCATATTAAAGGGCTCCAAGTGCTATACAAATAGTATTGTCATGACAAAGTTGCTTTGTACCTGAGTCTGTATAAACTACTATTGCACTACCGCTGGTCATCCTGTTTTGAAAAGTGGCATCAAGAGGAACATGTGCCAGGCCCCTCCAATTTGCCTGATGCAGCTCTGATGGGCCTCAAAAATTTTACGAATGGATCTATGACATATTGCCAACATGAACATCTCTCAATAAATTATTCTAAGACCAAAACTATGGGTTTTGATAGCCATAGCCCAAGGCACAAATGGATTTGAGATCAACATGTGACAGAGCAAACCTGCTTATTTAGATATCTGGGCATTGTTTTCAGAGAGTCTCCCTCTTGGCAATGGCACGAAGAGGCAGCAAAGTAAAGACAGAAAACTACAGGGCCACTGATGAAGTTTTGTCACAGCAAGGGAGATCAGTTGCTTGAACCTACCCCAAACATTTTTTAGTAGAGAGTCCCAGATGACTCTGTCCCTGATGCCCTTTTGATGGCAGGTAAAGATATTTTTGTGCCAGCAGGCTTTTTAAAATTGACTGGATGTGGGCTCATGGTGCTGTACAGCTTTGTTTTGGGGTGGTATTTTAATGTATTCAATATTTTTTAATATTTTTAATATGTAATTGTTTTAATTGTATAAATTGTTTAATTTTTTAAAAAACTTTATACTTTCACAGATGTTTTAATTTGTTCTGTTTTAATCTTGTTAGCTGCCTTGTGTTCCACTGTGGGGAGGAAGGTGGGGTATATCATCATCATCATCATCATGGTAGTAGCAGTAGTAAAGTGATTGATCAGATGCTTTAAGGTGTTCAACTTTGAGGGTTAGATATTGTTACCAGCAAAGTCTTAGAAACTTTACAGAATAAATTCTTCCAAAAGCTTTATTCTCTCCAGCCTGGAACACCTACAGCTTTTTTGCTTACTGAATTTGGCTGTCAGTTAAAATAACAGTAGATTGTTAATGTTAAAGTACCAGTTAAGGTACTTTAAACAAATTGGCATTCTGTCAAGTGACCGTCTTCCAGCATTGTGTTACAAGGAAGTGAGTAATAATCAACATTGGAAATCAAACTTACAAGATCTCCTACAAAGTTACCATTTCCCTGAACTGAACTCTGCCTTCGTTATGAATAAGAGGCAATTAAAGGACTGGCTATTCTGGACAAAGTAAGGAAGGGATTTACAGTCAATCAGGTTCTTAAAATTTTCTCTATAGTTCTCATTTTTTGAAAACTGAAGATTTCAGACCAGTTATTTGACTAAACTCAAATCAGATTCCTTAAGAAATGCTTTCAACGAATTGTGATTTCAAGTAATGTTGACTGTAGTTTTAGATAGGTGCTATATTAAGGTGCTGTTTGAATGCAGGAAGGGAGACAGATAGAAGCCATTGTTCAATAAGTGCTAACTTACTGTATAAGTGACCCAAAAGAGAGATTTTTGAAACCCTTGCTGACTTATGGAAGAGAGAACTCTCTTGTAGAATTTGTTCAATTTCTTTTGAGTGATAATAGTAGCTGCATAACACTTAAAGAGTTTCTTTCTGTCAGGCATGAGAAGAGCAAAGTCTGTTGGTCCCAGGGCCTTTCCAGCTAAGTGACTACCTTCATGAACATGTGCTTACAGATACCTTTCCCTTATAAACATACCCAGAGAGTTGAGAATGTTTAGCTTGGAGAAGAGAAGGGTAAGAGGTGACATGTTTTCTGCTCCTCCAGAGACTAGGGCTTTATGGAATAATGGCTTCAAACTACAGGAAAGGAGATTCCACCTAAACCTTAGGAGGAACTTCTGGAGGGTAAGAGCAGTTCAACAATGGAATACTGTTGCCTCAATGGAGTGTGGTGGAGTCTCCTTCTTTGTAGGTTTTAAATGGAGGCTGGATGGCCATCTGTTGAGAGTGCTTTGATTGTGTCTTCCTGCATGGCAGAATGGGGTTGGACTGGATGGCCCTTGGGGGTCTCATCCAGCTCTATGATTGCATGAATTGCCAGAACAAGAGCAGCAACAAAGAGAAGCAGCTCAACAGTGGCCGCACCCTGCCATCTCCAAACAGCTAACCCTGTTTGCCCAGTAACTGTGAAGTGCCCTTTCCCTGAAGCCCCCATGGTAGCTCCCTTTTTCTCTGTCCTTCATATTCATTGGTTTTACATTCATGGATTTGATTATTTACAAGTTTCTCTGACCCCTGCAGCCCCACCTCAAGTGCTTCTTTTCTGCGATAACTTCCCTCTTGGCAACTCTGATCGGGCATGATCATGTGCAATCCTTTAAAAACCCATCTCTGATCATCCTCCACCAGCTACTGCCTGTCCAGCTAAGGACAGGTTGTAACCTAATTTCTCAACACCACAAACCCTCCTCTGTTGCCCCCCACAGACCCAAAGAAGGAGATGAGTGAAAGAGAGGAAGCATAGGTTATCCGTGCTGACCCATGCCCTTTGCCTCTTCTTTCCCTGACCTGGTTTGAACCCTCGACACTCTCTCTAGGATGCCTCAGCCGCTTTCACACACACACACATTTTGATGTTTGTGGGTTTTCCACTTTGCAGGGGTCCTGACCTCCTAACCCCAGTGAATGTGGAGGGCAGTATAACTTTACTTATAAGTAAAGTTTCAACTGATCACAAACAACACATACATTGGTTCTTGTGGGTTTTTCGGGCTTTGAGACCGTGTTCTGGCTGTATTTTCTCTTGACGTTTCGCCTGCATCTGTGGCTGGCATCTACAGAGAAATAAAGATGCCAGCCACAGATGCAGGCAAAACGTCAGGAGAAAATACAACCAGAACACGGTCTCAAAGCCCGAAAAACCCACAAGAACCAATGGATTCTGGCCGTGAAAGCCTTCGACTCTACAACACATGCATTGTTTTGTTAACCTGGCTAATACGTAGTTCAGTAGGAAATTGAATCCAGCTTGCTGTCTCTGAAGCATAATTTGCTTCTGCTAGAACAAATCGCTTGTTCTTATGAGATGTGACCTGGGCACAGGCAGGGCTGTCAGAAGGCTTGCAAGCAGAATCCAGGCTGTGGCAAACACTGTCTGTTCCTGGTCGTCCTTGCATGGCAGACTCAGTGAAGAAGCTTTTTTCTTCCATGGCTGACCTTAGTGCACGGACCATCTGGTGGAAAATGACTTCTCTTAGAGAAAAGCTTTGAATGTGCAGCAGGGGAGTAGATGGATGGCAGACAGTAGGCTTTCACCATCTTTTGTTTTCCCTGTGATTTTGATTTGGAGACAAACAAAAAGCTTTGTAGTTCCCTGAAGCCTCATGCTGCCCTTCCTATCACCTCTCTCTCATTCTGCTGCAAACAAGTTACAACTGTGAGAACAGGACGTTGTGTTTCTCCCCACCCAGCCTTTTTGTTTAAGCTTTTCTGCTGCCTTTTAAGCTGCTTGTGTAAACTTCAAGCTTCAAAAAAATTTTAGATTTTTTTTATTAAACATTAAACCAAAACATATAAACAGCAATAAACTATACAAAATATCAAACCAATCCAAGAAAAAAGAGGGAAAACCCACTACAAATAATATAACACTTATATGACAATAAACCTTAATTAACTAAACTATCAATATACAACTAAACTAAACTAAACAAACCCAAACAACTAAACTAAAACTAACAAACATAAATTTAAAAAAAAAGTTGATTCCCACCCTACGAACAGGTCCTATTAAATAATTGTAGTTAATTTTCTTCAGTCGTTACATACATTCCAAGTACTTTTGCTGCTAATATTATTTCCATCCATCTATTAAACCATTCAGTCTCCATAGGAATCTCCATTTTTTCCCAATACTTTGCATATAGTAGTCTCGCTGCCAAGAACACAAGTTAAAACAATTTCCGTTGTTTATTAATTGCAGTATTTTCTTCCCAGATTCCTAGTAAAAATAACTCCACATTATTATTAATTTGACACATAAGGATTTTTTTGCATCATATTCTGTATTTTCATCCAATATTATTTAGCCTTTTCACATGTCTACCACTAATGATATAAAGATCCAACTTGGCATTTTCAAAATTCGTTGTTCATATTTTTGCAGGTCTTTCTGGTGTAAGATACCAGTGAATTTTCTTGGGAGATCATAACAAAGTACATTTTTAATTTCTTTTCTTCTATTATCTTTCCCATTGATGTGTGTGTGTGTGTGTGTATGTACGTATGTGTAGTATCCAAAATTTCTTGCTCAACTAACCATGTATTCCTTAACCTGTCATCTTCCGTCTCTATAGTCTCAGTTTATATTTATTGCAGAGTTTCAGTAAGGGACCTCTAATGCAATGATTATTAGAGGCCACATTTGCCTTAACGTTATTATACCATAAGTCTGTATGCCATGCAGATCTTAAGTCATGTCCTTCTAGCTTCAAAAAGCTCCAAAATCTTAAATGTTGATGTGTGTGGTGCAACTAATCGTTTTAAAAGTTGTGTGGAAAATACTCAAGGAAGTACAATGCTATTACAGTAACATATGTTTGGAGATGGTACAGGTCATCTCCATGTATGAAGTATCGTGTGTGGACTTCCCTGAAACTGACAATTTCAAGATATTTGCAGGTCCATTGCCATTTCTCAGTCTGCACCTGTTTTGAATTCTCCAGAGCCCACCAACTTGGTCACCTAAGCTTCCAAAATCATGGACAGCAGTATTGTCCTAACAGGCATACATAACATTCATTCTCCTTAAGGTATCTTAATCACTGAATATTTGAGATGGGGAATTAAACATGAGGTAAAAGCTAGCATTTATTTACATTATCAAGACAGTAATGTAAATTTCTATTTCCCTTAGCGAGGATCACGGATGTCTCAGTCTAGGCACATTCATACCTATTCTGAGTAAAGAATCAAAACATCTTATACCATACTGGAACACCATATTCATTTTAGGAAACATCACTAAGAGCCAGCCATATACATTTACATTGGAAAAGAGCTATCACCAGGGTTATCGGGTATGGTACTTATCTCAGGAACCGCATTGTAGTTGGCTGTTTTTATACAGCCCTAGTGGAAGCAGTCAAGAGACCGTTTGTCCTTACTTGGTCTAGCATCATCTTACATAGTATCTCCAGCCCCTCCTTATCTACACACCCACCTATCAGGAGGAATGCAATTGTCGACTGATCTTCTGTTTTCAGCCAGTTCATGACAAGTTTAGCTGGGGGTTTTTTGTTTTGTTTTGTTTTGTCTTCAGCCAATTAACTTTTTTTTCTTTTTTTTTTGGTCTTCAGGCTTTTTCATAGTACATTTGTTCAAGGTCACTCACCATCTAACTGGAAATGAGATTTTTGTGGGCGTTTTGACTCATCATTGTACAAGGCTATTGCTTATCCAATCACTTTCAAGTTTAACTGACCACAGTTGAACGTTACAATTGATCAGGTGATGGCTCTCTCACTCAGGGCTCTCTCACTCAGCAAGACTTCTATAACCTTATTTTTGTTACAATTTGAGTTTGCTTAGCTAAATGCCCAGAATCAGATGTAAGCCTTTACATGCAATACTTTGCTGTCTGGCACACAGACATGTGGTATTTTACTCTAGAGAGATATGGGATTCACTGATTTCCATTCTTTCTTCTAATCCAGTGCGCCCTCTGTATATACAAGAGTTCTGTTCCAGGAACACTGGCAAATAAGGAAAAATGCGAATGCGGCAACATGCATATGGACTCTTCAGCATGTCTCCACACATGTCACCGCCATTATAGGTATAGGGACACAGCACTTCACATGAGCTGGAAATAGGGCATGCAGAGGTTGCAGCAAAGGAGGCCCCACTGTATATAGGTTTGAGGACCTTAAAGGTTCAAAGATATACACCAAATATTGTCCAGCAGTATATAATACTGGACCAAATATTCCCCTGTCCACCTGCACACATGGGGGACTTGCTAAGAACTGCTGCTGAAATCACCCTGGTGGCAAAGACTGACCTTTGTGCCCTTTCTTTCACTTTTAAAACAGGTTCCACACAGCAGGTGGGTGCCTTTACTGGGTGGCTACCAGTACTCCTGGAAGCCTTTCTGAAGCACTGTTTTCACCAGAAGGCAGCTGCAGTAGCTGCTGCTTCCAAAAGTCTTTCAAGAGGGCAATTGGCCCCTCAGGGAATGAACACATGTCACATGGGGCTTCTTTTTTCACTGTAAAAATTTTTTCCCACCATGCTGAAGTCATTGGAGGGAGTGTGAGGTTGGGAGCTATAAAAATGAGTGGAGGCACATGCAGCCTTCAGGCTAAACCCTTCCCCATCTCTGAAGTTGCCAAAAGGCTGTACCCAGCAACTTCCAAAATCACCACAGCAAAAACTAACTCTTCTCCCCATTTTATTCTAATTTTAAAAGAAGTAGGAGGATTATTTCACGAATGCCATGTTTTTGATGCCAGGACAATCCTTTCTTTTGCTCACACTGGAGCTCTTATTCAAGAGACAAAAATCTCAAACGGGATGTTTCCATGAGAGATTGCAAGCTTCTTTTGTTACCAAAATCTGTGCTTCAAACCAAAGAATGACATCAAGAATGACAAGTGAAGACTGAGAATGGCAGTCCCCCTTTCCAGGCTTCTTTCAGAGAAAAGAACTAATCATTTTTGGCTACGCTTGCTATATAATTATTCAGCTTTGAAAGGGGCAGCAGCATCACTAACCTGTGTTTCAATGTCTGCTTTTCTTCTACAGAGAAACAGAGAGAGTTGGCTCGGAAGGGGTCTCTGAAAAATGGTAACATGGGGAGTCCAGTTAACCAACAGCCCAAGAAGAACAACGTCATGGCCCGAACAAGGTAAATATTCTAATAGCATCGAAGAGCTTAGTATGTAAATCACACCTTTGTTTATTTGTGCACAGTTTTCTGAGGAGTCAAGATAGGACAACAGCCACCAGTGTAGACACTTTGAAAAGGGTTTAGACAAATACGTGGCTGATCATCTTTATCAGTGTGTGTTGTTTCACAGATTAAAAAGAACTGGGGAAGGAGTCTAGCAGTACCTTTAAGACTATCAGACTCATTAAATAGCTAAACAAACAAAATCAATGAGTCTTAAAATAAAAACAAGGAGTCTAGTGGCTCATTTAAGTACTTCTGTGCCAACAGAGCTTACAAATGAAGATTTAAACAATGGCATATATAAAAGGAGAAGCAGTTTCTTCAGGTCCAGGACCCAAGTCTTATCCACACCAACTACCAGGGAGCCTGTTTTATACTGAAACAAACATACATGGCTCTGTCTTTGAGAACTGGTACAGAGGCTGTGTATCAGGAGTGAAGAACCTGTGGTTCCTGCAGATGATTCTGGATTACAGCACCCATCATGTCAGACCACTACTATACTGGTTGGGACTTATGGCAGTTGGAGTCTGATGATATCTAAATGGCTGTAGTTATCCCGCTTCTGCCATGTATCCTCCATGTTAGTTGCTGGGAGTGGGAAGCAGAAGGGAAGTGGTGCCATTATATGTGGACCACAGCTAAATATGGGACAAATGTAATGTAGCCAGTTGAAAGATACAGTTCTGGTCTCTGTCAGCAAAAATACATGTCCCCAGTCATGATAAGAATGGTGCCAGTGGTCAGAGCTCGCATGGAGTTCTGTGTCCAGTTTTGGGTACCACAGCTTAAGAATCAGCAGACTGGAACACATCCAGAAGAGAATGCCAAAGATGGTGCCTGGCTGAGAGTCCTGTGAGGACAGATTGAAGATTTGGGTATGCTTAGCCTGGAAAAGGGAACATTAGAGGCAGTATGATTGTCCTCTTCAAATATTTGAAGGACAGCAATAGATGGTAGAATAAATTTGTTTTCTGTTGCTGCAGAGAGTAAACACAAATCAATGAGTTTAAGTACCAAGAAAAAGAATTTTGACTAAAGTGCAGGGAAAACATTCCTGGTGGTACAAGATATCTGACAGTTGAACACACTGCCTCAAAAGATAGTGGATTCTCTTCATTTGAGGTCTTTAAGTAGAGACCACCTGCCGCGGTTGTTGTTATCGTGGATTTTCTCCATTGAATGGATGTTGCTTTAAATGACCTTCCTACCAGTTCTATGATTCTGTGAGTTGGCACCGAGCACCTCTCCCTCTGTTAACCCAAAAAGTATAATGGGGAATATTTAGCTCAAGTATAATGGGGAATAATTAGCTCAAGAATAGGAGACTTGTGAGAGTGGGGTAATGTAGCAAGATCTGACACTTGTAGTTCAGTTAAATGTATTTTTGTTATTGGGGGAAAATATACATGCACACACACACAAAATAGTCCCACATAAGCAGTCACACAAGGCTGACTGAAAAGCAGAGTGGGGAGGATTAGATAGAGGAATAGAAAGGGAATTGGGTTATATTTACCATCCAGAGAGAAGCAGAGAAACAGTGATGTGGCTTGGACTGATGCCCAAGGACAGCAAAAGGTCTGAGGAACAAAGTGGATCTCTGAAATCCAAAGTGCTGTGAGGAGGACCCAAAATTAGGGTCCCTTTATATCCAAAAATCTTCCCTGGAGGTGTGAGGTGTTAATAACTCTCTACTTCTGTAAACAAAAGTTTTGTAGGGTGGACAAAAGGTGATAGGATGGGTTCATGGTTGTTAATGTCTGAAGGAAACCTGTTAATATGTAGATGGCAAAAGGTTTTAATATCTGCTTGATTCAGGATCAGGAAGATGTCACAGGTGTGAAGATGAGGCAATTATTGATTTGGTGGCAATCTTCCTGTTTTCCTGAGCCAGCACTGTCAAAACAAACAAGGTTCTTTGTATTTTGGAGTTTGCAACAAATAGGTGCGAGAAATCATGGATTTTTGTGTCTGAAGACAGAATTTTGGAAGATGTTTGTGCTTGGCAGTAGGAAATGTACACCACAGGGGATTCTCTTGCTCAGAGATGGCTGCTGTTCTCACTGAAAGGATTATCTGGCCATAAACTCAGGTCTTCCTCGTTGATCTTATGACTTAGGGTCATGTTAAATGTTTTTCTTCCCTATCAACATGGCCTTTTCCAGAAGTAAGTCTCTATATGATTTATATTTTATGTCAGTTGAACATATCTGCCAATTAATATAACTATCTGTACAGTGTATTACACCTCCCGAGAAGAAGCATCAGGTATGGTTCTTCCACCAAATAGATTTTGTTTCAGGTTATCATCCGCCTCACCTCCGTGGGCAGGAGGATCCAAAGAAGAGCTCAGCCTCCAGGCCCGTGACTCTTTTTCTGTTGTTGTCATCGTATCTGGCTTCTGGGCTCCCTGGGAGCATCTGACAGTCCAGTGTCATCAGTATAAAAAGAACAATCTGTTGGTTCTAAAAAGGATTTAAATGTTGTGGAATATGTTCCAAAATTCTATAATTGAGTAGTAATTATAATTTCTATCAAGTCATTAATGGAAAAATAATTAATCTCTGGAAAATGTAATAGCCCCATTGCATATGTTTTGTAAATGAAGTGCAGTGCACATTTGTTAAAGAGAATGAGAGCTTTAGTTAGACCTCCCATAAAGAGAGAGAATAAGCCACAGAAGGAGAAGGCTCCCGCTCTTTTTGAAATTTGATTTATATGAGAAAAGCATTTTGGGAGAAACTCCTGAGTGAGCAAAGGTTCCTGAAAAGATAAGAGAGAATTGTTACCATAGCTTAGCCTAAATCCTGCTGTTAGCCCTCACTAGGGTAGGCCCATCGACTTAATGGGATTTACCTACATGTTGACTTACCAGTCATTAGTTGACCGAATGGGTCCGTTGTAGCTGGGGCTAACCAACAGGATGCAAGCGATTATGTGTTTGTTCTTAACTGTTGTTGTTAGGTGTTGTCAAGTGTATGGTGACCTTCTGACTAAGAGACTTCCGTTAGACCCTGTTATTAAAGTACCCTACTCAGGTCTTGCAGCCATGGCTTCCTTGATTGAATCAACCCATTTCTCATGCTGTCTTCCTCTTTTGCTTCTGCCTTCAACTTTCTGATATGTGCCAGCGTTATACTCTTTTCCAGTGAGCCAGGTCATCTCATGATATGTCCTAAAATACAGCTGGCTCAATTTAGTCATTTTGGTTTCTACGGAGAGTTCAGGCTTGGGTTTGCTCTACAGCCCTTCCTTTTCCGTAATCCATGATATCCTGAAAGTCTCCTCTAGCCCAACATTTCAGATTACCCAAAAGAGTACTGTTTCAGTGGAAGCTCAGCAGCCATTCGTCCAAGTACCATCTGAGGACAAATGAAAAGTACCAGTTCTATTTTATTTTGTGTTGGGAGGGGGATGTAACTTATGGACAAATTGTAAAATGTCACCAAGAATTCTTTCCTTCAGCATTCGGGCCATGTGGCTTCCTTTGTACACAGAATAAAGAAGATCTTGCCAAAAATGTTATCTGCCTGAATCCAAATGTTGATTAATTTGGCTGTACTAGGGTGATGGTATTATTAGCAATTAAAGTTCTGAATGCCCACTTCATCAAACTGTGCATTTTGCATTTTGTTGCCATTTGATCCCACTGGATTACATCCCCAGCTTCAGCATCCCTGATTGTGTATATAATCCTGCTGAGGGTAACACTTCATGCATTTGATGAATTAGACTTCTAACCCCTGAAAACTTATGCCATAGTGAACAGGTTAGTCCTTAGAGAGCTACAGACTAGATGCCTTGTTTTGAAATCCTTACAGTTCTTCAGGGCTTGACAAGAATCTAATCCCGAGGTGGGCAACTGTAATGGGGACCAGATTTTGCCCACACAGCCACCTGAGAACAAAGGAGGGGTGGGTGGGGGGGGGTTCAAGGAGTACCAGTTGAAGCATTGGGGTGATTTTTGGCACCTCCCCCAAAAGCCTTCAGTGGGTTCAAAATGCTGTAGCCAGAATGTGGGGCTAGTTATAGGAAGCATATAACTGCCTTATTAAAACAGCTCCCCTGGCTACCAGTGTATTTCTGGGCACAATTCAAAGTACTGGTTATGACCGGTAAAGTCCTGTACGGCTTAGGTGCAGACTGTCTGAAAGACCACATCTCCCCATATGAACTTGCCAGAGTTTTAAGATCAGCAGAGGAAGGCTTTCTCTTGGTCCCACTACCATCCCAGGCTCACTTGGGGAAGACGTGGGAACAGTGCCTTTTCAGTGGCTGCTCCCACCCTCTGGAACTCCCTTCTGCAAAAGGCTCAGCTGGCCCCCTCCCTGCTTTCCTTTTGCCAGCAGGCAAAAACTCTTTTGTTTAAGAAGGCTTTTAATCTGGAAGAAGGAGAGTTTTTATTGGGATGTATTATTCCTCTTTTTTAAACTTATGTATGGCTTTTAAATGATTGCATATTGTTTTATGTTGGATTTTTTAATTTTTTTAAAATTTCATTGTTCAGGGTCTTTTTTCTTTGACTCTTTCTGGAAACCTCCTTGGACCCCACTCTGGGAGAAGGGCAGCATACTAAACAAACAAATGGGGGCGTGAGGACTGGAAGGATCAGTAATATTTTAGGAATCTTTTGGTGGCTTATTTAGCTAATGGGCCACATTTTCCCAATAAAAACCACAGAGCACTGTAGTCTCCTAATACTGAAAGCTAAGAACAGATAACTAATATGCTGAAATAATAATGGTATTTCTACTACATTAGCCACAAAAAGGTAATTGAAAATTTAATATACACCATTTGTTGACCAAGAAAAATGTTTTCTTGGTCACAAAATGTTGACTATATGCTCTTACAATACACAAATGAAATACAAACAGTAATGATGACTTTACAGTAATTATTTACTGCATACACTTACAATACATTGAATACACTGAATGTAATTCAAGCAGCTGATAAAAACTACTTAATGGAGAGTTCTTTTTAACAGAGGGAAATAACTCATAAACACACTGAGTTCTTACGTGAGGATATTGTGATACAACTTAGTATAGTACTAGTAGTAATAATGGTGAATTGATGGTTGAATTCTCATATGACAAGGCAGTGTCAGTCATATTCTCATGTAAAATTACAACATCAGTAAATCAAAAAGGGATGGAGATCTCCCAGGAATTATAGTCCCCATTTCACCACCACTGGGCTTCTTCAGCTGTATTCATATCTAAATAACAACTAACATACTACAAGTAACTTCCATCATTAAAGCCTAAGTAAAATGCACTAAAAATTCATAAATACAATCTCCATATAAGACAAGAATTTCCAAACAGATGCCTACACCACTGTTGCATAAGGCTCGAAACAAATGGAATTGCATGCTGAACCATACTGGGGACCTGTTTGAATGCTCTTACTGATGCTACAGCTACACCTGTGTCTAGAGAAGGAAAACACTAAATGCCTAAGCAAATTGAAAGTAGGGCAAAGGTAAACTGTCAGAAACTCTCTTAAAGTGCACTCTACAGAAAACAACTGTAATCCTGTTTGTCATTCAAATGAAAAGAACCAACTGCATGAAATTTGTGTATCCAGACACAGTCTTGTTTTGGCAGCAAAACTGGAGTATCATCATAATATTTGGGTTGTATGATCCAAGTCTGCTGGATTCACAGCATCTCACCCATATTTGCTGGATATTTGTCAAGCTTTTATACAGCTTAGTGTCCTCCAAATGGAAGGACATGAAGGAAGGAGGTTCTGTCTCTCGTGGCACCTCTACTGATTCTCCTAAAAAGCTATGAAACATTATATAGTTCTTTTGATCTTTTGAAACCAAAGGGAATTTCTTTGCTCTTTCTTTATTCCTTGCTTAATTTTTGCATTCAAGGTTTATATGGTAATGTGTGTGACACCATGTTCTTTAATTTCAGGCTGGTTGTACCTAACAAAGGCTATTCTTCATTAGATCAAAGTCCTGATGAAAAGCCATTGGTAGCACTGGACACAGACAGGTATTTAATCAGATGTTTAGGATGTTGAGTATGATTTGTCTGTTTGTGGTAAAATACATTGGTTGCTTGGGCACTTTGCAGGAATCTTTTCCTTTATCTCACTCCACTGTGGTCAGGTTAAACTTACTGGGTAGCAAAGCAGTCTTAGTCTCGAAGCCTGTAAAATGGAAACAGCAGGTTTTTTGCCAGCTGGAGTGGGTGAATGAGATGGTGAGCACAATATGCTTTGTGCACAAAGGATACTTTTATAGGAGCTTCTGCCACATAGGTTGAGGATGGTAGGAGCTGTAGTAGAACACAACTGAAAAGCACCAGGTTGGGAGAGGCTGTTCCGTATGGCTGCAGCTACAATAATTTTCAAATTTGGAAACTTGATCATCCCATAAAAACGAGGAAGAGAGGGTGAGGAAAGAAAAGGAAAGTGGGAGGACCTTTAAGACTAACTGGTTTTTGTTTACACATGAGCTTTCCTGGACACAAACCCACTTCTTGTCATGCATTAGAGAGTGATTTTAAGGCCTCAGATAGGAAGCTTATTTATACAGTTGTGGTAGCGGGGTGGAATGTCATAGGATCCAGAAGGCCTTAATATCACTCTGTACTTCATCTGGAGAAGTGGATTTATACCTACAGAAACTCATGGTAAAATAAAAAAAAAAAAATGAAATGAAATAAAAAATCAGTTAGTCTTAAAGGTGCTGCCACATTGCCCCCCCCCGCTTTCTCCATTCTATATTGCAAGAGACTAACACAGCTACTTCTTTGAAAAATATTCTTCCCTGTCACTTTTATGGGCATATAGTAGAGAGCTGTTTTGTAATGGTGTAAATGCATTCACTGTCAGTAAGTATGGTACCACTGGGTCCATACTTTTCAAAAAGCTAACTCTAGTGGGGAGAAGTCAGATAATGGCTTTTGGCTACCACAGTAAAATAGAACCCTAGATGCTGCCCAACTCCCTACGTGAAATATTAGTTGCTAGGATCAAACAGGAGATCAGCCATAATCCTTCCGAAAGCATCTGAGTGACTCCTCCTGGAGGCACGACTGGGCCAGATGGACCACCTCGGTGCTATCCAGCAAGGCTAGCTTCTTTTCCTTCTGTGAAAACCAGTGACGTGGCTGCTGTGCTGTAGAGGGTTGTTTCTTCCTCAATGGGTTCCCTTTCTTCATTGCGCTTTCTGTTTCTCCACAGTGATGATGACTTTGACATGTCCAGATATTCCTCCTCGGGATATTCTTCAGCTGAGGTGAGTTCCAGTCCCATCAACTCATTCATGTAAATCTTTTCCATTTCTTGATGGGAAAGGGACTTAAACACTGGACTGTGGTTGTTGTTTTTTTAAAGACAACATACCTTGGGATCAGTTTTGATTTGCTAAAACATCTGGTCCTGCTGACCTTTCTGCACCCTAAATTTAGAAAATGGCTCAAGGGAACCTGAAAAAGTTTCACCACGGTGCCTAGATGGGATATCACTTCAGTATCTCTCTCTGCTCTTTAGAGGCTCAGATGTTTCAAATTCAAATTAACTATATTTTCTTTGCAAAAATGAGTTTGTACTCCAGAAGATGTAGATACCATTGATTCATGTTTAGTACACCACAGGCGAAACGTGAATCAACAGTGTGATGTGGCAGCTGAAAGCATGAGTCAACACTGTGATGCAGCAGCTAAAAAGCCAATGTGATTCTAGGCTGCAACAATAGGAGTCTAGGTCAACGGAAGTGACAGTACCACTCTATTCTGCTTTGGTTATACCCCACCTGGAATACCATGTCCAGTTCTGGGCAGCACAGTTCAGGAAGGATAATTGACAAGCTGTAACATGTCCAGAAGAGGGCGACCAAAATGGTAGACGGCCTGAAAACCATGAAACCCAGTAAGGGAGTGGCTTAGTGAGCTGTAGATGTTTAACTTGGAGAAGAGGAGGTTAAGAGGCGACATGATAGACATGTTTAAATATTTGAAGGAATGTAATGTAGAGGGTGGAGCAAGCTTTTTTTCTGTTGCTCCAGAGGCTAGGACACAGAGCAATGGATTTAAACTGCAGGAAAAAAGAGTCCACCTAAACATTAGGATGGTAAGAACTGTTTGGCAGTGGAATACACTGCTGCCTCAGAGTGTAATGGAATCTTCTTCTTTGGAGGTTTTTAAACAGAAGCTCGATGGCCATCTGTCAGGAGTGCTTTGATTGTAAATTCCTGCTTAGCAGAAAGGGGTTGGACTGGATTTAGCCCATAAGGTCTCTTCCAGTTCTAGGATTCTATGATGCTAAGTTTGGAAGGAAACCATAGCCCAGTGGTACATCACCTGCTTTGCATACAGATGATCTCAGATTTTCAGGTCAGCAGAGCTGGAAAAGATCCTTTGCTCAATACTTCATCCTTCCCCTTCCCTTTGAAGTTTTCCAAATATCTTGGACAAACTTAGCTGGCAGGGAGGTTGTGAGGCTTTTAGTCCTGGGCAAATATTTTCTTCTCTGCCAAGCTAACTGAAGATGTTGGGGATTGAACTCCTTACATTGTACATGCCAAGTGTAGGTACCAGTATTGAAATGTGGTTTCCCTCTGACATCCACATCTTAAACTATTGATCAGATGCTCTTCGGACCATTTATGTTCAACCAACTTTTGTTGGATAGTGGAGATGGTTTCGGATGGGCCATTGTTTGACTTGTTGAATCTTTGTCTGCAGCAGATCAACCAGGACTTGAACATCCAGCTGCTCAAGGATGGGTATCGGTTAGATGAGATCCCAGATGACGAGGACCTTGACCTCATTCCCCCAAAGTCGGTCAACCCCACTTGCATGTGCTGTCAAGCCACCTCCTCCACTGCCTGCCACATTCAGTAATGACATGAGGGGAGCCTGGCGAGGGGTGATCAGTGCTTTCCACTATAACTGTAAAACTTAACAGCCATTGCTTCCTCCTATGGTAGGACGTGCACCTCTTTGTGTTCATGGAGCCAGGAGAAACCAAAAACAAAAAGATATATATATATTCATTTTATGATCCTCTTCTCATTTTTTTTTAATTTTAAAACTACACTAAAGTGAGCCATGAGGTGCCAGGTGTGGATTCTTGGTCAAGAGTGACCACTGGATCTCCTTGGGCCTGGGCTCAGCTTCTGAGATTCCTGTACAGGATTTGGAGAGGGGGCAGGTGGCAGATGAGCTTGCTTCAGGTGTCCCTGTCCCTGCTCATTCCATCTGCAGGAGCAGAAGTCAGAGTCTGAAATGCAAAAGTCTCTGTCCAGGCAGGGAGTAATGGCGTGGAAATTCCTTTTTTTCAGGGACCGGCCCTGACATGGAAGATACGAATAGGAAGGGAGCATCCTTGATGATGTCTAGTTGGCAAAGTGGAATTGATTTCAAAAAAAAAAAAAGAAGAAGAAGATGGCAATACTTGCAGCATGCTTCCAAACAAGTAACACTAATCATAACAAACATGCAGCACAGAGTCTAGTAAGAGAATACAACATTTCAGCCTAGCCTTACCTTATTACTCTTAAGTTTACATTTGCAGTCCATAATCCTAGCAAAGTGAATGATCATGTCATCTGTCAGGATCAGGCTGTCACCTAAAGTTCCCACAAATGGAAAGTTGAGCGTTATGTGGCTCTGATGGGCACAGGTAATCCTTTCTTGACCCCTGAATGGCCAGCAAAAGGCTTCTGCAGAGGGTGGAGTGCCGTTGCCTTTTTGAGCAGAGCAAGAGAATTCTCTGTGACCTCTTGGCCCACCTCTTGTTCTGTGGGGGCTTATGTCAGAGGCAGAAGAATCTGTGATGTGTTTGTGAGAGGGCTCTGTCCATTCAAGAGGGGATGCCTGACTCTTTCTGTTTAACCCTTCACCTCTCAAGAGCCAACCAGCCAGTCCCAGGGGTTGCACCTCCTTGATTGTCACTACACAAAAACACCAGAGTCAGGAAAGGGAAAGCATGTTTGTGCCACCAAGGGAAACAGACCACACTTGCTGTCGTTCCTCAAATAGCTGTGCATGTGTTGCCCCTGACATTAGCAGACTGGTGTGAGGAGTTGTAGCATCAGTTAGCAGCATTGCTACTATGCTTAGTACTTGGATCTAATCCTCCTCCAGCATTTGTGTGCCCATGGAATCATACGCAGTAAAAAGGAGCAGTACAGGAAACAGATTATTTGACTTTTCTCCTGCCCCATCCCCTCTGTTTTGTGAACATGGGCTGCGTCACACTTTATGACTACATAGGTAATTTTGGTTTATATATATATATATATATATGTATGTATATTCAGTACAAGCCCTCTTGAGAAAGCTCTGTTATGTAAGCTTCAAACACTTGACAGGATGAATGGCCCCTGTTTCTGTCAATGCCAGGCTTCCTGCCCTGAGCAGAAGGTCCATTCCAGCCCTCCCCACCCCAGTAATAACAGGTCTAGCAAGCCTCTCCATTATGAGCACAAAAAGTAGACAGCAGTCTTCTTCTACCCAATATGATGGTGTGGTCTGTGGGGGCTACATGCCCCAACTGCTACGCAGTTCAGCTTTATAACAGTACATTGATCAGTCCCTAAGTTTTGTGAAGCAGAGTTGGATGTGAGGGTCTCTGGTCCATCAGTTATGTTGGAACAGCAGAAATAAGAGGTTTAAAAAAATAATTACCACATTGTGGTTTTGGAAGTCATTGACATCAGAGTGTGTTATTTTGTGTAGCTAGGTATTTGAGATTAAGGGTCAACACAAAATCTTCAGTGCCCGGCAGCCTGCCTAAAAATGAATTGAGAGTAAGGGACAGACACCCATCCACTCAGACCAGAGTGAAATGATCTTATCAGAATTAAAACCTAGGCCTAGGAGGATTTACTTGGGGAAAACATCTTAATCCCTTTTAAAGAGCTTCTACCTAGAGATTAACTAATCAATATCTCATTTTCACATATGGCTTACGGTTGTTAGCCCGCACACAATTCCAAATCTTTGCTTTTGCATTGCTTAACTTTTGCCTTCCCCTCCACTTCCCTTTTGTATTTCTTCATTATATTTTATCTTCTGCCAGGTTTCTAGATTGTGAAAGGCTATGCTTTGAATTGATAAGTCTGCGCAGAAGAGATGAAGTTGGCAAATATTATTCCCATGCACTTTCTAGCTTACCTGCAAACTCTCTTCCCTGGTGTGTGCTTTTCACAAACAGCAGTGAAAGTGTAGCTTTCACCCCTCTCCATCTTCACCAAAATCCTTGGTGGTGGCAGTTTTAATGAGGTCAGCACAGAGACATAAAACGGAAAGAAAAAAAAACTTTTGGCTTCTCCTTGGTCTGTGTCTGTATGTTTATGAGAAGGGGACAGATAGCTGTATGGAGATGATTGCAGATTGTGGTGTTGCCATCAGGAAAGCTGAATGTATTAGCAGAGCCTTGTCAGCCGTCACAGAAAGTGTCCCAACCACCTTGCTATGCTGCCATGTCTTGGGGATATTTGCACATTAAAACCGGGATTTTGCCACAGTGTGTACTGTGAAAAGAAGTTACAGTCAATCATAGCTTGTGGTGAATGTACCTGTAGGATGCACATGCTTGCAGGCATGTGGTGCTATTGTTTACATCCACACTTTCCATCGTAGGTGTGTATTTGAAACATCTTAGGAGTGTGCCTGAAAACTGTTATGTATCAAGTGGCGCTTGTGTGGAATGTAAAGCCACTTCTTAATTGCTAAGTTGAAATCATGGTTGGCAGACCATCTGGGAAAATGGCTCAGAAGAACTTGGCCTGTCTCCCTCATACCAAGCCCAACATGTAGGGTCCTGGTACCTCCCCTCTCTGTTTTTTAGCATCTAAAGGGAGAAGAGCAACCCTCCTAACTTACACACATGTACTTGGCATCTTTGAAGCTCTGTGAGTTATTGCAGTTGAAAGGAAGGAAGCAAGGACTAACCTGAGGAGGCTTCTGTTACACAGAAGAAACATGGAATAATAAGAATGTGTTACCCCAAATAGTTCCATTTGGCAAGACAGCGACATGTTCCCAGAAGGTAATACTCCTCACATGCAAAGTGGTCTTCTAGAAAGAAACCTTGCCATCATCAGATAGATGGATCCCGGAGCCCATCTAGGCTGCTTTGGCTTGCATGTCAGCATCGCTCCAAGTGAAGAGAGGGCTGTTCCCCCCATGGCTGACAAAGCCATGCAAATCTCTGAAAAGCTTAACTGCTGCAAATGTGTGTTTAACCTGCAAGCCTCTATTAGTCGTTAATTAGTCTTAATTGATGGCAAGCCTCTAACCTTACATTAAAGAACTGGAGTCATTGACTTTGCATTTTTGCTGCTTCTGTGATGAAATTGGGAATATATGAAAGCTCCCAAGTTGCTATAAAGTCATTGTTACCGTTGTCAGTCATCTTGCTTCTTTCCACTACTGAGCAAGTGTGGAAGAGCAAGCTGCAGCAAGTGCTCAGTCTCTCATCACTGTGTGTGTGTCTTCTTCTCCCCATACAATAAGGTCTGGACTTCAGTGCTGAAAGAAGGACAGATTGTTCCTACTTCATTAGGTAAACGGAACATATTCTGCGTGCAGGTGGAGTTGTCTAACCTCCTCCTAGACACTCAGCCCGCTACGTCCTTCTGTCTAGCCCATAGGCTCTGCTGGGACACAGTGCTAAATCCTGGGTGGCCTTGGGGGCTGTGAAATGGCAGAAGTCAGAGAAGGCTGCTGGCCTTCAAAGCCCAGTATAGAAAGAAAAGGGAGTCTGATCATTTTCCTGTTCTAAGGTATCATCGGCTTTGGTGTCCTGTGTACCTCTTATGCCCGCATCTGACAACATCCAGTCTGGGAGGATGCTGAGAGCTTGAAGAAATAGATACTCATGTGTCTCTAGACAGGAAGATGGGAAAGGCAGGGTGAGGGAGTTGTTGCCAGAGCAGTCTTGGTAGGAGGAGCAGGTAGCAATAAGGGCAGGCTGCATAAAGCTCAGAAGATTCTTAAGGGTGCACATTTTAATGTTCACACCCTTGCTCCTCCTCTTTATTCAGACAGTACTTTTTTCTTGTAATTGGAAAACAGGAGGGGAAGGAAGGTTGATTAGATACCTTCATTGAAAGACCATGGAAACAGCTGCTGCTGCTCAGAGTCCTGTGAGAGCATGTGGTAAAGAACTGACTTTCAGTGAAGCATTTATAGTTAACTATCCAGCCCTGTAGAGACCAACAACCCAGTTCACTGACAAGGTTGATTCAATGGCTACCAGCCACAATTACAAGATGCAAAGGGAGAAACAATCCCCCCAACAGGTTGTGTGGCCAGAATGTCTTTTGTGATTGCTGTTTATCAGTTGGTAGTTGTGGAACACGCTCTGGAACTGGAGGCCTTTGGTGCCTTCGCAGCACAGCAATCTGACCACTAAGAGCTAAAGAAAGAGTCCAAGAGAGAGACCCGAAGCGTGGGAATTGGCAAAACAAAACTCACAGGACTGTGAGGTGCATGCAGATGTTGAAAACTTCTCCCATTTTTTCCCCCTGCTATGCATGCAGAGCACACAAAGCTGCATGCATTTCTCTTAGATTTCAGGTTTCCTTTCTGAGCCCTTTATGGGCTTTTCTCAAAATCGTTGAGAATGTGGCTGTTCTTGAGAACAAAAGAATGCTGCATGTTAACTGCTGGATTTGACACAAACACTTCCAAGCTTCCTGACCTCTGCTTCCTTACTGTCCCTCTTTCTGACTTTTTCTGATTTGCTACTCAGAATGTAGTCTTGTCTGGTCCCTTTTGTACACAGCTTCATCATCCAGATGCCACAGGGCCAGCAAATAGTGCTGATGTTCCTCCCTTACATCAAGCCTCCAATGGAGACTTCCTGCAGGTTTGCTTCACATTTAGAGTCGTGTGTGCACATGTTTCAGTTAGGCATCCTTAGCTCATTCATCTTTGGGAATGATGCCAAAGCAGCTTCTAGCAAAAGGAGGCTGTGGTTCTGCAGCATCCTAGCATCTCAGAGTCCCTTGCAAATGGTTGGCTGTTTGGAAGGTTTTTGTCACAAGCAGGCTGTGGCAGGTTAGACAGTTTATCCCATGAAAGTTTCAGAAAAGTCATTATATCACGGCTGTGATTGGTCCATAGTCTTCCCCACACCGTGCCCCAGTATACACAGAAGGTGGCTGCCTCTCAGCCTGCAAGGAGCAATTTCCCTTTTCTTTTTTTCCATTTTCAGTCAGTGAGGAGCCTTCTGGGTTTTTTAGGTCCTACCCGCCTATGCTTTGGGAGAGAGAGAGAGGGTTGGTGATGGTGGCAGCTTTTCTAGGGTTTTCTTCAAGGGGAGATAGTGCTTTGTCTTTCTGCTTGCCCTCGTACCGATTGACCTTTGGTGATGATGCACTAGTTTCCATAGTGACCTGCTATGATCTGAGAAATAGCTTGACATCAAGGGAGAAGAACATTATGGTTCTTCTCATTAACATTCACACTGGAAACTGGCACAAAAGGCCACACGGAATGACTCCTGGAGAGAAATCCCAGGTGTTTGGGATTTCTAATGTCTTTGTGCTTCTCTTGTTCTTCATCCAAATATCTGCTGTCTTAATTTCCCATCTTTACAGGCTCTGTTAAACTATCACAGACTGATTTTTCTGGGGAACATGAGTGCTCCTTTCAGTCTTGGCTCCCCATGAAAAAGCTCTTGGGTGACTTCATAAGTTTGCCCCACCCCTGATATGTAGAAGGAGATGAGTTTTTCGTTAACATCATCATTCCCTCTCCTCTTGTGCCACATCCCTTGTATGTAGCCTTTTAGGGGCTGCTCTGGTCAGCCTGCAGATCAGGGTTCCACATCTCAGAATCATGTGCGTGGAAAGCAGTGGCATCAGATGCCATAAGCTCCCAAAATGCAGACCTGGAATGAAACACCACAGAAAGTGCTTCGTTTTTTAATCAGGTGATAAGCAAGTGGAGAACATTACTAATTCTCTTCTTCTTTGCTGTAACCTGTATTAGATGATGATTTTGGGGGCCTGTAAAGATTTGCTCTGATTGCACCCAATTCAGGAGGACTTCATGCTGTGGTTGAGTGGAACATCCCTCACTGTCATTTTGGAGAATTCCATTGTGGGTTTTAGAAGTACTCAGACTTTACGTGTGCTCTTCAAACTGTTCTTCTGGGGGAGCATGGCACTCAAACATAGCTCTGCTTTCTACGTCCTTTAGGTTTGCTTCGATTTCACAAGTGGTCCATGGGCTTGGCCCAGGGTAGATTTAGAAATGCTGTCTTACCTTGATTGACCATCTTCTTAAAAATGAACAGGACTTCCTCACTCATGTTTCACCCAGTGGCAAAACAGCACTTTCCTTGTTCCTCCTGGCTGTAAGATCTACTCCAAGGGTACTGTTTCTTTGGCAGAAGGAGGGAACAGTGCATATCACCACCCTGTGCTTTTTGTCAGGTGATTCAGAGCAGTTCGACAGTGGAAAGCACTGCTGCCTGGGAATGTGGCAGATCTCTCTCTTTGGAGATTTTTAACAGAGGCTGAAATGCCATCTGTTGGGAGTGCTTTTTCGTGTCTTCCTGCATGGCAGAAATGGGTTGGAGTGGATGGCCCTTGAGGTCTCTCCCAACTCTGTGATTCTGTGATTCAGAGTGCTTTGGGGGCACCAGACTGGTTCACCAGCTCCCAATAGCCATGCACACAACATTCCATTAGCAGTTGTTAGCTTTGAGCTGTGAATCTGAAACCTCTCTTGAAGCTGTCAAGAAGAGCACAACAGAACCTTCCTTCCCTCCCTCTGCTTCTAACTGTACGCTGAGCCAGCTTGCTTAGTTTTGTTTCTCTGGCTAACTGTAGACAGCAGAGATGTGGCATCTTTTCTTCTTCAGGGAGTCTTAACTTTGGTGTGATTGCTGGGATTGGGGCCTTTCTTAGATGGGTTCCCATGAAAGGCAGCACCCAGGTGGATTCAGTCTTGCATTGGAGCACACGAGAAAGACAAGTTGCTGTTTCTGCAGCAGCTAGCTTGAAAGGAAGATGTAGAACCTGGGAAAGTTACTTTTTTATAGTCTGGGAAGATAGGGGCTCTCTTGCACTCTTCCCTGCTATTTCACCCCTTTCTCAGAGGCAGTCTCCTCCGAAGACGGGGTCCAAGCCCTTCTGAAAAGTAGGGAGCCTTCTTGGGCTATGATGCTATCCTGTGTGTAGACTGGTATTGTGATCAGATTCATGTTTATGTGTGGTAATTGAGGGCACAGGGTCCCCCCCCAAAAAATAGACCTCCATGTCAAAGATCAAAAGCCTGGTTTCCCCATCTGCTTTTCAGTGAACCTCTGGGCAAAGAGATAGACGTCAAGGTGTAACTTAGCCGTGGGAGATAATAAGGCTTGGTATCTGTGTCCAGTGGTTAGTTCTTAGAATTACAACCCTTTTAAATTGCACACGTTCGTCATTCACGCCATAATGTTCAGAGTAAATGTTGCCCCACCCCCAAAACCTTTGCTAGCAACATAATAGTTTCACTGAGCTGTATTGAAATGACCTCAGTTAACCACTTCCTCATTCCGCCAGTAAACAGAGCCTGTCTGAAATGCTCCTCACCCAACTGCTCCAAAACTCAACTTCCCCATATCATCCCAAAGAGGTGCCCTGGAACATGTATTATACAGTGCCTCAGAGACTTCTGGGACACCATTAGTGGAGTGCACATGGTTTCATCCATACCACTAAAAATGAGACTGCCTGGGCAAGAGCCTGGATGTATCTTTGTTTTTGTGTTTGGGACAGACCCCCACAGTCACCTGTGGGGGACATAATGGGTGAGAGTAGTTTGTCCACTCTTTGGCACTTTGCCCATCCTTGAGTACTTTTTCTCTCCTCAAATCTATCTAGCAGCAATCTTCCTCTCTTAACTCTCTCAAGGGTGAATGTGGGATTCTTTTAGAAGTCCCAGCTTAGTGGCCCATGGGCACTTGGTCGACATGCACCTTATTGCAACAACAGATTGACAAGATCTAGCCCACCTTTTAAATATATTACTATTATTATTAACATTTTGCACACACTACAGTGCGGTTAGGGGAAGTGATGGGGAAAAAATCCATCACTACCGGCAGGTTCTCCTGTCCTCAGAACCAGCCGACAGGAAGCAGCTGTTCTTTATTTTAAGTTTGGAAGGGAAAAGAACCTTTTGTTTGTTTGCACTATTTGTTGAACTGTCTCTCCTCTCCCCCTCCCTGCCTCCCACCAGTTAAGGCAAAGTTACCAGGGCTACAAAAATATGACAGATGTTCCCCAGAGCGTGAGCTTTACCTTGTGCCAGAAATATGTGCCATGATAAAGAGTATGTAAACTCACTTGCAGAGCAAGTTATGTCTTCTAGCAAAGAGAGTTTAGAGGAGATGGGTTTATTGGCATTTACCCTCCCAGCTGGAAACAGTGACTGAAATCCTGCATCACAGTGGGTGTAGCATAACACTTGGCCTGTGCAGTCCCTCCATCCACCCACCTTCCTTTTGGCTTTCGGTCCCTGGAAGTGGCCACTGCAGTTTCTCCTTACCGATTGGGAGGGAGGCGGGAGTTTAAAGGAAGATTGGGCTGGTCTGGGCTCACAGGTGGAAGAAGTGAGGGTGCATGCCAAGATGGAGCGCATGGATCTTTTCCTTCCGCTCTGAGTAAAGACTAACCACTCCTTCCTCCTTAGAATTGTATCCTCCCACCCCACTGTCAAGGAGCAGCAGCCACAGCCCCTTCTGAGGCTTGACAGCTGTGGAGGGGGAAGTTTTGGATGGGGCGCAAAAGGCGAGAGAACAGCCCTCTGCCCCAATCCAAAAAGAGGCACGTGCATGCATATACCACTAGCAGGATTCTACCCAATGTCTTTTTCTTTCTGGAGTGTCCCTCTTCAATTCCAACTTCCTCCAGGCCAGCAAAGGGGTGTGATTGGAAGTATGCAGGGAATCCTTTTCATTCTTCTCAAGAAAAACACAGTGCCCCAGAACCTTTGTCAGCTGTTCAGATGGTGAGCCAGGTTTAAAGCCCCTGTCAGTGCCTGACTCTTTCATGCGTGGAACAAGCAAATGGGAGGCAGTTTTATCCTCAGCAATCCCTTAATGGAGTGCTTGGAGTTTTTAAAGCTTGGCTCCTCTGTTTAAGAAACCTTTTAGGGGGGATCTGTCGTATTGATACCCTTTTAATCTTGCCCCATAAATGCGTGGGGCTGGGAATTCTTTTGGTTTATGCCCGCTCCTAGCAAGTCAACCTCCACCTTCTCGCAAAAGTCCGTCTTAACTTTCTTTTTTGCTTTCCTAATTCAAACAGTGTAGCACAGTCCTTCTTTTTCCCATCATGTAGAATACTGCCTTAAACAGATCTGTTTGGTTGTGTTTTCTTTTTTTAAAATTTACCATCAGGTTTATGTATTAATTTATTTTTGAAATGTGGGTTTTTGGAAAACATGATACATGTATAATATTTTTTTAATGTTTCCATTGCAGTATTTATCATTGTTACTGGTTGTGTGTAGTGTAACAGAATTAATATTAAAAAGCATACATACGAAACCTGTCTCTGCAGCCTTACTGTCTGTCCCTCAACCCATAAAACAAAGAGGAAGGTCCTTTTTAAAAAAAATATTGTAATATCAAAGATCAGAGATCTGTCATCAGAAATTTGTAAATCTGTAATCCCAAAACACGAAGGTCGGTTACTGCTTCACTTCTCTCGTCATTAGGAATGCAGGGCCAGGGCCAGGGCAAGTTACTGTTTGAGCTACAGATCTGTGAATGCAGCTCTGACCATGCTGGTTGGGGGATTCTGGGAGTTGTAGTCTTAACTTTTTTTTCTTTTCCCAAACTTCCCTATGTCTGATGCCTGTGTGTGGAGTTCTTCAAGGCCCCTTCCCACTTTCCCAACTGGCCCGTCTCAGTTCATCTGTTAGTCCTGCCGCCACTGCCTCTTCCTCCACCTGGTGCTGGGCCCCATGTGAGAGTTATTATAACCCAAATTGACTTTGTGCTGCAGCTGCACTGATCTTGAACATTCCATGGCTACCTTTTCCCCCTGAGGTACGGGTTGATAGTGCCTTATCCAAAATGCTTGGAGCCAAAGGGGTTTTGGGATTTTTTTGGATTGTGAAATATTTGCAAATACATAATGAGTTTATATACAGTTCTTTTGTCAGTTCTCCTTTTTCATTCTTCCTGCAGGGAACATGAGGGAATTTGGAGGCTTGCTGGGGGCACACGTGCTGTCCCAGTTGGGCCTCCAAGATTCCCTC
Organism: Iguana delicatissima; assembly: GCA_948472985.1. Taxonomy (NCBI): domain Eukaryota; kingdom Metazoa; phylum Chordata; class Lepidosauria; order Squamata; family Iguanidae; genus Iguana; species Iguana delicatissima. Next base: position 856,312 of record CAOKZL010000499.1, read on the forward strand.
ATGTTCCATACAGGAGGAGGACTGGGTTCTACTTTTCTACAGGTTCAAATTTTGGAGCATTTTGAATTTTGGATTTTCAGATAAGAGATATTCAACCTGTACTTAATCATGGCAGATTTTGTGAGCTCAGAGGCTCCTGTTCAGTTGTCTAATTTCTAGCCTATGGTAAAGACATACTGCAGTTGCCTCTTTAACCCACCTCATGAAGATGTTAGGTGGCCGAGAGAGCAGGTCCTGCACCTCTGTGTACCACAGCCAAACATCTCACCTTCTGCCATTGTACAACAAAGATTACATGGAAATAATCTCAGTATTCTGTCTCTCACAAAAGAAAACATGGCCAACCACTGTGAAATCTTTCTTGAAAAACTCAATACAGAAAATGTGGATCTTGCACACAAAAAATAATTTGCTAAGAAAAAAATGTATTTTGTGCAAAATATAGCCGTTACACTTTTCCCTGGGTTATACATGGTAGCAAAGAAAGGCAGACAAAGTCTGCTACAGAGATGGAGTTCTTCTCTAATATTTCTTGAAAGCAGCAAGTGATTTTTAGCAGTATTCTTAACAGCTGTAGGAATAATTTGCAGCTTGGGACTTAATCTGTGCAAAACTCACACACTTTTTTGCATAGAAAAGAGCAGACCAGGGTAATTATATTGCCCTAATGCTGCCAGCAGGCTTCTGTTCACTACTTTCCATGGGAAAATGTTGGATGATGCACACGTATTAAAATTTTTTGCTCAAGACAATATTTTCACACACAGATCTCACAAGGTGAGAAAATTCAGTGGAAAATATACCAAAACATTTGTAAGAAAACTTTGAAATTACCCATTCTTACATGCAAGAATGCAATAACCAAAGAATTCATATCCCTCCTGTATGCACAACAAAAGTGGTTTCCTCAGATAGCTGCAAAACAGCAAGTCACTGGTTGCACCAGTCTTTTTCAAAGGGTCCGTGTTGGCCCAGCTCAGGTAAGACAGGCTTGGTGTCATGAACTGAATTCATGCACACAAATGGAACAGCGCATAAACACTATTTATTATGCCATATAGGACTTCAGTGAGTGAACTGGAGGCAATTAGCAAGATTCAAAACATAAAACACAAAGAGTACATCTTCCCACCTGCAAGAGACCTTGAAGTCTTGGTACAGCCTCGCTAAGCTTATCAATGCATTCCTAGCTTTTGTTTATCTAACGGTCTCTGGTTCTCATACCTTGTTACAAGCAGGCTGCTACTTAACTCCTACTACATATCCCATTCGTACAAAATGGAGGGCTACCCGACACTTGGCAACTGCTACACTCTGTACGTGCCCAGTGGTTTTTGGATTTGCCCGAATCAGCAGCCATTGTGCTTCAGATCACACAACAAGAATTGCCCTGATATCAGGCAAAATTGTTCTTCTGCCTACACTCTACTGCAGGGCAACTGCAACAATATCAGTCTCCAAACCAGGGGGGTCTCTCTCTCTTGTGTTCCTCCTGTTTACTGAAACTTCAATGCTAGCTAATTCACAGACACTATCTGGTGTTGTGATTCGGTGAGGATGAATCACCTACATGCTGAATCTTCGGCCTTCTTAGGAACTTTAGACTGATGCCTGCTTCTTCTTGTTGTTGTGTGCCTTCAAGTAATTTCCAGCTCATGGTGACCATAAAGCAAACATATCACAGGTGTGTGACTTCCCCAAGGTCCCCTAGTGGGTGTTACTATGACCCTGGTCATGGTCCAATGTTCAAACCACTATACCATGCTGGCTGTCACTTTGTAGATGTTCCTAGATCAGGAGGTAAGCAATCACTGACCAGTTTCCCTGACAGAGAGCTTGTTTGCTGATAATGAACTTTGCTAAGGACAATGACAGGAGCGTTCTTGTCGGAGGAATTCTCTTTGGCCTACAATTCCTGGAATTCCCCAACCAGCACTACAAGCCAAAAGTGGCATGGCAAAAAACTTTTCACAGCCTCTGGCTGTAAGATACCCCTGCACCATCTCCAGCACCTGACGAGACTGGCCTATAAATCAGGACAACTTAAACCTGCAGTGTGGCATATATGGTCCAGAAACGATATATGCCACACTGCAGAAGCAATGTGGAAAGCCAGGTAGGAATCTTGGGGAAAAAAGAAATTGCAAGACCTCATCATTCTACTGGAGGGAGCAATTTGCCCATTCAGAGGGGCAGTGTTTCAAGATGGGGGTTCCAGATCTATTCCTCGGCAACTCCAGTTACCTGTGGGTTGTCCTCCCTCCTGCCACAGCCCCTAACTTCTCTCTAACCCTGCGCTGCACAGGCTTCTCTCTAACCCTGCACTGGCTGGGTTTCCACCATCACTCCCCAAGCCCTTCCAGTGGAGAGTCTGTGTAAACATTGCGTTAGTGCAGCCCAGTGGGGAGTGGAGTGCAGGCCTCCCCCATGTATTTGACAGATTAGGGAGCAGACCACTGTCGAGAACCAGAAACTGTTGAAAAGTGGAATCCAGTAAATAACACACTAGATATCACTTGTGAACGTGTGCAGAAGCTAAACAACATACCACTGTGTGTGCATGTACAATAAAATGAACAAAACCTTACCTTTAAAAATACAAAAGCACTGTACAGTAAAATGAACAAGTGGACTGTATTATAAGCATAAATATTGCATAAGAGATGCATTGTTCACAATTTCCAAGAGACGACCCATGAATTGATTCAGTGCCATCGTTTGGTTCGGTCTGTATTCATGTCCTGTATTCTAGCTGCATGTCATAGCTTTTGGTCAATTCTCTCTTTCAACCCTTTTCAGTTAAAACCAGAGCCCGTATATTCACTATGTGGTTGAAAAGAGCAGACCATGCATGAAATATATGGGTTCTGGTTGTAATTGAAAAGGGTTGAATTGAAAGAGCAGATCATCAAAAAAGAGGACTGTTGAAAAGCAAGGGGTGCCTGTGTAGCTTTTGGACCACCTGTAGCCCCCAGGGCTATTCCTGTAGTGCTCAGCTCCATTCCGTTTGTTGCTTGCTTGCTTGCTTGCTTGCTTGCTTGCTTGCTTGCTTGCTTGCTTGCTTGCTTGCTTGCTTGCTTGCTTGCTTGCTTGTTTCTTTGGAGTCATTTCCAATCCCTGCAACCCAGGGGTGGGAAGTCTTCAAGGCAGAAAATAGCCCTCCCATCCTAAACTAACCACACTTGCCTTCCTTGTTTAGCCTGTATCTGTTACAGCTACCACTGGGAGATCTGAAGCTTTAAAAACTTCAACAACAGACAGTGGCCACCTGCAGCTGGGAAGGGAAACAATCCTGGTAGGAAAAGAGTTTCCAAAACAACGCTTTTCTGTTCAGGGAGTGGAGAGAAGAGAGGGCAAAGGGGAGCATAAGGAGGCAAAGCCAGTCTGAAGAATGCAGTTTGCTCAGACACAGAAAATGTTAAGTTCCCAGTAGTTTCAAGTAAGGTTAACAAGTACAAAATTTTCTGAGCCTTGCTCCAAAATGTCTTGACTTGTTCTGCTGATATGATCACAGCTGGAACACAGGGATAAGATACAAAGAACAAGTGTGACATACACAGTTTGCGTATGTAGTCATCTCTCCACATTTGTGAAAATTGGAGACACAGGACCCCCATGAAAGTGGAAAAACTGCAAATACCTATAGGCCATGGTGGAGAACACAACAGCCACCCAGTTTTGCCTTCAAGGCAGTGGGGTTCCTTCAAAAGGCAAAAGTGAGAAGCTGGTGGGGCTTGCCTTACACCATTTTCAGTAGGGACTTACATGCATTGCCTCACACTTGCAATCTCTCTCAGTTTCACAAAGCTTGGAGAGAGACTTCAAATGTGAGGTCAGACTTATAAGTTCCTATTAAAAATGGCGTAGGGCAGCAGCAGAGGTAGTGGCAAATAATCCACAAACAATCAAATCTGTGAATGGGAGCTGACTGTAGTCTGTTTTTATGTGCCCTCAAGTTGACTGCAACTTACAGAAACTTTCTTTTTGGGTTTCCTTGCCAAGATTTATTCACGGAAGTTTGCTGTTTTCTTCCTCTGAGGCTGAGAAAGTGTGACTTGCTTGGTTACTCAGTGGGTTGCTATGGCTGAGAGTGGATTTGAACCCTGGTTTCCTGGAGTCCTCATCTAACACTCAAACCATTAGAGCACGCTAGCTTGAAATAGTGCTTGCTCCTTAATTGTTGAGCTTGTATGTCCATCATAGGCTTTGGTTTCTCAAGGGCTGTCACTTCATGTTTTTGTGAGAATTCTGTATAGCCAGCTCTCCGTATCCATCGGTTCTGCATCCATGGATTCAATCAACCACAGCTCAAAAATATTTTTTAAAAAATCCAGAAAGCAAACCTTGGTTTTGCCATGTGTTGAGCAATATGCTGTTGCACAGACCTACCCTGCTGTAGCTCCTGCTGTTTCAGAGATCTGCAGGCTCTCTCTGTCACTCGTTGGAGTTGTTCACCATATAAAAGAGAGCATTTTACTACACAATTGCATATAATGGGACTTGAGCAACCATGGATTTTAGTATCCCCAGGGGTTGCTGGAACCAAACCCCAGCAGATACCACGGGCCCACAGTATAAAGTTGGCTTAACTGCTTGTTCAGGAAGGAACCCTGGCCTACCAGGTCAGAGTCTACTGGAACTAAATCATTGAATAAATTGCTGTGTTCAGTTTGCTGTGAGACTTCATTCATGGACCTCAAAGGGTTTTAAAAAAAAAAAAAAAAGTGGCAGGGAAACTGGACATGGACTGCAAATGTATGCCCATGACCAGCAGGTCCCCCTAGTCTTCTCCCTGGCATAGTTTCCATCTCTCCAAAGCCCTTGGTTCTCAGCCCCATAAATATGGGCCTGGTTGTATCCACCCTCCATCCACCCCCCAGCCAACCCACTTCTGCAGCCCTGTCCCAGCCAACTGTGACATCACCCATGATGCAGAGGCTGGCTGCTGAGAAGGGCTAAGATCTCCAAGAAGAAAGCCCACTGGCCAATTTTGCCCCACCGTAACCAAGAGCCCCTCTCCTTTTCTCACCATTCACAGCAGCCAGAGGAGGGGGTTAGAAATTACCACACTCAATGACCCTGGGGCTGAAGCAACTCCTGCCGATGACGTGTAGCTCTCCAACTTTCCCCGTGATCAGTGTGGCCACCCTCAAGTTCTCCGAAGACCTTTCCAGTTCAGATTCAAGATGTTTCTCTTTGCTCGTAAAACCAAGACACCCATCAGCACCTATACGGACTCCTACCGGCCTCCGAACACCATGAAGAAGACCTTTGAGGAGCAACCGCTGGCCCTGTGGACCGAGAACAAGTTTATAACACCGGTAAAATCTCGCTCTTCTCAAGGCATAGGGAGTGGGAGGCAGGGAGGAAGGGATGGATTATGGTTTCCATATCTGTGGAAGTGGTGAGTCCACTCTAGGTTCTAATCTGAACATTTAAAGGTGCTTTCCAAGCTGCTGAAGCTGTTTGCAGAGGAAGGATTTGGCACTCTGGAGAGCTCTTTGAAAGCTGGGATGAAAACTCAGAGAGGGCTCGCCATCCCACATCCACAGAAGCCACCAGCAGCTGCTGCCTCAAGTCGTTGCAGCCCAAGACCTGTTTTGCTGAACTAGTCTGAGAGTTCGTAAAGACCCCTAAACAGTCACTATTGGAGCCAGAATATCTGGCAAAGAGGCTGTAAAGGACTCCCCATCTGGTAATCAAAACCATACGTGCTCAGAATACAGATAGTCCCATGGATAAAAAGCCATTGATAGACCTGTTATTCCATGAAGTTGTCTAATTTCGGGGTGAGCAACAATGCTCCAGATGTTGTTGGACTCTATTCCCAACACTCATCATTTAGGCTAACCAGGGCTGATGGGAGTTGCAATCCAGCAACATCTGAAAGGGCTGCAGTTTGCCCATCCTCAATCAAGTCCAACTTTCTCCAATCCTGCTACTTTCCAGGTGTGTTGAACTACAGCTCCCGGTATCCCCAGTTTCAAAGCCATAGGCACTAGTTTTATTAGCTTCCTTTGGGTGTCAGTCTGGTCTGAGAAAGCAAAAGTCTGTTTCAACTTCATCGGGAAGTTTTTTGGGCTGTCGTTGTAGAAGTGGTCTATGGTCCTCCAGCTTACAGCTCCTACAATCTTTTATTAATGGCTGTGCTAACTGCAAGGGCTTCTGGGAGCTGAAGTCCAAATCATCTGGGGGACCAAAAGCTTCCCTTTGCCAAAACAGTACAGCAGCTCCGGAGCACCTCAAATCAGCAACTTTAATTGAGCCAGCTGGAACCTGATTGGCTTTTTGAATCACATGACACATGCAGAATTGACCATACCATGCTCTCTGGTGTTCACCATGAGAGCCCTGAAGGGAAGCTGTCCTCCAGCAAGTTCAAGTGCTGGGAGGAAGTTACCCATGCTCTAGTTTAAATGTTTGCTTGTGAGCAAATGCCACTGCAAAGTTACATTCAGTATAAAATTATTTACAAGTGTTGACTGCCACAGTCTTAAAAACACCACCTATCCAGGTGACTTGGAAGCAGTCCTACAAATTTTTGTTAATATAAAGCAGTATGATATGGGGGAAAAATGGAAATCTGACTGATGGGTTTTCACAAAGCCCTCTTCTATTTACCTTGTTGTTCAGGGCAAAGCAGGCTAGGTTACAAGAGGCCCTGTTGCCAACATCTTTCAGTGAAAATGTTTTATTTTTTCTGTGTTGAGCCAGACAGCAGAACTGTCAATTAGTAAGACAAAAACCTGTCCCTGGGGGAAAACTGTACAGAGGGCAATAAAAGAGGTGGTGGAGAGAGCATCAATATTGCCAGCTTCACATACACAAAGTTAGCCATGACCTGCTGTTTAGTGCTCAAGTGCCCTACAGAATGCACCTTGGTTGTATTTCAGTAGAATAGCAGGATGCTCGGAGAGGACAACTAGATGCAGAATCTCGGGAAGAAGGTGCGTTAAGGATTTGGATATCCCAGTTCTCTGCAAACTGAATCATGAATTGATGGGTCTCCAGTGGCTTAGGAGGGGTGGTGATAGATCCTCTCTCTATTTTGAACTTTAAAGCTGCAATCCAAGATGTCAGATCCTATTCCCAAAACAGGTTTAGCACCTTGGATAACACCAAGGTTGGTGTCCTTAAAGCCTAGTCTAAAAGACTTCACCATCCCCCTTGATATGGAAGCTATCAGCTCCAACATTCCCATGAGAACATGAGAATGTGCCCTACTCAGACCCTCAGTTCATCTGGCTTTTTGTTCTCTACTACAGTTGTTCTCAACCTTTGGTCCTCCAAATGTTTGCTTCGAGAATCCTTGGCCACTGGTCATGCTGACTGTGGCTGCTGAAAGCTGAAGTCTTAGACATCTGGAGATCCAAAAGCTGAGAACCGTTGCTCTATTAAACTATACACCAAATGGCAGTGGTTCTGCCAGGAGCCTTTTCCCTGAAGCATCTGGAGATGCCTGTTGTAGTTCACTTGGTGAAATAAGAATCCGGAAAGTCAATTAGCAGTCTGAAGGTCAAGAGCCGGGATATTAGTCAAAAGCCAGCGAACCAAAACCAACAGAGGAGTGTATAGAAGGGTAGCCTGGATTCAGGAACAGGACTGAGTCTCCGAGCTGGCTTGGATGTCTCTCAGAGAGTGGGTGATCAACGTTGCTTACAGCAGCCATAGAGCCTTTGTTGCTGCCTTATCTGTGGGGCTGGTTGTCCAGTGCAAATAGCTGGGCCTTCACCAAAAGAGCTGCAGGTGTACCCTGCCTCTCCCCAAACACTTTTATCTTCCTAGTATCTCTGAAGGAGACCGAACAGTGCCACAAATTAAACCTGAGATCTTTTGCATGCCCAATATGCATGCAGAAGCGCAGCAAATCTTCTCTAGATTTTATTTCAGGCTTTTAAGGAGCTCTCCGCAGTGCTGAACTCTAGCTGAAAGCAGGTCCAACAGGTCCTTGAAAATTCCAGTGATATTGTGTGCTTTTAAGTTAACTCTGACTTACGGAGACTCTTTCCTAGGGCATTCTTGGCCAGATGTAGCTAGAGATATGCCATTTCCTTCCTCTGACCCTGAGAGAGGGTGACTTGACCAAAGTCACACAGCAGGTTTCCATGGCTGAGTGGAGATTCAAATTCTGGCCTCCTGGAGTTCTAGTCCAGCTCTCAAATCCAGCTATATCATGCTGTCCTTGAAAGTCCAAAGACACAAGTCCCTGTTCCCAAGAACATACAGTCTGAAAGAGGAAAGAGAAGCGAGAGGGGACGTTGTGAACAAATGCAGTTACACAGCCATAAGTCTTGATTCCTATTGTCAGTGAAGACAATAGGCCAAAGGCCATGTGGAAGAGGCAGAGTCTGAGGAGAGATCCGAAAGAGAGGATGCTAAACTTTGTTGTCAGTGGGCTTGAGGTGAGTCACCTAGTTCTGATCTTCAAGGCTGGCTGAGATTCAAACTTGGTCAAATCTAGAAGTAAACCATCCACCATTATTCATGTGTGCTTGGACATATATTAAGTAGTGCAAGCCAAACAACTAGCAGAGAACATGCAGCTCCTTTCAGCTTTCATTTCTCCCCCATGATAATCCCAGTAAACCTGGACTGGGAGGAGTGGGGAGAACAATGGCTTTATTGGAGGGACTTGTCTTCAAACTTTTCCCTAAGTGCTTGGGCTCTGGGTTGGTCTCTAGGAAAGCAGTGCCCTCTGCTGTGCAAAATGTTTATAGGCAGGAAACCAAGGAGTGAGGCAATGTTATTTCAAAGGCATGCATCTCAGGCCTGCATGACTTGCAGCCTCTCCGTCTCCCACTGGACAAAGGTTCTGAAGGTGCTCCATCCTTTGTGCAGGCTCACATGCCTTCCCATCACACAACACGCTCTGCCCACATTAGCAGTATGGTGCAAAGCATGCAGGGAGGACAGCTTGCCTTTGTAAGGACTGAGCTTGTGGCCACTGAGGGCCAGAGGACAAGGCAATGTGTCAGTCAAATCCCACTTGACTACAAGTCAAAAAATGTTAGTCAAAAAATCAAACTTAAAAACCTGGGTCAATTAATCCATGAGTCAATGCTGCTTCATAGGAACTGACCATGACAAAAAGGAGTTTCAGTTCTCTGAAAAACCATCCAGGCCTCTGAGGAGCCCATGCTGCTGGGGAGGAGGTGTTGAAGAATCAGATTGTTGCTAAGGTCTCCTGGCTCAAGCACAGCAGAGGCTGGCTCCAGGGCCTTTTTGGCAGCCTTGGCTTCCTTCTTCCTTCTCCTCTGAACTGAGTGGCTGGTCTTTGTGCATCTCAGGCTGGCACTCCTTTGCAAGTGAATGTGATACTACAGTCATCCCTCCACGTTTGCTAGGTTTAGGGGCACAGGGCCCCCATGAAAGTGGAAAAACCATGAATAACTCTACGCCCTCCCAAACCATATTTAACACACACACAAAAAGTATAATCAGTATATTCAACCCACTGTGGATTCCTTTGAAGCATCAGGGTTCCTTCACAGGGCAGAAGTGGGTGGCTGGTGGAGCTTATTGCCACCTCCACTGCTGCCCTCCACAATTTTTAATAGGGACTTACAAGCCTTGTTTGCAATCCTAGAAAGCCCTGTGATAGGTTTGCCTTAGGATCGCCATAAGTCAGAAGTGACTTGAAAGCACACAACAAAGAAGCATAGAATCATAGAGTTGAAAGGGACCACAAGGGCCATCCAATCCAACCCCCTGCCATTCAGGAACACCCATTAAAGCATTCCCAACAGATGGCCATCCAGCCTCTGCTTAAAAACATCCAAAGAAGGAGACTCCATCACACTCCGAGGCAGCATATTCCACTGCCGTACAGCTCTGACCATCTGGAAGATCTTCCTGAGGTTCAGGTGGAATCTCCTTTCCTGCAGCTTGAATCCATTGCTCCTTGTCCTAGTCTCTAGAGCAGCGGAAAACAAGCCCGCTCCCTCCTTGACATGACATCCCTTCAGATATTTTAACATGGCTATCATGTCCCCTCTTCACCTTCTCCTCTGCAGACTAAACATCCCCAGCTCCCTAAGCCACTGTTTGTAGGGAATGGCTGCCAGATCCTTCACCATTTTGGTCACTCCCCTCTGGACACGCTCCAGCTTGTCCATATCCTTCTTGAATTTAGGTGCCCAGAACTGGACACACTATTCCAGATGATGTCTAACCAAAACAGAATAGAATGGTACCATTACCTCCCTTGATCTAGATACCATACTCCTATTGATGCAACTGAAAATCGTGTTGGCTTTCTTGGCTGCCACATCACACTGCTGACTCATGTTCAGCTTGTGATCTACTGTACAGTAAGTGCACTTTAAAACTCAGGTGGATAGATCCTCTGTTCCTTCCCATAACCAAGCCCAGGTGCATCTGGAACAATTACTTCTTTCTTCCCCGTATACCCTGCCTTGGGGCCTTTCCTCCCAACACTCTTACAGTGCTATTATTCCACCTTCAAAATCCTGTGGAATTCTGGGGTTTGTAGTTTACTGAGGTCAAAGAGCTCTCTGGCTGAGAATTCTAAATGCCTCTCCCTAAACTGCAAACCCCCAGATTCCATAGGACATTGAAAGTGGAATAGCACTATAACATTGTAGTGTGGAAAGGCCCTTGGCTTCCTCTTCTTCTTTTGTTGCTTTTTCTGTAACCATTATTAGACTGTAAACACCTTAGGGCAGAGGTCTGTCCTTGTATACTTTTATAAAGCATCGTCCACACCGATGTTGGTAAACACTGTTAAGGTTGCGTGTTGAGGTGAGTTAAACGCACCATCCCTGGAATCCTCATCTTCTGTGCCTATGGATGGAGGCACTCAGACAAAGTGCCCACTGCCATGAGTTTGAAATCTTTATTGCTGTTACGTGCATCCATCTGGTTCTGATTTATGGCAACCCTATGAATATGAGACTTCCAAAGGATCTTGTTACTTCCAGCCATGGTCAGGTCTTGTAAACTCAGGGCTGTAGTAGGTGACTGTGATCTTATACACTTGTATGCGTTGCTTGTTGTTATCAAGCTAGTTTCAACTTATGGTGACCCTCTGAATGAAAGATCTCCAGGAGGGCTTCATCCACAGCCCTGCTCAGGTCTTGAAGCCATGGCTTCTTTGGTGGATGCCATCCACCTGTAATCCAGTCTTCCTTTTTTCTTACTGCCTTCCACTCTATTGAGCCTTATCATCTTTTCCAGTAAGTCATGTCTTCTTATGACGTCTCCAAAGTACAACAGCCCCAGCTGAGTCATGTTGGGTGCTACAGAGTGTTTGGGCTTAATTTGCTCTTGGCTTCAATAGCAATAGCAGTTATATTTCTATACCGCTTATCAGTGCGAAGCACACCCTAAGCGATTTACAGTGTGTTTAACTAATTGCCCCCAACAAGCCGGGTACTCATTTTACCAACCTATGCAAGGATGGAACACTGAGTCAACCTGGAGCCTGGCAGGATTGAACTCACAACCTTGTGGCTGCAGTACCGGCATTTAATCACTGTGCCACCAGGGCTCTTCTTTAATGGATATCTCTATTTTGGCAGACCAACGTATCTGTAGAACTTTCCTGCAGCCTGTCAGCTTTCTTCACTGCCCAGCTTTGAAAGTCATACATAGGCACTGGAAAACTAAAATATACCAGACACATATTACCATACACTGATGCCTTAAGTCAATTTAGGCAGCAGTAGCTAAAGAAAAAAAAGTCAGTGGGCAGGGCAGCTAGAAAGAGAGGCAGGCAGGCAAGCATTAAAGAGAGAGACTGCTGGAGGCAGACGACCCCAGAAGAAGTGGAACCACCAACATCATGCACCAAAATGATTCCACCCTATTAAAGCAATCAATTAATCAGTAGATAGATTAAATAGGCAGATATGTAAACGGCATAAAACCTGGAAACCTCTCTGTGAAAATGCCTGCAAAATTGTCTTAAATGTCCTTTTAAAAGCAAAATTTAAAGGCAACAAGGACACAACCCATTACACAGAAAAAGTGTTGTGTCTATTACTTTTGAATTGCACTAGGTTGCTGCAGCTTCATTACCCCCAAAGTGTCGTTTGTTATAAGCAACCACATGGCTTGTAAATGACTTAATTTCCAAGCGCTAGTTTTTCCAAACATTCAGTCATGGTGAAGATATTAAGGTCTAAACCTAGGTGCTAGTCCAATCTGGAGCAGAGCCACTTAAATCAATGAAATTTACTTAAATGTTGACCTACAATTTATCAATTGATTCAATAGGTTTCCTCTAGCTGACAGTAGAAAATTGGAATTTGGCAATAACAGAGCATCCTAGTCCCAGCTTGGAGACCTAAACATTAAACAGTAGTGTGAATGGGACCTCAGAGTGAAATCTTGCATCCTGCATTTCAGAACTGTAAAATAGGAATTAGGGGTTGGCACTGAAGAGTTGGATCTCAGCCCTGTTCCCAGTGCAGTTTTCAAAGGCCATTTCCACCCCTCCCTAAACTGCAAACCTCTGGATTCCATAGGATGTTGAAAGTGAAATAATAGTACTATAACAGTCTAGTGCAGGAATGGCCAAAGACAATACCCCCTTCCACTCATCAGCAAAGATTCATAACTAGCAGAATGGAAGCAATTCACTTGCCTTTGCTTCTTTTGGTTCAGAAGCTTGTCACTGGTGATCTGAATGCAGTGGTTAATCAGATCAATATTGGCAGTGGAAGCAAAGCTTGTAAACATTACCTTTTTGGCATCTACAACCACACACTTGTTGGCCGTGCTGGCTGGGTGTGTGGAATTCTGGGAGTTGTGGTCCGAAAAAGGAACTTTCCCAAACCATGCTGGCATCCAGTGCCAGCCACTTATTTTGTGACAGTGAGCTTTGCCACTCATGCGACCCACTGGCAGACAGCAGTAGCTCGTGGCTCTGATGTTGGGGGGCGGTGAATCCACTCTCTTTTCAGTCTGAATTTTAAAGGAGCTCTCCAAGTTGCTTACAGTGTAAGTTAAAACAAGGTAGCCAAACGACTACGTGGTACAGTTTTGTTTTGTTTTGTTTTTTTTAAAAAAGGTATTTCTAACATAAAATTCTTAAAAGGTAACATATACATACATACCTATAGAAACAATTCACACTTAAATAGGAAGATCTTTAAAGGTGAAACTTAAATATAATAAATATAATCATAATAATTTGATAATACATATAATATTTAACCTAATTTCGCATATCTTAGAGGATATTTACACACCTTTTTACTTCTTCCCTTCATTTCCAATCATTCTTCTTCCTCTCTAGCTTCCTGGCTAGGTTGTCCTTGAGATAGCAGGTTAGCTAAATAACTGAGAATCTGTTTTCTTTCTTTAAATACATCAGGGTTCTATTGACATTACCTCTTATATAACATTGAATCTTGATACTCTTATTATATAACAATATTATTTATATTACACATAGTTAATATAGGCTAAATAGAAGTTATATGTCTCTTCATTTATCTCAAAGTCAACTAACTGAACTGCTACTTTAAAATAATTAAAACAAATTAAATACATGTATTAAAAAATAGTGCACCTACCACATGTCCATCTACTCATCTAAGGCCATTTCCACACTACACTGCTATAGTGCTATTATTCCACTTTTTTTTTATACCAAGCATTTTATCTGTACATATTCCAGTACTACAATGCCATATTCCATTTGTTTCCATATATAGAGAAACAGTATATATAAAAACTATTATTCCACTTTCCACATCCTATGGAATCCTGGGGTTTGCAGTTTAAGGAGAGGCATTGAGAAGCTCTTTGGCCTCAGTAAACGACAAACCCCAGAATTCCACACGGTGTTGAAAGTGTAATAAAAGCACTATAACAGTGTAGTGTGAAAATGGCTTAATTGTTGAGTTTAAAGGTCTGTTTGAATAAAAAGGTCTTTGCCTGCCAGCAACAAGAGAGCAGAAAGAGGGTCAGGTGAGCTTCCCTTGGGAGGGAGTTCTGTGACCTGGGAACTGGACCAAGAGACCTCTCTCTTATTCTCACAAAAGAAGCCTGTGAGGGTGGTAGGACTGAGAGGAAGCCCTCAGCTATCACAAGACTCAGGCCACTTCCGCACTAGACTGTTAATAGCGTTATGATCCCACTTTCAATATCCTATGGAATCCTGGGGTTTGCAGTTTTGGGAGGGGCCAGCCGGCCCCTCCCAAAACTGCAAACCCCAGGATTCCATAGGATGTTGAAAGTGGGATCATAGCACCATAACAGTCTCGTGCGGAAATGTCCTGAGACTTGAAGCAGCTTTCTTTTGTGCCCAGTTTGTGGACTTCTGGAAGCAAACTGGTTGGACACAGACCAGATGTCAGAACACTCAGTCTAATCTGTCAGGTTGTCATTCTTTGCCATGCAGGTGGCTTCAACAACCTGCCCGATTAGACTGACTGCAGTCTGGCTCATCAGCTTGTGAAATTTCAAGGCAGCCGTGGGCTCCTTGACTGAATCAATCCACCTGCAAGGAGGTGTTCCTCTTTCTTACAGGGTCCCACTTTTATCAGCATTGTTGTGTTCAAAGTACAGTAGCCTCAGGCTAGTCATTTTGGCTCCTAGGGAGACTTCAAGACTGACTTGTTCTTGGACCCATCTATTTGTCTCATCAACAGGCCATGGTAGCCACAGAACTCTTCCCAGCGCCACATTTCAGATGAGTTGCCTCTCTTCCTGTTGGCTTTCTTCACTGTCCAGCTTTCACAGCCACACCTAGAAATGGGAAATACAGTGGCACAAATAATCCTGGCTTTAGCGTTCAATGACACATCTTTAGAATTGAAAAACTCATCCAGTTCCTTCATAGCTGCTCTTTAAGTCCTAATCCTCCTCTGACTTTCTTTGATGACAGAAAATTGACCACCTTCAATATTCTAGAGCTTGGAAAAACTGGGTTGTTGTTTTTTTTTAATTGTAGCTCCCAAAATCTGAGAACTGGGGCCCACCTTTCAAAAGCCAAGGGAAAAGCCTCCTTTGTAAGGTTTCCCCATGACATTGCCTCCTGTAACACTGTCCTGGACTTCTTTCTCCCTTTTTTTGATCACCTGCCTTATAGGTCCCCTCCCTGACTGTGACATCACACTGATGCAAGCAGGGCTTGTGTAGGAGGATGGAGGCTGTGAGTTTTGAGACCCATTAGTAGTTTGTTACTAGAATACAAAGGTTCCCCCTTTTTATTTTCTTATTGATCAGAAGGTGGTGTGGGTTTTAGCCTGTGCATTCTTTAGTTTAGTGTGACGCCCATAAACCCATTTGCAAAGAAGCCTAGAAAAGATTAGAGAATCCAGTTTAAGTCCAAGGCAGAGTCTTCTTGGAAAGGCCAGATATTGGAAAGATGTTCATCTTTGCACACAAAACTGATACTCCCATCAGCACTTACACAGAGTCCTACCGAGCGCCACGGGTCACCAAAGAAAGTTACCAGGAGCCCTCCCTCCGGATATTCGAAATGAATGACTGCCTTAGCAAGGTAATTCACCATCCATATGTTTTAAGGTAAATATCAAGGTGCGTGCAGCACATGCACGCGTGCATATTACTGAGAATGTGGTTTTTCAGGAGCCTTTGGACGCAGAATATAAGAAATGGCATAACTGCTGTAGAACTGAAGGTTATTTCTTGACTTATCCTGGAGTATATTTGAAACACCAGGGGGATCAATGGTAATACACACAAATCAGATCATCTCTAAGATCCAGGTCACAAGGGCTGGAATATTGGAATCAAGGAGGCCATAAGCAGATTATACGGCACCTGTTGAAGATCTTTCTGAATTGAGCTGAGCTCTCTTGGAGACAGTTTTTGGACTTCTTATTTCCTTTATATCCCATTTATCTCCTGACATGAGACCCAAGGTAACTGACAAGATAGATTAAAAGAAAGGACAGCTAAAAAAAAACGGTGATAAAGAAATTAGAAATCAATTAAATAAGCTGTCAAGTATTGGCTCATTGATTATGATGGCTTCTACCTTCTACCGGTCTGTTAAATTGTATCTTTCTAGATCAGGGGTGGGGAAAGTGCAGCCATGTGTGGCCCTCCAGAGTTAAAAAATATTATTTTTCAAAACAACAGGAGCCAAGACTCTGTGTCAGAGGGTTAAAGCTTCACAATGGCAGAGCTGCATTGCTGACACAACATGCAACCACACTAATGAACGGCAATAATGGGGCACCGTGAAAGATGTCCCATGGTGCAACAGGGCCCCCATCATGCAATGGGACACATTGTGCATTGAGACCTTTGCACAACAGCCATGCTGCTGGGTCCACATCTCTCCCCTCCTGAGAATATAAATTGTGTGCAAGGATGCTGTTCGACTTAATATAATCATGCGTCAGTTTACAACAGTGTAACTTCCCAATAGGATGCCAGCCACATGGGACGTGGGAACAACTACTCAGTTACTTCCTGATGTCCAAAAGGGGGCCTCTCTTGAGCATAAAATGGCCCATGGGATGCTATAAGAACACGGTGAAAATCTCCCATGCCCCCTCAATGCTATTGGTAGGAATCTGGGGACTCTTTTTTTTAAAAAAAAGGAAAAACAAGATCTGTTGGGATGCAGTGTGGCCCCATGTGCTCTGCTAGCCCCTGATGGTCTCCCACCCCAGTTTGTTTGTTTGTTGTTTAAATCTATTACTTTTCTCCTTTTATCACCCCTTCTTTCTTTCTCAGATGTAATAATTCTTAATCTTAGTAGGAAATGCAAACTACTGCAACCCACAGCTACAGAAAAAGGAAAAGAAATAACAATAGAAAAAAGAAGCAAATTATACACAAACAATATATAACTAGAACCAAAACTAAAGTATACTGAATGGAACTAAATGGAGACTAGAACATAATAACACAAACCATTTACCAAAAGACTCACCTATTACTTAAAACATATCCAAACTATACCAACTGTCACACAAAGAAACTCTGGCCTCTCCATAACAAGTATGGTGAAAAAGGAAAATTGATGAATTCCCACATCTTGTGCTACCATTACAGATCTGCATTCAACGTACTAGGATTACTAACAATAACTACAGATTATTCCATCATTAGATTTCTTATTGCTCTCTCTCATCCCTCCTTTTGATCAGACTCTTCCTCTCTCTCCAGATGATGATGTGATGGGGCCCGCGACAAAGTGTTCAGAAAAGTTCCTTTTTTGGACTACAATGCCCAGAATCCATCCCAGTACCCATGCTGGAAAAGCAAATCTGGGAGTTTTCTGTACTCTGGCCCGGGGCAAGTCCCAATGATGGCCAGGACTTGTTGAGAGTTGAGATGGACTACTAGAAGGCCAACAGATTAGAGCATGGATGAGCTAGCTCATATGGTCTACAGGTCAAATCTGGTGTTACACGTCAGGAGTTAGCTGTTTTAAGCCCTCCAAAGTTATCTGGAGGTATGGACCGCTAACTCCTGAAGTGTAACACCATACCAGCCTGTGTTACTGTCACTGTAAAGCTTATCTTGAAATTAATGGCAAGAAAAGGTGAATTTCACTGTCAGGGCCACCCCCCACAGTTTGCTCAGCCATTTCAGTTTCACAAGGTAAGGCTAAGTATAGAGTTTCTAGTACCCAATGTAAACAAGCACAGCTTCATGCAATATTGAAGGTATTACACTTGGAACATGGGCCATTTCCTCACTAGTCTGTTATAGTGCTATTATTCCACTTTCAACATCCTATGGAATCCTATGGTTTGCAGTTTAGGGAAGGGCCTAGCCCCTACAACAATGTGATTTACCTGTCTCATGTGATAAAGCCTTTAGGAAAGTGTACACTTTGCATTTATGCTATTCCAAAGGGATACTGTGAGGATAAAATGGCAGTAGAGATGGGGGCTATCACTGAGAGGAAGGGTGAAATAAAATAAATAATGAATAAAGGGAAATCTCCATCCACAAATCCAATATCTAATGCAGGATGTTCCTCTCCCTAATATGAAGAGCTCTACCTCTCCCCATAATTTTTTTAATGTGTCCCCAAATGTCCCACAACACCCTCTAACAGGCATTTGCACCATGTTGTTTGACCCTGCTTCATTTTAGGCCCATGCAACACCTTTTCTTATAACACGAAGTAATCCAGAAGTCACTTCCTGGACTCTCCTTTTTTAAAAAAGACAAAGGCCTATCCTGCACATAGAATGGTCCAGGAGATCCAGTAATGGAACAAAAATACCTCTAGTGCATTTGACAGGGTGTTTTAAAGCACTGGGGAGCAAAAATGAAAAAAGAATTTCCCCTGTGGGGCTTTGGAGACCACAAAAAAAACGTTCTGGGGGCTACACTTCGACATCTAACTAACTTGTTAAAGGTCATGTGCACAAGTGTATGGATGCACCCCCATGAACACACGCTCCTTGCCCGGCCAAACGTCCATGGATTGATTGTCGTTCTACCTTGCAGGGCTTGTCTGTGCCCAGAGTGGACCATCCAGTCGACCAAAACCACCTGGAGAAGATGGTCAAGAGGGCAGTAGAAGAATACTCATATAAGAACTCGATAGAGCCAACAGCTTACCGGCCGTACAAATATTGGGTGACCCGGGAAGAAGGTAATTCAGTGGGAGGGTGTCCTCCCTTCTGCAGCTGAGCTGGCAAACCCCCCTCTCTCTTTCTACAACAGCCACAAAGAAATACAGGCATTTGAATGCAGTACGTATCAGGCAGAGACAACTTGATGCTTTCTTTAAGAGCTGGTGTCTCCCAGCTGTGCCTGATCTAACCAAGAGCCCTTGTGCCCTTCTTCTCTCCCACTCGGCACATTTCCATTAATATCTCTCTTTCACTTTCTCTGCACCAGCAGTTCCTACTCCCCTCCATCCTGCTATGGGTGTCCCAGACTTTGGGAATGTTACTCTTTTTGGACTACAGTTCCAAGATGATGCTCCGGAGAATCATAGAGTTGGAAGAGACCACAAGGGCCATCAAGTCCAACCCTCTGCCTTGCAGAAATACATCATCAAAGCATTCCCGACAGATGGCCATCTAACCTCTCTTTAAAAACCTTCAAAGAAGGAGACTCCACCACACTCCCAGGCAGCATATTCCACTGTCAAATTGCTCTTAGCCTCAGGAAGTTCTTCGTAATGTTTAGGTGGAATCCCTTTTCCTGAAGTTTGAAACTACTGCTCCATGTCCTAGTCCCTGGAGCAGCAGAAAACAGGCTTGCTGCATCTCCTACATTACGTCCCTTCAAATATTTAAACATAGCTATCATGTAGCCTCTCAACCTTCTCTTGTCCAGGCTAAAGACACCCAGCTCCCTAAGCTGCTCCCTTTAGGGCTTCATGGTTTCCAGGCCTTCTGCCATTTTGGACGCCCTCCTCTAGATATGTTCCAGCTTGTCAATATCCTTCTTGAATTGTGGGGCCCAGAACTGGACACAGTATTCCAAGCAGAGTTTGTCCAAAGCAGAATAGAGTGGCACTATCACTTTCTTTTACCTAGACACTATACTTCTATCAAAATCCTCTTCTCTTTTTTAAATTGTAGAGAAATTCAACCCAGTCTTCATTGGTGACGACAGGTATGCAACATGGCGAACTGGGCCTTACAACAGTGCATCATGGAACAGATACACCACTTACCTTCCTCGGATCCCCAAGGTAACCCCTGAGAGATTCGCCAGCAATTTGTTATGAGCAGATGGGGAGAACCAAGCTGGTCCTACCATGCGTTGGTTGGCTTGGACAGTTCTTGTAAAAATACAGCAAATTTACTGAACTTTCATTCTTATTGTAATATCACCTGGAAAAAAGGAGAGGCAGGCCCTCCAACATCTCACAGATGAAAACCAGGACCCATGTGGGTCAAGATGGCAAAAGTTATTAATAAAGGAGAAAACACAAGCTGGCAGAGGCTGCTAGACTCCTAGGTCCCTTTCACATGTATTCCCTAAAATGCAAATCCTAGTATTCTATGGGAAGTTACCATGACAGTTAAAGTGGAATCATAGTGACATACTTGTGTAGTGAGTGGGTCCCATCCAGTCCAAGCCCCTGTCATGCAGTCATCCTCTGCTAATGCACCCCTGAGAGGTGGCCTTTCAACCTCTGCTTAAAAACCTCCAGTGAAGAGGGTATACCAGCTTGATGATACAGGGTTCGACTTCTGCGTTCTCTTCTAATGGCACATTCAGGCTGGTTTACATTTAAAAAAAAATATTTGTAACTATAACATGGCCGCCTATAATAATGAGAGCCTAACCTTCACCTTCTTTTCCAAAGTAAACAGCCTTTGCCTGAAAAACACACTGTCTTTCCCCCCCTTTCATTGTACCCCCTGTGGCCAGATTCTCTTGCCAAACCGGTTCTGCAGAAACAAACTCCCAGACAGAAGGCAGAGCTGCAAAGAGATTGGGCTTCTGCTGTTTACCAGCTCCCTCTGACAGCCAGGGTCACTGCTAGGTCTGGAGCTATGGGATCTTAGCCTGGGACCATTTCTCCAGAGCCTTTAGTGTCCATGGATGACAAGGTATTTCTGTTGCCCCAGCATAGTCGCCACACAAAGGGTGATCTTCATTGGAGAGGACTGCTGGGGAAGGAAGAGTTTAATTTCTCCTCTCCACATTGCTGCAACTCCATCTAACACCCTACGCAACTGCTTTTGGTGCTAATGGAAGCCTTCTCCTCTTATGTTGAATTGCACAGGATGGGAGGCCATTATCTTCCTGGATAGAAAGAGACAGGGAGATTGGTGGGGGTGGGGGGAGAATGTACGAGAGAGGAGAGGTGAAGGTTGGCAAGGCAGGGGGGAAGAATACAAAAAAGTATATTGGTTGGACTGCTAAATAATTAACAGTCTGGGCAGAAGGTTCTTCTCCAGGGACCCCAAGTGTGAGATCCTTGCCATGTCTTTGTGTTTGTGTGTATGTTTGCGTGCATGCACGCATGTGTGAGACAACTCCACATTTTTCTGTGTCTCCCCCTGCTCTTCCTTGCAGCTCTTAAGCGGGGAGTGTATAGTGTCAGACTTCCAAGTCCCCTCCACTTCCACTTTCCTCCCTGTGTGTTAGTACAAGTTGTGGTTTGCAGGATGGGGGTGAAATTTACAAGCCCGAGGGCCAGCCCTATCATAGAATCCTAGAGTTGGAAAAGACTCCAGGGACCACCCAGTCCATCTCCCTTCTGCCCTGCAGCAAGACACAATCCAAGCACTCTCTTTGACAGATGGCCATCCAGCCTCTGTTTAAAAACCTCCAAAGAAGGAAACTCCACCACACTCCATTAAGACAACAACATATTCCACTGTCAGACTACTCTTACCATCAGGAAGTTCTTCCTAATGTTTAAGTGGAATCTTTATTCCTGTAGTTTGAAGGCATTGTTCCATTGTGTCCTAGTCTCTGGAGCAGCAGAAAACAGATTGGCTCCATCCTCCATATGACATCCTTTCAAATATTTAAACATGGCTATCACAACACTTCTTAACCTTCTCTTCTCCAGGCTAAACATCTCCAGCTCCCTAAACTGCTCTTCCTAGGGCTTCATGGTTTCCAGACCTTCCATCATTTTGATTGCCCTCCTCTGAACACATTCCTGCTTGTCAATGTCCTTCCTGAACTGTGATGCCTAGAACTGGAAACAGGATTCTAGCCAAGGTCTGACAAAAACAAAGTGGTACTATTTTTTCCCCCCAAACTAGAAACTACACTCGAATTGGTGCAGTCCTGGCTTGGGAAACATAACACCCTCTCACTCACCCTACCTCTTGAGGCCCAAATGTGCCCATTCCTGCTTCCAGCATCAACCAACTCATATGTTGCAACCTTGTCTTCCAACAGGGTGGGATGGAGAGCATCCTCCGCGGGATGCCCATGCAGTACCCTCCGAAACCAGAGCGCCTCAACAATTATGGTAACTAAGCCACATTCTCCCTTTACTGTCTTGTAGATTGGGGGAGGGCGGAATCATGAGGCCATCCAAACAGTAGCCCTCTAGCCAATATGGCCAATGGTAAGGAATGGTGGGTGCATATCCTCCCACATTTCACAGATGAAAAAGAAGGAAACGTGTGACCAAACAACATCAGAGTAGAAAAAGTTATTAATGAGGAAGAATGTGTAAGCTGGGAGAGGCTGCGGCAGCTTGCTTTTGCTGGACCCTCCTTGAAAGAGCAAGATTCCTCTCCCTCA
Source organism: Iguana delicatissima (assembly GCA_948472985.1). Taxonomy (NCBI): domain Eukaryota; kingdom Metazoa; phylum Chordata; class Lepidosauria; order Squamata; family Iguanidae; genus Iguana; species Iguana delicatissima. The sequence continues at coordinate 878,458 of CAOKZL010000499.1, forward strand.
TCTCCACTCCTCCCACCCACAGAGTTAATCGTATATAAATTACTTTTGCCCTTTGAACTCACTTTGCAGCAATAAAACTAAGCTGAGGACAAAGGGGGAAAGTTGAGGGAAGAGACAAAGAAACTGAGATATTTTAAAAGCAGCTGAAAAAAAATGGGATAACGGAGGATTAACCGGGACTGTACCTGCCAAATCAGGATGGTTGGAAGATATAAATCTGGAGAGCCACATGATTCATCCCTGTGATGTAGAGCAAAGGAAGAGAGGTGGGGGAGGAGAAGAGTTGCTATCCAGGTAAATACCTGAAGTTGGAATAGCTGCAGGGGTGGCTGAAAACTTCTGGGAAATGTTTCCAGCCTACCCTATCTCTATCCCCCTAGTGTTGGGGGTACAAATATCATAAAACCATCTGACCACTAGCTCTCCTTTTAAAAGGTTCGACCATCTGATGTGGATCAAAGGAAAGGAACGCTTTGTAGCCCAGGCCCTGAACCCTATGGGTTAGAGCTGACCCAATAAATCAGTTATTGATGAGTGAGTCAGTACACAGATAATTCCCGTTCATTCAGTGGTCCTACCCAACTTGTGACAAACAATCAGATTCAAGGCTCAGGTCCACAACTCTTCTCTCTCTCTCTCTCTCTCATTCTCTCTCTCTCTCTCTCTCTCAGACACACACACATATAGACAAATAGCGAGAAGTGACAAGAGAAGTTACAAGCTGCATTGGAATCATGGCAAAGAAGGGATTTTTAACCTTCAATCTGCCCACTCCCCCATGCCAGATCTCAGGCAGAGTTCATTCCAGCAAAGTATATCAATGCAGTGCATAGTTTTGCTCCTTATTTCACATCCCATGCAGACACAGAGAGAGCCTGGGAAAGTCACCTTGATGGACTACAACTCCCACAGTCCTCCAGCTAGCTTGCCTTTTGTAGTCCAACACAGTAACATTTCCCAGTTTTGCCTACATTAAGCTAGATGCTGTTGCAACTTTCTGTTCTCCTCCCTTATCACTAGGAAGGACTGTAGGTACCTTATCTGACAAAGGTGTGTGGTAGGAGGGGGCTGGAAGCAGCTGGTGGGGGGCACTAGTTAGCCACCAACACCACCGTTGAGCTCCCATCTGGTCCAGTATCTTCTGTCCAGAGGTGGCATGAAAGCCAGATGTCTCTGGGAAGTTCACAGTTGAGACAGAAAGATGATACTCTTCCCCAGATAATTGATTTTAGAGATATACTGCCTCTGAACATGGAGGTTCTGCTTAACTACCTTGGCTCTCATTACTCTTGGTAAACCTGTTATAATCTGTGAATCTGGCTAATCCCCTTTGGAAGGTGTTTAAGTGGGTTACCTGTCCCAGAAAGCATAGTGGACTCCTGCAAGCCAGTAAATTGGACTCCCTGGGGTCAACCTGCATTCCAGTCCTGTTGATTTGACTCCCTTGAGTGACCCTTAGCCTTGTTGACTTGACTCCCTCAAGTGACCTTGAGCTTTAGCCCTTTTTACTTGGTTTGTCCACAATAAATTCAAGGTGACTTGACTTCTGCCATGACCCTGAGTCTTATTAACATGATCCTTTGGGTGGTCCTGTGTCCTGGTTGAATCTACTTTTTTTGGGGAGGTGACCCCTGAGTCCTGTTGACATGAATCTCAAGGATGGCCCTGAGTCCCACTGACTTGAACTTCTTGAGGTGATCCTGAATCCTGTTGGTGTGACTCCCACGGATGGCCCTGAGTCCCACTTGGCTTCCTTGAGTGGCCCTGAGTCTTGTTGATGTGAATCTCATAGGTGGCTCTGGGCCCCTTTGACCTGACCTCCTTGGGTGACCCTAAATACTGTTGATGTAAACTCATGGGTGGTCCTGAGTCCTGTTGACGTAAACCCATGGGTGGCCCTGAATTCCATTGACTTGACTTCCTTGGGTGGCCCTGAGCCCTGTTGACATGACTCCCATGGGTTTACCCTTGTCCCATTGACTTGATCCTCTAAGATCTCATCCTGTCATGGCCTCCTCAGTGGTAACTCCCACCCCTCTGCTCATCCTTTCCTAGTTTCCCCAGGCACATGCTCTCCGCTCTTTTTCTCCTACCCCTCACCCTGCCCTACCCATTCCCCTCAGAACGGGAAGTCGTGGTGAATATGTTGAACAGCTTGTCTCGGAAGCAGCTGCCCTCACTCCAGCATCACTACACCATTCCGGGAAGGATGCCTTACCAAGGTTACTACAGCCCCTGCACTGGGCGCCATTACTGCTTGCGAGGCATGGATTACTATGTGGACGGAGCCCCCACGAACGAGAAGCAGATCAGCCAGCTAGTTGAGAAGATTGTAAGGTTCGGAGGGTCCTGAAACCCCACATCCCCTCCCCTACCTCTTATTTTGGGGCTCTCAGAGGCTGGAGAGAAGCCATGGAGAAAGGGACCACTAAGAGGGTTGGATAACACTTTTCTTTTTCATGATCACAGACACCACAAGTAAGGGACAAACTTTAAGAGGAGTCAGATTGGTGTAGTGGTCTGAGTGCTAGATTAGGAAGATAGAACCAACGAATCATAGAGTTGGAAGAAAGCCCAAAGGCCACTGAGTCCAAACACATTTTGCCATGCAGGGATACACGATCAAAGCACTCCCTGTATAACATCCCTATGTGTTTAGCCTGGAGAAGAGAAGGTTAAGAGGTGACATGAGAGGCATATTAAAAGATTTGAAAGAATGTCATATGGAAGATGAAGCAAGGCTGTTTTTTGCTGCTCCAGAGACTAGGATATGGAGCAACTGAACCCAAAGGGTGCTCACCAATAACTGCTTTTCAACCTGGAGAGAAGTGACCAGTAGGGTGCCACAGGGTTCTGTCCTGGGCCCAGTGCTATTCAACATCTTCATCAATGACTTGGATGAAGAAATAGAGGGCATGCTGATCAAATTTGCAGATGACACCAAATTGGGATGGGTTGCTAATAATGCGAGCGGACAGGGTCAAAATTCAAAATGACCTTGACAGATTGGAGCGCTTGACCAAAGGTAACAAAATGAATTTCAACAGAGAGAAATGTAAGGTCTTACATTTAGGCAAAAAAATTGGAATGCACAAATACAGGATGGGGGACAAGTGGCTGGATAACAGCATGTGTGAAGGGGATCTAGGAGTCTTGGTAGACCACAAGCTGAACATGAATCAACAGTGTGATGTGGCAGCCAAGAAAGCCAACACGATTCTTGGTTGCATCAATAGGAGTATGGTGTTTAGATCGAGGGAGGTAATGGTACCACTCTATTCTGCATTGATTAGGCCTCATTTGGAATACTGTATCCAGTTCTGGGCACCTCAATTCAAGGATATCGACAAGCTGGAATGTGTCCAGAGGAAGGCGACCAAAATAGAGAAGGGTCTTGGAGCCATGCCCTATGAGGAGCGGCTTGGGGGCTGTGTATGTTTAGTCTGCAGAAGAGAAGGTTAAGAGGGGATATGATAGCCGTGTTTAAATATTTGAAGGGATGCCATGTTGAGGAGGGAGCGGGCGGGCTTGTTTTCTGCTGCTCCAGAGACTAGGACAAGGAGCAATGGATTCAAGCTGCAGAAAAGGAGATTCCACCTGAACCTCAGGAAGAACTTTCTGATGTCCAGAGCTGTCCGGCAGTGGAGTGTGATGGAGTCTCCTTCTTTGGAGGTTTTTAAGCAGAGGCTGAATGGCCATCTGTTGGGAGTGCTTTGATGGGTGTTCCTGCATAGCAGAGGGTTGGACTGGATGGCCCCCTGGGGTCTCTTCCAACTCTATGATTTTATAATTCTACGAGTGGCTTCAAGCAACAGGAAAAGAGATTCCACCTAGACATTAGGAGGAACTTCCTGACAGTAAGAGCAACTTGACAATAGATACACTGCTGCCTCCATAGAGTGTGGTGGAGCCTCCATCTTTGGAGGTTGTTAAACAGAGGCTGGATTGCCACCTGTCAGGAATGCTTTGATGGTGTCTTCCTGCCTGGCAGAATGGGGCTTGCCTCGATGGCCCTGGGGTCTCTTCCAATTCTGTGATTCTATGACTATAACCTATAACCTTCATCATTCCACTGATATGGAAACATCTGCTATTGCATGTGGTAGAAACCACAGACCCTCAAATTGATTACATTTATGACTTCAAACCCAGTTATCAAACTCACTCAGTGCCCCCTGGTTTCTTTTCATGTTAACAGGGCTTGGTAGCAACAAGGTAGAAGTATCTTAGTTACCTGTAACTGGTTACTTTCAGGAGGAAGGTAACTGTTTTTATTTACTCCTGAAAGTTACTTGTTAAGGGCATTTTTAGAGGTATATGAAATGAACTTTTCAACTTCTGTGTTGTTCTTGTATCAACACTAAGACTGTTTTTCTCTTTAAAAAAGAGTAATGGAAAGTAATATTAAGTAATGTAGCAATAACAAACACTGTAGCTGGTAACAGGAATTAATTTGTTTTCAGAATTAACTTTCCAAGTACTACCTTTTAGTATGTATTTTACAAAAATACATTTAAGAAGCTCTCGATGACTCAGGGCCAGGATATCTCAAAGACTACCCTTTCTTGTACAATGTACATCTTTCCAGAAGATGAGATTATCTGCAGTACCTTCCAACACCCTGGGAAGCTGGGCTATATGGGTAAAAGACAGGGCCTTCTCTGTGGGAGCCCCTCGGTTGTGGAACTTCCTCCCAAGAAAGGTCCAGTCGTGCTGAACTTCTGATGGACAGTCAAAAGTGTATCTGTCAGGTGTTTGGCTTTTAGATGAGGCTTTAAAAACTCTTCATTTATCTGTTTTAAAGAATATTTTGAATATAGCTTATTTGTATATTGCATTTTGGATACTGTGGGCAGAAAAGTGATAAATAAATACTATTCAATCAACCAATCAATCAATCATTCCATCAATAATATCTGTTCGCCTATTTAAAATACAAAAAATTAGTTCCACAGTCAAAACTCTGCTGGAGAGAATGCCTGTTCATGTGCACCCACCAATCTAACTTCACAAGATTTTGCGACGCGCAACAGGACATCCTCTGAGGATCTCAGATTTCTGCCAGGCTTGTATAGGAGGAGGCACTGATCTTTTGGATATGTCTGCCTGAAGTCCTTTAGGGCTTTGTAGGTCAACACCAGCCCCTTGAACTGAGCTCAGAAGCACATTGGAAGCCAGTGTAGTCTTGCAAGACTGGTGTTATGTGGTCTCTAAAATACACACCTGACACCAGTCTACCTGCTGCTTTATTTGTTTGTTTGTTTGTTTGCACTACCAGCAACTTTCAAACACATGTCAAGGAAAGCCCCATGTAGAGCACAGTACAATAATCTAATTGGGATATGCAGGCTGGCAAAGTAGAGTTTTTCACGTTGGCAAGAGAATTTTGCACACTGGCCAAAGGAGAATTTTGCATGTTGCCAAAACAGCATACACTCAGCTACTCATTCTTGTTGCTATTTGCTCTTGTTTTTGCTCTTTTCCCTGCTGCATCCAAGGGACTAATATACAGAGCCTAGAACAGCGACTTTTTATCCCAGAATACCACACCCAGCAGAGGGCCACAAGGGCTAGTACAGGGGCCCCTCCACTTTCGCAAGGGTTCAGGGCTCAGAACCCTCATGAAAATGGGAAAACCTCAAATAACTCCCCTGCCACAACCTCCCTCCTATTCCCTTCCAGGGCTCCCCCTTCCCATTCCTTTGCCTTTCACATGCTGGGGCATGCACACGCCTTCCTTATCCTCTCTCCCATTTCCTTGCCTTTTGTCTGGGTGCTTTCCTTTCTTCTCTGCCCCCAGCAAAACACAAAGGAATGGGAAGAGGATAATGGGGGGGGAGGCATGCATGTGCCCTGTGAGTAATAAAATTTGCAAGAGTCAAATCCGCAAACGAGGAAGCAAGACTATAGTCACCAAAAGTAACCTTTTCTAAGCATTGTTGCTGTGTCCCTTCAAGTTGTTTACAACTTAGAGCAACCATAAGGTGACCCCATCACAGACATGATTTGTTGAGAGGGCTTTTGCCTCCCCTGAGGCTGAGAGAGTGTGACAGCAGGTCTCCATGGAGATTCAAACCCTGGTCCCCAGACCTGTAGTCCAGCTCTTTTTTCTCAGCATTTCTTCTAACATTTCACAGATGAAAACTGGAACACGTGTGGCCAAGAAATACCAGAATGTGGTCAGGATGGCAAAGGTTATTTGGAGCCCTGGTGGCGCAGTGGTTAAATGCCAGTACTGCAACCACAAGGTTGTGAGTTCGATCCTGCCAGGCTCCAAGGTTGACTCAGCCTTCCATCCTTTCGTAGGTCGGTAAAATGAGTACTCAGCTTGTTGGGGGCAATTAGCTAAAAATACATTGAAAACCGCTTAGATAACACTTCGTTGATAGGCGGTATAGAAATAAATGCTATTGCTGTATTGCTATTGTTATTAAGGAGGAAGAACAGACAGACTGGGACAGGGTGCAGCAGTTTGCTTTTGCCTGAGTCTACTGGGGAGAGCGAGATTTCATCCTTCATATCCTCTCCCTCCTCCTGAATTGAGGGGAAATTCCTTTGGTACTTTCAATTTAGTTTGCAGCAACTGAAGTGAGCTGTGGACGAAGGGGGAAAGTGAGAAGAGGAGAAAGAAACTGGGATATTTTAAAAGTAGCCGAAAAAGTGGGATGAGAGAGAATCAAAACAGTTGAGAGGTATACCCATCCAGCTAAACCAGGGATGGACAAATTACAGTTCTGGGGCCACAGATGCTCCACTAAGACTGTTTTTGATCTCACCCAAGTCCCTGAGATGTTCCCTTTTCTGCCCCCACAAAAACCTCCAGGAGCACCAAGCAAGCAAGCAAATAAATAAATAAATGAACAAACACACACAACCTACCCATCCTGTGAACTGTGTCTCCTGGAAGCCTCCAGAAGCAATTCATCTCTTACATAAGTTGCAGGGCCCCTCTGCACTGCTTATCTTTTTAAAACCCAGGGTCCAGGTTTGATGTCATTTTATTACGCATTTTGTTCCCCGTGGCCCTTAGAACATCGCGGGAAGCTGCAAATTTGGCCTCCAGAGCCACCTCAGTTGCCTACCCATGCGCTTAACCTTTTTGTCACCATGAAAGGAGAGTTTATGGAACAGCCCCAATTTCTAAGGGCTGGGGGGCAACATTCAGGTGGGATCCCCTGCATTTTTCCCCAGAGAATGGCAGCCTTAGATATGGAAAATTTCCAGAAATTTTGAAGCTATGAAAAAAAAAAGTTTTTCTTGTTTTTTGGGGGGAAGGGGGAGGAAGGAACCCAAAATATGAGAGGGGAATTTACAGACTGACAGACATTTTTTTTAGTTCAGAAACATAAAATCTCTCATATATAATGTGGTTTGGCATAAAATTAGCATGTTTCAATATATTAAATGTACAGCTTATTCAAAATATAATAACAAATTGGATTTATATTTTATTTTTAAAAAGTTATTTATTTATTGCTTGCTTGCTTGTTAGAAAGGGAACAGATATTTGTTTATTTAATATCCAGCCCATCTCCCAGGATGAGATACAAGGTGTTTTTAAAACATTTTAAAAGCACAATGCAATTTAAAAACTCTTACTACAAAGTTAAAACAAAATTCAACTAAATGTCTCCTTTTTTTGAAAAAAGTTTAAAACAGAATTAAAAGAATCTTAAAACATAATAAATTAAAAACACGACAAAAATACTTTTTTTAAAAAAAACTACAAAGTCCTGAACTGTCTGGAACACCTGAGCTATAAGGAGTCTCTTTGATTTTGCCAGTTTGAGAAAGAAGTTTTTTAAAAAAACCTATGAAAACAGCAGCAGTAAAAAAGTGGAAATTATTTTGCTTCCACTAGTTCTCCACTTTGGCCATTTCCGCACTACACTCTTATAGCGCGATTATTCGACTTTCAACATCCTATGGAATCCTGGGGTTTGCAGTTTTGGGAGGGGCCTTTAGAATTCTCAGCCAGGGAGCTCTTTGGCCCCAGTAAACTACAAACCCCAGAATTCCACAGGACATTGCAAGCAGAATAATAGCACTTGAACAGTGTAGTGTGGAACTGACATAGGAATCTATGATACACTTATTTACATAGAAAGAACTGAGAATAAAAAATGAACTAGCAATTGTAATGGTCTGATACTGATACTATAACTCCCGTATGCAGTTAGCAAAGAGCTGCCGCGGTCATGGAAACATAGACAGCCGCAATGTCTGGTTGCTCCTTTCCCCCAGAGGGCCACCCCCTTTTCTCCCTGGCTACCTTCTTTCAGCTCCCACTTCCTCCCTCAATGGCACAGATTGATTCAGTATTTTGCCTTTTGACTACCACCGAAATAACTCATATTAATTCATGAGCATCTGGTGTAGAAAGTGTGGACTTGCGTAGCTTCTAATTGGCATCTAGCCCATAAATCAGCTCTCTCCCCAGTCTTGCTTTCCGAATCATTTATCTGTTTCATCCATCTCCCCACATGCTTGACCTTAATCAGTCTCTGATTTAAATCAAGTGCAAAAAATTATTGTTGCTTTTTTTAAAAAAATTTTTTTAAAGCTTTTGCCAAATGCCATCAGGCTAGAGCCACAAAAACCTTGGAAACTCCTTTCCAGCTGCTGTTCCTGTAACTCATACAATCCTGTTATAAACCTATCAAATTCCTTAGGGCCGGACGTTTGGCTGGCTAAAAAAATATTACGGAGAATCAATCTACTAGTTAAATGGAACCTCTGTCTATACAGACAGAATGCATACCCTCCCATTGTCCCAGTTTTTAGCAGGTAGAGTCCTGATTAATCTTTTCTCACCCCACTGTCTTGACTGCTTTTAAAATGTCCACATCTCCCTCTCCTTTTCCTACTTTCCCCCTTTTGTCCTAGCTTATGTAGTTGTTTGTATTCCATGACCTTTAGTAGGGGAGAGGGGAGAGGAGGGGCAGAATCTGGCAGAATCTTCCCCGTAGACTCTGGCAAAAACAAACTGCTTCAGCCTTCCCTAGCTTGTGTGTTCTTCCTTATTAATAACTTTTCCCATCTTGACCATATTCTGATGTTGCTCGGCCACACAGAATCATACAAGAGTCGTAGAATCATCGAGTTGGAAGAGACCCCAGGGGCCAGCCAGTCCAACCCCCTGCCATGCAGGAACACACATCAAAGCACTCCTGACAGATGGCCACCCAGCCTCTGCTTAAAAACATCCAAAGAAGGAGACTCCATCACACTCCGAGGCAGCATATTCCGCTGCCAGACAGCTCTGGCCGTCAGAAAGTTCTTCTTGAGGCTCAGGTGGAATCTCCTTTCCTACAGCTTGAATCCATTGTTCCTTGTCCTCATCTCTGGAGCAGTGGAAAACAAGCCCACTCCCTCCTCAACTTGACATCCCTTCAAATATTTAAATATGGCCATCACGTCCCCTCTTAACCTTCTCTTCTGCAGACTAAACATCCCCAGCTCCCTAAGCCACTCCTCATAGAGCTTCATGGCTTCCAGATCCTCCACCATTTTGGTTGCCTTCCTCTGGACGCACTCCAGCTTGTCAATATTCTTCTTGAAATGAGGTGCCCAGAACTGGACACAGTATTCCAGATAAGGTCTAACCAATGCACCTGTTCTGGTTGTCTTCTATGAAATGTAGGAGGATATGAAAATGCAAACACATTAAACAATGGGAAATGGCCATCATAGTAACATCTTAGCATAGCACTGCTGTAGCTGTTGTTGGTTTAAACATTTCGTGGTTGTCATAATCCTTACTTATGCATGTGCCATCTTTTCTCCAAACTCAGGAATTAAAGCAAATATATTATTAGTTAGTATAGTATATTATAATGTATTTGTCTTGATTCCTAATTTTAATATATAACATATAATATATTATCATAAAACTATTATTATATATGTTTTAAGCTATAGTTAAAACATGTCATGTATAATAATAGTATTATTATTCCTTCCTTTCCTCTGAGTTTATGTATATACATATATATTTTAGACCATATGCTTTTTAGATTTTGGTCATTTCCACACTACACTGTTATAGTGCTCTTATTCCACTTTCAACACCCTATGGAATCCTGGGGTTTGCAGTTTAGGGAGGGGCATTTTGAATTCTCAGCCAGAGAACACTCTGGCCTCAGTAAACTAAAAACCCCAGAATTCCATAGGATGTTGAAAGTGGAATAAGAGCACAGTAACAGTGTGGGGCAGAAATTCCCCTAGACTCTAGGCCATTTCTGCACTAGACTGTTACAGCACAATTATTCTACTGCAAACCCCAGGATTCCATAGGAGGTTGAAAGTGGAATAAGAGCACAGTAACAGTGTGGGGCAGAAATTCCCCTAGACTCTAGGCCATTTCTGCACTAGACTGTTACAGCACAATTATTCTACTGCAAACCCCAGGATTCCATAGGAGGTTGAAAGTGGAATAATCGTGCTATAACACTCTCATGCGGAAATGGCCTAAGATGAGGGTGGGATGCGGAATCCTGATCTATGCCCACCCAGCACTTTTCCACAGGCTTCATGGTTACTGCTCCCTTTTCATGCCCTGCATACTGTTGGGGAGAAGAGAAGAACTGCTGACAAGGAAAACTCTCGTTCATCAGCATGCAAAGTGCTGCTCTGCTAACACTCAACAGTCTCCTTTGCCAACCTGTAAAGTGCTCCTTGTCTCCTTTGAAAGGGTGAGAATTCTCTTTTGTCAGCACGCAGAATGTTCCTTTACCAACATGCAACATTCATTTTTGCCAGTCTGCAAAACTCTGCTTTGCCAGTGTGCAAAATTTTCTTTTGCCAGCATACAAAACTCTGCTTTGCCAACTTGCCAAGCATCCCTTTGCCAATCTAAAGCAATGCTGCTTTGGGAGCCTGCAAAATGCTCCTTTGCTAGACCTTCTTTGAGCAGCGTGTAAAACTACCAGAGTGCAAAATTATCTTTTGCCAGTACACAAAAGTTACTTTTGCTGTTGTTTTATGAACTTTTCAAACACTTCTCTCATGAGACTCTTTTTTCCTAGCCTGAAAAATTCTCTTCTGTCAACATGCAAAGCAGGGTCATGCAGGACAAGTTCTTTTGCTGCTGCTAACTGCAGCCTCTCTCCCCACCCCTCTTTTTCACCCTTTTCTTCCAGGAATTTCCCGTATTACGACCACCACCAAGAGATGATGCTCTGTGCACGTATGCCCGGCCTGCTGCCATCTTTCCCGTATATGAACCCTAGGTAAAAAAGCAAAAGACAGGTTTGATGGAGGGGGTGGGAAACCTTGATTTTTCAAAGTGTGCTCTGACCATTTTATCGTACAAGACGTAAACTGCAGCTGCAGCAGGATAACACTGTCTTTGGCTGGGACATAATAGCCATTTCCGCCCTACACTATTATAGTGCTATTATTCTACTTTCAACATCCTGTGGAATTCTGGGGTTCGTAGTTTACTGAGGCCAAAGAGGTCTCTGGCTGAGAACTCTAAAGGCCCCTCCCTAAACTGGAAACTGCAGGATTCCATAGGATGTTGAAAGTGGAATAATAGCACTATAACAAAGTAGTGCAGAAATGGCCTATGACAATGTAGGGTGGAAATGGCCGGTGTCAGTCATTCCTCTTCTGTTGTTCTCCCACTGGGAGACCTTTTAGAAAGCACTTCTTTTACAAACACACAAAGAAAATCTGTTAATTGCTTCCTTTGTGAAAGAAACACTTTCCAAACAGTCTCCTACTGGGAGAACAACTGAAAAGGAACGAGGTCATGTGAGAGGTCCCAGCCAAAGACACCATTATCCTGCTGCAATTATGACTCACTTGCCTCCTGTGATGAAACCCTGTGTTAAAGGGTGGCCATACATTATCAAACAAGGACAAAAGGAGACTCCGATCTGCAGAGGACTGCATAGGCTAATGTACAGATGCAAAATCATAAATCATTTTTGCAGTTTAAGGAGGATAATATAACCTCTCAGCTGAGTGGGTAAAATTATGACCAGGTGACTGTGTGCCTGGTGAATTGTTGTCCATTTCCCTGAAATTGTGAAGTTCTTTCTCACTGTGAGAAACTTACCACAGTAAAGACTGCTTTACTTATTATAAAATGACTCCACAGAAGGCGTTTCTTTAATAACTGGGAACACATAAAGGTTGAGTACCCCTTATCCTTATGAATGGGACTGGGGTGCTTCAGATTTCAGGGTGTTTTGTTTTGTTTTTGTTTTTTTGAGATTTTGAATATTTGCATATACATAATAAGATCACATACTATTCTTTCAGTGCAAGTGTGCTCTCTCTTCAGCTCTTCTCCTCTTGCCTTCTTCCTGAAGGGAACATGAGAAGATTATAGAGGCTTGCCTGGGGCCACACATGTGCCCACAGTCTCAAGCAAGCCTTTGTGATTCCCTCATGTTCCCTACAGGAAGAAGACTGGATTCTGCTTTTCAAATGTTTCAGAATTTTGGAGCATTTTGGATTTCAGAGTTTCAAGTAAAGGATGCTCAACTTGTATTAGCACTAAAGTATTTAGGGAGCAGGAACTCTTTCATAGAATCATAGAAATGTAGAGTTGGAAGAGACCCCAGGGGCCATCCAGTCCAACCCCCTGCTATGCAGGAACACCCTCAAAGCATTCCCAACAGATGGCCATCCAGCCTCTGCTTAAAAACCTCCAAGGAAGGAGACTCCACTACACTCCGAGGCAGCATATTCCACTGCCGGACAGCCCTGACTGTCAGGAAGTTCTTCCTGAGGTTCAGGTGGAATCTGCTTTCCTGCAGCTTGAATCCATTGCTCCTTGTCTTGGTCTCTGGAGCAGCAGAAAACAAGCCCTCTCCCTCCTCTACATGGCATCCCTTCAAATATTTAAACATGGCTATCATGTCCCCTCTTAACCTTCTCTTCTGCAGACTAAACATCCCCAGCTCTCTGAGTCTATTCATAGGGCATGGCTTCCAGGCCTCTTTGGTAAATCTCTGTGCATAGCAAGACACAAACATCTTCTAAGCATCTTTTTAAAAAAAGACCTTTTCCCTTGACAGCCATCTGGGGGTACTGGTGCCAAACAGAACAGCCGTGTTGATGGAAATACGAGATATGTGCATGGGGTGTGGGGAGTGTGCTAGCAGACTCATAAATGCGTGCACTAACCTTTACCAGCAGGAAACCTTCCCAACAACACAGCTGTGGCAGTTTGGCACCACTTTAACTGCCATGGAATCTGAGGATTTGTACTTTAGGTAAGGGTGCTTAGACTTCTCTGCCAGAAAACTCTGGTGCCTCACCAGACTATGAACCCCGGGACTCCACAGGATGCAGCCATGGTAGTGCAAGTGGGATCACAGTGCTGTAACTAAAAGGGCCGCAGGTCATTGGTTGCTGTGATGTTCTACTTAACACCATTCCCTAATGGGGAGAGCAGCCATGTTGGTCTGTTGCAACAAGGACCACAAGAGATACCACGGCACCTTGAAGACTAACAGCTTTGTTGTGGCATGAGTTCACCCAGACAAGAGCCCAGCTCATGCAGTAATAAATTGATACGATTTTGAGGTGTCACCACAACATTGTGTGCTATATCTGCAAAACTGAAAAAAGAAAAAAGGTGGTGGAAGGGAAGAATCTAGCAGCACCTTTGAGACTACAGTGGCCCCTCGACTTTTGCAAGGGTTCAGAGTGCAGAACCCTCACAAAAGTAAAACAAAACAAAACAAAAAGAAAACCAGCAAATAACTCTCTCCCCTCCAGAGTGAGTTTTCTCTCTCCCATTCCCTTCTGGGGCTCCCCCATCCCTTGCTTTTTGCCTGGCCGGGTGTACCTTCCTTCTCCACAGCCAGGGAAAAGGCAAGGGAATGGGAGAGGGCAGCCCCACAGGAAGGAAGGCACGAACGCACATCCCCCCGCCCAAATCCTCATGCCTGGGCCTCCTTCCTTCTTTCTGTGCACCTGGGTGGAAGGCAAGCAAATAGTTGGAAAAACACTCTCCCCACATTCTCCTGCCTGTTGCCCGGGGACTCTGCCTTCTTTCTGTGTGCCCAGGCGAAAGGCAAGCAAATAAAGGGGGAAAAGCTTGCATGTGTGAACCTTTTCCCCTCCCATTCACTTGCCTGTTGCCAGGACACAGAGAAGGAAAGCAGCATGCCTGGGCAAAAGGCCAAGGAATGGGATGTGGAGAATCAGGGGACACAAGCAGTCACCTCACAAATAACCAAATTCATGAAGATCAAACTTGGGAATGTGGATGGAGGACCGTAACTGAGGGATGAGATCCTCCATCCTCAGGCGTAGCTCAGTGATGAAGCAGCATTGTCCTAGCTGATGATGATGATGATGACACCTGCCAACAGCCTGGCTCTTAAGCCAAACTGCACCGCAGCTAAAGATTTCTGAGGCACTGTTGATCAGGACACTGAGCAGTGAAGACTAGTTCTGTCCTGTTGCCAGGCAGCACTGAGAAAAGCTGCTGGAGAGACTGTTGGGGTCCTGTCACAACTGCTCCCCTCAATGCACCCTGTGACGTCTGGGTGTGCCACATGTCCTTTCTCAATGGCCCAATCAGCAGTGCTTCAGAAACCCTTTGGTGCCACCTGGCTTGAAAGGCAGGTTTTAGGGGTCACGTTCAGTCATTAATGACTATAAACATGAATTCCAAAAGTCGCAAGATTCTAAGGCCAACTGACAATTTTGCAAACCTTGAACAGGTTACCAGCAGATTTATTTTAGCATGAGTTCTCATGCATAGCAGTACACTTCTTTGGGGGCACTGATGGAGTGATAATAAAACCACAAGTATTTAAGCATAATTACACAGCTTTGAGAGGGGGAGAAAATGGAAGAGGACACAGAAGGATGCAAATTGTGGCCCTGAGCGGAAATCTTCAAAGAATCATGGAAGATGATACTAGTCTTTCAAGTAGCTGGTCTGTTAATACAGAAGTGAGAAAGTAATAGATCTGCTTGCCAAAAGGGTCAAAACCTTCTCTGAGGAGCATTTCCCCCCTGCAGTTGCAAGGACACATGTATTAATATAGGTAGCTTGCCAAGAAACTATTATCACTGTTCACACTTTCCTAATGTACTGGAATTGTTGAATACATCCCAGTTCAGCTGTTTCTCTTTCCAGGCGTCAATCTTTGATTTTTTTTTAAAAGCATGTGTGTGTGTGTGTGTGTGTGTGTGTGTAGAGAGAGAGAGAGAGTTACAGACACACACACACACACACAGCTGGCCTGCCAACGTCACTGGAGTTAAGGACACAGGGTCCCTCGCAAAAGTGGAAAAATCACAGATTTTAAAATGTGTATGTGTGTCTTCAGGAAGGAGGCCAAGGCAAGGTGAGAAGACTGAGCACCACAGGTCCAAACAGACTGGGGGAAGCAGAGAGAAGGGGGGTTGACCTGGTGGCCCTATACATCCACACTCTTGACCATCTCCTTCCTTGAATGTGTGGGGCATCAGGAGAGGGTTTGCAGTGCTAAGAAAATTGGGCTGTGATCCATCTTTAGCTGGCCAGGCAGTGGCTGAGGGAGAAGAAGGAAGACCAGAGCTGAGTTTTTAAAAGGGCTGTGTGACCTGATTGGAGCCACAAGAGGGAAGGTTTCCCCAAAAAGGAAGTGCTTGAAGTGGCGGCCAGGGTGGCTGGGCAGGGGTTGGAGAAACTTGCAAATTATCACATCCATGGAAGTCAGATCTGCAAATATGAAGGGCTGACTCTGGCCATTTCCGCACTACACTGTCATAGTGCTATTATTCCACTTTCAGCATCATGTGGAATCCTGGGGTTTGCAGTTTAAGGAGGGGCATTTAGAATTCTCAGCCAGAGAGCTCTTTGGCCTCAGGAAACTACAAACCCCATAATTCATGGGATGTTGAAAGTGGATTAATAGCATTATAACAGTGTAGTGAGGAAATGCCCTCTGTGTGTGTGTGTGTGTGTGTGTGTATCTAATATAAATACATATATAAATAGAAGAGAGAGAGAGAGAGAGAGAGAGAGAGATCCGGCAGGCAGGCGGGCCGGCCGGCCGGCCACCCTACAAATACAGGCTGCATAATATTATTTATTAATTATTTAAGTAATTATTAATTGTATTTATTTATTTATTATAATTATTATTTATTAATAATAAATACAAATTATTATTATTCAAAGAAACAAAAAAAGCAGAGGGCTGCTTTTCTAAATACCCTTGTCACTTAGAACCTGGATGTCAAAGAACATCTTCAGGAGAGGGCACTGTATGATAGCAGGTTTGTGGTGTGTATCTCTGTCTTGTGGGTCTTTCTTGAAAGCTCCCCGTCACCCCAGTTCGCTCTCCCCACCCCTTTGTTGCTGTTCTTCCTGTGTGTGGATTCCCTGCCCTGTTGCTTCCCTTCATGTGTGAGCTTTGCCTCTGACTCCTGCAGGGTTTCTTTATATATACTTGTGAGCCACACACAGAATCTAAAGTTGACTTTCCAGTTTAGAGCGGCCCAATTTCACTGTTTGAATTTCCAGAAGAACAGCTATAACTTTTCAGTTAGCCATTAAAAAAAAAAAAAAAAAAAGGACAAACAAACAGCAGAGACAGAACAAGCATCAGGGCTTGGGAAACCCAGTTCAAACGCACCAGGCTGAAATCACACAATGCCTGGATGGGCGTGTGCTTGGGAGACCCACAGGCGCACAGCTGGGAGTTCAGTGAAGGAAGGAAGATAACCTGCAGACAGCAGGAATTGAATTGGGCACAACTATTCACAGGCAAGGTCAAAAGAAATGAGGTTACATTGCATACTAGAGAAAGGCAGATTCCTCCCAGCTGCAGATGAGTCCAAGCCATTTCGGCACTGGACTGTTATAGCGCTTTGATTCCACATTCAACATCCTATGGAATCCTGGGGTTTGCAGTTCCGGGAGGGGCCAGCCGGCCCCTCCCGGAACTGCAAACCCAGAATTCCATAGGATGCTGAATGTGGAATCAAAGCGCTATAACAGTCCAATGCGGAAATGGCCTCAGTCTTCTCCTTCCCATACAAAACATCCCCACTTCTCCAAGCTATAGTCATTATAGTGAGGTACAGGGAACCCAAGAGTACTCCTTGAACCTTGGGACTTTTCCCCTTCCTATTGCCTTATGTTCAAAAGAATATTCTCTGCAATCGTGAGACCTGGAAACTTAGCTTTAGGAAACGAGAAATGTGAATGCGCATGCGAGCACCGTTGCCTGCTGGCTCAGGGAACTAAGCTTATCTTAATCACCCTGCCTTTCCGTAAACAAGCCTTCCTGTTGTAAAAGTTACTCCTTCCTGCTTAGATTGAGCTTTGCCCTTTCACCTGCTCACAGGAGAGCTTTATTGCTAGCCTTGGACGCTGGACACGATTGAGCTGTTAGTGAAAGACAGCAACTGGGATAATCACAACTCACTCCAACTCCTGCAAGCAGAGCTTGGAAAAGTTGTTTTGAACTATAGCTCTCAGAATCCCCCAGCCAGTTGAATTCTGGGAGTTGTGATTCAAAGAAGTGACTTTTCAAAGTTCTGGTCATTTTTAATCTTCTGTATCGCCTAGCCTTGGATGTCTTGTATTAGGAATCAATGCCAGAGAGCAAAGCAAACCACATAATCCTTCTGCTTTCGATCTCTTTGTTCCTAGAGGACCAGAAATGGAGCTCAGGCATGTGTGGTGAGCAGAGAAAGCTTGATATGAATAATCACTAGGGTTCTAGTACAGGTTCCTTCCTCATCTGCTCCAGCTGGGCCAATTTGGCAGAGATGTTCCAATTTAATCCTCAGTTGCATCCCTACCAGCATGACATATGTGGCCAAGCAACATCAGAGTTGGTTAAAATGGCAACAGTTGTTAATGAGGAAGGGCACACCGTTTATCAGAGGCTGCAGCAGCTTGCTTTTGCCTGAGTCTACTGGGAAGGGCAAGAATCCACCTCCTCCTCTTCTCCTCTCCTCCGTGCGGAGCACAAAAAAGTTTTGCACTTTGAAGCCAGTTTCGTTTTGCAGCAACTGAAGTAATGGCTGAGGACTAAGGGGGAAAGAGAGAGGAAGGATAAGAAAAGGGGACATTTTAAAAGAAGCTGAAGAGGCTGGATGACAGAGGATTAATCAGGACTTTGCTGGCCAAATTGGAACAGCTGGAGAGTAGGCTGTGGGCTCAGCTGAAACTGGATTGTAAAGTGCAGGGACTACACATTGGAGGCTCCAGAAGCCAATTTGCTGTCTCCAGAAAATGATGAGGGATTGCCCCCTTTTTTCAGCATGGGGGTCCACAAAAACTGTTTGGGGGGCTGTGCCTGTTGGCAGTCTGCCCTTTGGCCACCTCTGCTATAATGTACAATTGTAACCTGAGAAATGTCTTCTTCTGATTCACACCGGCTCTTTTTTCTCTCTCTCTCTGACAGGTGGGACACGAGCCATTTTAAGAGGACTGGAGGGGCCTTGAGGGACAGCTATATCATTCATCCTGAGTTTGTGTCGGAGTCTTACCCCAACCCACCGTGCTGGTGGTAAAGAGTCGAGAGAAGCTGGCATTAAAACTGCCGTTGGAGACTAACAGCATCTTCCCCATTATTTTGTTGGGCTAAAAAATTCGTTCATTCAGGGATGTAGCAAGACAATTTTCACCAGGGAGCAGAAAAAAAAAGTGGAGGGGAGAGAAGGATTTGGAGATTGGTCACTATAGAAGAGGTTTCTGTGGGAGAAGGTTTTCAAAGGTGATAACAAAAATAACCCCCCAATTAATGCATTTTAACTAGAAAGGAGCCAGTGTGGTATAATGGCTTAAGCATTGGACTAAAAGCTCTGGAGAG
The DNA here is from genome assembly GCA_948472985.1 of Iguana delicatissima. Classification (NCBI taxonomy): domain Eukaryota; kingdom Metazoa; phylum Chordata; class Lepidosauria; order Squamata; family Iguanidae; genus Iguana; species Iguana delicatissima. Next base: position 897,246 of record CAOKZL010000499.1, read on the forward strand.
TAGAGTTGGAATCCCCACTTGGCCATGAAAACCCACTGGGTGACCTTGGGCATATCACACTCTCTCAGCTTCAGAAGAAGGAGAAGGAAACATCCTCTGAAAAAATCTTGCCAAGAAAACTCTGTGATAGGGTTGCCATAAGTTGGACACAACTTAGGCCATTTCCGCACGAACCTGTTATAGCGCTATGATTCCACTTTCAACATCCTATTTCAACATCCAACGTCCAGCTGGCCCCTCTCTAAACTGCAAACCCCAGGATTCTATAGGATGTTGAAAGCAGAATTATAGCACTATATTAGGCTAGTGCAAAAATGTCCTTAGAGCCACACAACAACAAATGTTGTGTAGCTTCAAAAAAAAAAAAAAAGTCTAAAATACAGTATTTTCCACATACAAAAGAGTTGTGTAAACGAAATACCAGTGACTAGGAAGTAAATCAGATGGCTTTCATCTGATGAAGCACTGAATGCCTACATGGTGTGAACACAATGTGTCGAAGGCGAAAATGAATTTTCACATAAAGCTGTAGAGGCACCAACCGTGAGTCCCGTGGCATACAAAATGTCCTTGCATAGAAAGGCTTCCTTGTACATATAAGTTCAGGAAGCGTTCATGAACAGGATTCTGCCATATCCTTTTCTGTGGGTGCCTACATTACATTTCTAAATGTTCACTTGCAATGTTAAAGAAAAAGAAGCAGCAAATATTGGAGAGCGCCGAATGCAATTGGAGGAAAAAGGGGAGATATGTCTCCAAATGCCCAGTGGATAGTATTTTCTTTTTGTTATTTTAGAGCAAGCCCAACGCTTTTTCACATGTGGCAAGTACATCATGGTTGCAGCAGGATAAGAGTGTCTTTGTCTAGGACTTATCAGATGACCTGGGCCATTTCCGCATTGGACTGTTATACCGCTATTATCCCACTTGCAACATCCTATGGAATCCTGGGGTTTGCAGTTTTGGGAGGGGCCAGTCAGCCCCTCCCGAAACTGCAAACCCCGGGATTCCATAGGATGTTGTAAGTGGAATAATAGCGCTATAACAATCCAGTGCGGAAATGGCCCTGTTCTGTCATTCTCCCAGTGGGAGACCATTCAGAAAGCATTTCTTTTACAATAGAGGTCATTAGTGGCTTTTTTGTGTTAATAAAATACTTTCCAGAGGTGTCCCAGCAGGAGAACAAAAGAGAAGTTATGTCACGTGATAAGTTTTAACCAAATATGTTGTTGTTACTGTGAGCCTTCAAGTCATTTCCAACATGGCAACCCTAAGGTGAACCTATCATGGGGTTTTCTTTGCGAGATTTTTTCAGAGGGGGTTTGCTTTTGCTTTTCTCCAAGGCTGAGCGGGTGTGATGCACCCGAGGTCACCCAGTGGGTTCCATGGCTGACCAGGGAACTGAACCCTGGTCTCAGGGTCATTGTCCAATGCTCAAACCACTACATCATGCTGATTCTCTAGGTACCTTAGCAAATGACATATCCCAGAATTCTGTAGGATGGAGCTATGTCATAGAATCATAGAATCATAGAGTTGGAAGAGACCCCAGGGGCCATCCAGTTCAACCCCCTCCTAAGCAGGAACACCCATCAAAGCATTCCCAACGGATGGCCATCCAGCCTCTGCTTAAAAACCTCCGAAGAAGGTTCACTACACTCCGAGGCAGCAGCATATTCCACTGCCAGATAGCTTTGACCATCAGGAAGTTCTTCCTGAGACTCAAGTGGAATCTCCTTTCCTGCAGCTTGAATCCATTGCTCCTTGTCCTAGTCTCTGGAGTGGTAGAGAACAAGCCTGCTCCTTCCTCAACATGACATCCCTTCAAATATTTAAACATTTACAGCGGTCTCAAACGGCTGATAACTATCTAGTATGGATAGACTTCCTTGCTTCTTTTTTTAACTTCCCTCAGCTCTCTTATAACCCAAAATCTTCTGAAAAGATTTCAGGAAAGACTTTTGGTATTGTTGCCCATTGGTAAACCCTGTCCCAGAGTCTACAGCTTTGATATAAAATATAATCTAACACGCCAGAGAGGTCACCCAGATGAGCACGTAGGCAATACAGTAAACTCCCCCATCACGTAGCCACAGGAGACCTCAAGCTGTGCCAACTCACAGTGGACAAAAGGTCCTCGGCCTTTGAGGAGCCAACTTGAATGGATTAAGGTGCTTTCCCACAAGTTGGGCGCTGGTAGCAAAATCTCATCAGGCAAGGACCGTCTACATAAACTCACACTGCAACCCAACTTGGCGGATGATCCTGAAAGTTTGGTAACACCTTTTTATTTTCTAGTATCAAAAAAAGTGCCAGTGTGGTGTTGTTTTTCTGTTGCCATTCTCTTTGTTCTCCCTTGGAGAGGATTTGCCCTCAAGGTACATTTTCCCTACAAATAGTCCCCAGTTTTGGCTGGTTCTTTGGATAACTCCCGGTCCCCCCCCCCCCCCGCAGCACCCAAGTAATCCCCTCAGCATCCTTCCGCTGAACTTTACTTCTTTCACTGCTTTCTCAGACCAAGGGCTTCAGGAAAAGTGCAGTATCACCCCAACTACAAATCCTCTAATAATCTATCTAATTTCCACTCTCTGCCTTTCTAAAGGGCTTGAATGCGTGTGTGAGTGTATGCACTGATGTGTGATATTTCTGTTCAACAAAGTCATTTATTGGATCTTTTTGTGTGGTTTTCGGTTTGTCCTGACCCCATAAAAATTGGGTAAAAGATCTCGCTAGGTTACCCTGCCTCTCGTAGTGCTATTGCTTGTGCTCTGTTGAGTTTACCTTCCCCATCACTTGGAGCACATCACGTCCCTTGGGAACCCCAAAATTTCAGGGTAACAGTATGACAGCTCTAGAATCCCGGAGACACTGGCCATGCTGACAAAGGGATTCTCAAGACCTTAGTCCAGAAAGCCACTGTGCCAGGACTCAGAATAAAAACAAGGAAAGAATGGAAGGGTGGCCTTCCCTTGTCTCAGCTAGAGGCAGAAACACGGACTGAGTCAATGTTTAATGTCTGGCAAGATGGACCTTGCTCTGTGTGCTAATAGAGGCAATACAGAATAAAGGTCTGAAAGATCTTTCAGTTGGCCAGTGACACTGCCACAAGGCCAGAGTCCAGTTTCTTCCAGATCAGTCTTTTCTTGGTGAATGTTGGGCCTCATTCCAGTACAGCTTGCTCTGTTCTCACCGTGGCAATCATGGGGCCATTGAGGTAGCCCAGTCTGCGCAAGAGTTCAGCCAAGATCCAAAGAAGCTACACTCCTGTGGTCAAGTGGTGGTTATGCCATCCCACTCTTCGGCTGAACACCAACATTGTGCCACCAAATGAATATCTGCAAACATGCTTGCTGTTTCCGCAGTCCCAGCGGATCAAGTAGTACACTGAATTCAGCATAATCCAAGAATGAGCAACCGCTGGTGCAACAGTTACACCTCCACACCATCACTTACACAAGCATGAAATGAATAGGGATATTATGTAGTGGGCAAAAGAAGTACAACCGTAAGAGAACTTAAATAAGAGCATAAAAACACCAACAGAATATCAATGTTCATAATTTTTAGATGCTATTTCAACAGTACTTACCTCCCACTCACCCCACATACCCACTGAGAAGGCTAGCATTTCTGTCTTGCTTTCTTCCTACACTTTGAGAACCACACACACCAAAGTAGGGGAAAGAGGTTTTGGTGTGCGCAGTTGGATGCTAAATGTGTATTTGTGCAGTCTGAAAACTGATACTGTGCAGCCAGAAAAACTGGAGAGAAACTAAACTAGCCGGGTGGAATCCTCTATTTGTCCATTTTATTAAAATATTTAAATCCCGTATTCTTATCTAAAGATCACAGGGTGGCATACAATAAAATCTCTTTTCCTGTAGTTTGAATCCATGGCTCCTTGTCCTAGTCTCTGGAGCAGTGAAAAGCCTGTTCCCCCTTTGATATGAGACCCTTTCAAATATTTAAACATGGATATCATGTCCCCTCTTAACCTTCTCTTCTGCAGACTAAACATCCCCAGCTCCCTAAGCCACTCCTCTTAGGGCCTGGCTTCCAGACTTTCCACCATTCTGGTTGCCCTCCTCTGGACACATTCCAGTTTGTCAATATCCTTCTTGAAAAGAGGTACCCAGAACTGGAACATAATCAGTTAAACGAATGTCAGTTTAAAAAACATACATATTAAAAACAAACTGTTCACAATTTAAAAACTCTTTAAAAAAAATTGGATAGGCTGCTGGAAGAGATGGGTCTTTAATGCTGCTTTAAATGCAGGCAGTGCATCCAGCTGTGGGATCTCTTCTACCAAGTCATTCTGTAATTTGGGGGTGGCTGATGAAAAAGTCCTGTCAGTCTGGTCCTGGCTGACTGACGTAAATGCTCCCCCAAGAAGACCTGAGTCGATGGGGTGGATTATGCCGGAGAAGACGATTCCAAACTGTGTAGGGCTTTAAAGGTAACAACCAACATTTAGTATCTTTCTCAGAAACTAAGTGGCAGCATTTTAGTGCAGGCTTCCCCCACTTATCTGACAGGCGCGGGACTGGAGCACTGTCTGAAAATGGAATTGGTTGAACGCCATAACCCACATAGTGTACTGAAGGGAGCACGAAGGACTTAACAGAGGCTCACTTGGGACTGATGGTGCGTGTGCTGCTTGCAAAGTCTCTCAGCTGGTTTGGCACCTCTTTCTCCCTCTCAGCTCACTTTGCAAGCAGTATTTGCAAGCAGTCAGGTAACAGAGCATCAAAAGATGAGGGCTCTCTGTACGGATGTAATAGGATCACTCCAAGATGCACCAGTCTGGCTATCATATTTTGCACTAATTAGAATCGCAGACATCCAGCCCTTAGTGTGTGCGTTTAGGTCCTCAAGCTCTAGGAAGCTGGCGTATCGGCCAAAACTGATGGTGAGCACTCCTGGCTGTCTCATCTATCTGAGCTGTCATTTGGAGCAACAGATCCAGAAGCACTTTCAGGCTGCCAACACAGTCTTTCAGGGTGAGCATGTCCTCGTCCAGGGCACACCTCGAAACCCAGGCTAGGACCTCTGTCTTGTCTGGATTTGGTTCCAGTTTGTTTTAATTCATCCAGCCCATCATCTCCTCCAAGCATTCATTCAGAGCACATATACCCTCCCTAGCTGAAGCTGTTTTTCAAGGTATGGAGAGGTACAGGCAACGTGCAGCTCTCTAGGTCTTGCTGGATTACATCAACTTTAGCCAGCCTAGCTGACAAGACTGATGGGAGCTACAATGGCACTGAAGAGTCAGAGGTCACCTACTCTGGCATATGAGGGTGTAGCATGGGTCTTCTCAAGATGCAGAACTGTCTGGGCCAGCCCCCTGTTTCCCAGAGACCCACTGGGAAGACTACTAGCTGACCATGGTGTGGCCTGCCCATGTGTTAACCTCCTTCCTGGAGGACCTGTTCTTCGACCCACCTAGAATAGCTGCTCTATTAGAGGGTCTGAAAAACAAGGTCTTATCAGTGGTCTGCATAGTTTCCTTGGTGCTAGATTTTAAGAATCATAGAATCCTAGAGTCCTAGAGTTGGAAGAGACCCCAAGGGCTACCCAGGCCAACCCCATTCTGCCCTACAGGAAGACACAATCAAAGCACTCCCTTTGATGGATAGCCATCCAGCCTCTCTTTAAAAATCTGCAAAGAAAGAGACTCCACCACACTCCTTTGAAGCAGCAGCATGTTCCACTGTCAAACTGCTCCTACTCTCAGGAATTTCTTTCTAATGTTTCGATGGAATCTCTTTTCCTGTAGTTTGAAGCCATTGCTCCATGTCCTAGTCTCCAGAGCAGCAGCAAAAAAGCTCGCTCCACCCTCCATCGGGCATCCCTTCAAATATTTAAAATGGCTGTCATGTCCCTTCTCAACCTTTTCTTCTACAGGCTAAACCTCTCCAGCTTCCTAAGCCACTCCTTCCAGGTTTTCAGGGCTCCCAGGTCTGTCACCATTGAGGTCGCCTTCTTCTCCAAGAAAATCTTGCAGACTTTTTGATTCTAGCATGTTCTGGTTGGTGCAGCACCGGGCTTTGTTGGGGGTAGGGTTGTTGCGGGCGGCGGTTGAATTCATTTTGCACTTGGGATTTGTGGTTTGTTTGTGGTAGTGGACTTTTGCGGGCGGGTATTGTGCAACTGGAGTTCCATTACACCACAATTCGCATCATTCCCCAGGCAGCCACTGGCTCCCTTGGCTGGTGGATTCTGGAAAGCGTGCTCCAAAAGCATCTTTTTCCGAACTGTAGATCGGCAGCACCTAATCACAAAATCCGTTCTGCCAGCGCCCCATCCTCAAAGGCTGGCGACCAGTAGCCGGGCAAGCCCGCAGCCGCTCCCTGGGCCCTGGGGCGTTGGAGGCGCTACGCTGCCTCTGGTGCCGGAGCTTCTCCCGCCCGAGGCCGGCAAACCAGCCGCCGCCTCTCTCTTGTCTTTTCTGCACTAGCCTGTTGTAGCGCGATGATTCCACTTGCAACCTCCTATGGGATCTTGGGGTTTGCAGTTTCGGGAGGGGCCGGCCGGGAGGGGCCGAAACTGCAAACCCCAGGATCCCATAGGAGGTTGCAAGTGGAATCATCGCGCTACAACAGGCTAGTGCGGAAGTGGCCTCTCCCTCCCTGCAGGCCAAACGGCTCCGACCTTCCTCTGCTCTCCTCGGGGTGGAGGAGGAGGAGGAGGAGGAGGAGAGCGCGAAAGCAGCGGCTCCCCCTTGCGAACTACATCTCCCAGAGTCCTTTTCCCCACCCTCTCGAAACCTCCCCCCCCGCCGCCTCCGCGAGCCTCGCACCTGAAGAGCGGCGGCGGCGGCGGCGCCCGATGCGTCCGGGGCGCGCGGAGGAGAGGTGCCGGGCCGGGCGGGCGAGGCGGCGGCTCGGAGGCGCCTCGGGGCCGGGAGGGCGGCGGGGGCCCGGGCCGGCCCTGCCCGGCCGCTTCTTCCCGCCACCTCCCCGCCGCCTCGCCTCCTCCGGCCCGAGCGGGCTGCCAGGGGGCCGGAGCAGAAGCCGCCCAGGAGGACGAGGAGGCGGCGGCGGCGGCGGCAGGCGCGTAAACAAGCCGGCGCGGGGCTGCCCTTCGCGGGAGAAGAGGGTGAGCCTCCTGCCCGCTGCTGCCGGGGACCCGGGGGCGCTGGGGAGGGGGCGGCGGCCGGCCGGCCGGCTGGCGAGGGCGGGAGGGCGGGAGGGCACGGCTTGGCAGCGGGCGCGCACCGCCTTTCCCCTGCCTTCCTCCCAGCCCGGGCCCGGGGCGGGGAGAACCGCGGGCCCGGGACGTCCCCTCCACCCTCCCCTTCCCTTCCCTTCCCTTCCCTTCCCTTCCCTTCTCGGGCCCTGGAGGGTTCGGCAGCGGCCGGCCTGGCGCGTCCGCACGGCAACTCTCCTGGCCTGTTGCGGGGAGCCGGGGACGGCGCCCAAAGAGGCGCGCGGAGAAGGGCGCGGGCTGGCATCCCCTTATTTGAAGATATGTATACATATATATATATGTATGTATGTATGTATGTATGTATTAATTTCCATGCCCGGTTGCACTTTGGGGCGAAGGATTTTTCATTCTCTTCGTAACGGCCATGCCCTCTTGCAAAGCGGGGCGAAGGGTTTGCTTCGAAACTTGCCCGCCCCGACCGCCTCCTTTTTATTTGTTTCTCCATTTCTCCAAACTTTTGGCGGAGGTTCTTTCCTCCCTCAAGGTTCTCCCCCCCGCCTCCCTTCGTCGTGCCTGCGCCCCCCACCGCCCCCCACCCCCGCCGCTCCAGAAGCGGATCTCTTCCCCTCCCTCCCTCCCTCCCTCCCGGCCCGCGTCCGCACGAGCGCGACAGGCGGGGGCGCTTCCCGGGCTGGAACCGACTCCTGGCCGTGCGGCGGGCCTTTCCTCCGCTCGCTCTCGCTCCCCGCGCGCTTGCCCCCCACACCGCCGGGCCGGCTTCCAACTCTGGGCAGCTCCGCTTGCGCGTGTTTGTGTGCAGCTGTTGACTCGGGGGCTGATAGGGAGCGCGCACGTGGCGCGCAGGGGCTCAGCAACGGCGGAGTTTCCTAGCCACGGGAGGGGGGCAGGGACTGTCTAGGGCTGCTTCTTAAGGCCAGATTCTGCAGATTCCTGCGGGGGGTTCAGTGGGGAGCCTTGTGGGTGCTGGAGGATCTTTCCCCGGTAAGTGGCTCTGGGTTCCTGCCTCGGAACAGGACCTCCATTCACCTAGAGTCTGTATTCAGGGTTCTTTCGCTCCACATTCTTTTCGGTCTGGATTCAGGAGGAATCTGCATTCATTTGTTTAAGACTCAAAGTTGCAAGGCTTTGAATGTACAGTCATCTCTCCACATGCACTAGGGTTAGGGGCACAGGGCCCCCCTTGACAGTGGAAAAAACGGAAATACCTCTAGGCCCTCCCAAACCAGATTTAACACACAAAAAGGTATGATCACCCTATTCAACCCACCATGGATTCCTTTGAGGCATCAGGGTTCCTTCACAAAGAAGAAGTGGGGGGCTGGTGGGGCTGACGGCCACCTCTGCCGCTGCCCCGCACCATTTTTAAGAGTGACCTTACAAGCCCTGTTCGCAGTTTCTCCGTCTCAGGAGGCTTGCAGTCCCTATTAAAAATGGCACAGGGAGGCAGCAGAGGGAACAGCAAATAATCCGTGAGTAATCAAATCCAGAAAAGTGAAACCTGCAAATGTGAAGCACTGACTGTAGTAGTTTGGGCCACCCTGCTGGGATGGCACCAGGAGGGGCTATTTTACAGTGGCTTCATTTCTTCCTGGAGGGCCAAACACAGAAGGTGGTGCAAGAGAACTCCTGTTCAGCCCCCTGGCTGTTGGCCATGAGGTCTCCCAGATTTCTATTTTGCCTCAACATCTACATGAAACTGCTGGGAGAGGTTGTTACTCCTTTTCACTCCATTCCAAGGAGGCTGTCCTGGTCCTAAACCAGTGTCTGTCATCAGTAAGGGGCTGGGTGAGGGCAAACAAAATGGAAAATTAATCCAGGCAAGACAGTCTGGGGCAAAGCGTACATTGCAGCATTCTGTCCTGTGTCTGAAGAAGTGGATTTATATACATGAAAGCTCATGCTAAAATAAAAATCAGTTATTCTGAAAGGTGAGGCCACATTCTTCTTTTTCTCCCCCTCCCTCTCTTCTTTTTAGGGCTTCTAAATTGACTTGTGGTCTCTCAACAAGATTATAATACCAGGTGCTGTGAGTATGTTTGCATCTCATGCATGCGAGAGGGCGAGATTGGAATAGAACTGGATACCTAAAATGACACTTAGGTTATTGGCACAGGCCACAAAGAATGCATTCAGAATCCACAGACTGGGTGGGCCCATGAGTGCTAGGGCCCATTTTCTGTTCCTGGGCTTCTCTGAGGTCAACATGGACTGCCGAAAAAGGTGACCAGAAGTTCACTTCTTTTTTTTAAAAAAAGATGAATTAAAAAAAAATTAAACGTTGCAGTTTGGCCTGGAAACCTATTTAAAAGCTGTTCACAGCCTAAAGGATTCCTGAAGAGGCAATTCACCCTCTTCCTTCCCCAGAAAATGGTCTGTCCAAAGAACCTGGACAAGCAAAGGGCCCCAAAGCATGGCCCCTGGCCCACATTTTGTCCACTACACCACAGATGATGAATCCAGCTAGTCTAGTAACTCAACTAGTTGGTTTTGTGCAGCAGTCTAAAAAGCCAGTAGGATTTTCGGCTGCGTCAATAGAAGTATAGTATCTAGGTTGAGGGAAAAAATAGTACTGCTCAATTCCGCTTTGATCAGACCTCTCCTAGAATCCTGTGTCCAGTTCTGATCACCTCAGTTCAGGAAGGATATTGACAAGTGGAATGTTTCCAGAGGCAGGCAAGTAACATGGTAGAAGGCCAGGAAACTGTGAAGCCCTGTGAGGAATGGATTAAGGAGCTGGGTATGTTTGGTCTGGAGAAGAGAGGGTGAAGAGGCAACATAACTGTGTTTAAATATTTGAAGAGATGTCATATGGAGGAAGCTTGTGCTCTGTTGCTCTAGTCTAGACACTAGGACACCATGGAGCAATGGCTTCAAACTTCAGGAACAGAGATGCCAGCTAAACATAAAAAAGAACTTCCTAATGGTAGGAGCAGTTTGACAGTGCGTTGGTGGAGTCTCATTCTTTGGAGGTTTTCAAACAGAGGCTGGATGGCCATCGGTCAAAGGGAGTGCTTTGATTGTGTATTCTTGCATGGCAGAAGGGGGTTGGGCTGGATGTGGGGTCTGTGTGCATAGGAAGTTGCTTTAGACCAAGTCGGGTTATTTGCCAATCTAGCCTAGGTTTGTGGACTCTCACTGACAGCTGTGGCTATCTCAGAGATCTTCAACTGAGAGATTGTATCCCACCAATACAGTTTTACCTGATCCTTCCATATTTTTAAAAAATTCTGGAAATATCAGAAACTGAACTCAGGACCATCAATACGCAGTGTACATCGTGTGAGAGATAATATAGAGCAGTGGTTAGGATGATGGATTGAGCCTTTGGAGGTCAAGATCTAAGCCAGCACTGAGCCGTGAAATTCACTGGGGTTACGGTGGCCCTCTTACACTTGCTTTCTGTCTCTGTTCTCTTTCTCAGCCTGACCTACCTTACAAGGTTGTGTAATGTGAAGAGGACATATGGAGAGGCACAGAAACCACCTTGAACTCACTGTAGGAAAGGAGTGATAAATATGTAACTAATCAGTAAAAAATACGTGGTCTAGCCCTGACTGGGTAGGATGACTTATCAAATTTGGCATGCCTATCAAATTTGGCATGCCTGTCAAATTTGCAGATGACATCAAATTAGCAGGGATGGCTAATAATCCAGAGGACAGGCTCAGGATTCTAAAGGACCTTGAGAGATTGGAGAGCTGGGCCAAAACAAACAAAATGAATCATAGAATCCTAGAGCTGGAAGAGACACCGAGGGCCATGTATTCCAACCCCATTCTGCCATGCAGTGATATACAATCCAATCCATCCCAACAGATCATCATCCAGGCTCTGATTAAAAACCTCCAGAGAGACTCCACCACACTCCCAGGCAGCAGTGTATTCCACGCTCAAACTGCTCTTACCCTCAGGAAGTTCTTCCTAATGTTTAGGTGGAATCTCTTTTCCTATAGTGAGAATTTCAGCAGAGACATCTGGCTTGAAAGCAGGACATGTGAAAAGGAGCTGGGGGTCTTAGGCCACAAGCTAAGCATGAGTCAACGGAGTAATACAGCAGCTAAAAAAGCCAATGCGATTCTGGGCTGCATCAATAGCAGTATCACGTCCAGATCAAGGCTAGTAATAGTACCACGCTTTCTGTTTTGATGAGACCTTACCTGGAATACTCAGTCCAACCAAGACGGTCAAAGATCTGGAGACCAAGCCCCATGAGGAAAGCTGAAGTGCTAAGTATGTTTGGCTTAGAGAAGAGAAGTCTGAGGGGTGATGTTGGTGGTCATTTATGCTGTTAGCCATCTTGAAATATTTGAAGAGATGTCATGTAGAAGATGGAGCAAGTTTGTGTGTGTGTGTGTGTGTTGTTGTTGTTGTTGTTGTTGTTGTTTTGCTATTCTGGAGACTAGAACATGAACCAATGGATTGAAATCACAAGGGGAGAGATTCTTTCTAAAAATTAGGAAGAACGTTTTGACTGTAAGAGCTGCTTCACTGTGGAATAGACAAGTGGTGGATGCTCTTTCTTTGGAATTCTTTAAATAGGGGTTGGATGGCCATCTTTCAGTCATGGTGTATTTCTGCTTGTCATGGGGTTGGACTAGATGGCCTTTGTGGTCCCTTCTGACTCTATGATTCCAAGAACTGGAGAAGGGCAGCATCCTTTTCTTCTTGTCTCAGGAAAGGGGGTGATGTCAGCTTATTCTGACTGCAAGACTGACGGTACAGGGGGGCGAATCTGTCAGATTGCTGGGGGTGGAGAGGAACCAAAGATAAACTCTGTCAGATCCTTTAATTTTGCTTCCAGTAATCTTGACAGTGAGACAGATATTCTTGAGATAAGATACTCATTCCGTTCCTAAATGAAATTCTGTGACAGCACTGAATCTACTTTTGGGGATCTTCAAGTTCTGAAAAATTGTCCTTGTCTTCCAAAACTCCCTCCCCCTCCTGGTTGCAGAGGGTAGAAAAGAGTCATAGAATCACAGAATTGGAAGGGACCGCCTTGGCCGGGGCCTAGACCCCGTGGCACGCAGAAATACATCACACTCTAAAGCATTTCCGAGAGATGGCTGGTAGTGCGTCATTGCTGGATTCGGCATTGGGGCCACAAGGTAGGGGTGAGGTGTTCCACACTGCAGAAAGCGGGAACCTCCTTTCGTATATTAAGTGCCATGCACAAACCATCTTGTCAAAGACATGATGGCTGGTGGCTCCCGTGTCAATGGGACATGGAATCCATTTCAGGTTTTGGCTGTCCTTAGAGGAGCTCTCCAAAGTGCTGGACTTGTTTAGGAATAGGATTTGGCACCCTGGAGAGCTCCTTCAAAGCCTGGAGTAGATCTACCAGCTCACTGACGTGGAAGATGTTTGATTTTTCTTTTAAAAACTTTGGTATGTTCTTATATTTTTTAGACTTTTTTATGTGGTTGATTTTAATTGTTTTTAATTTTGTTTGTAAATGTTTTTCGCTGTTGTAGAAGCTGCCTTGGGTGCTATTCTGGGAGAAAGTTGGCATGCAAATGCAATAAATTAATAAGAATCAAAAGAGGTCAGGTGTGTTCAGTCCAAATGTCTAATGTCTTTCTGTGGCTGAGCTCTGGAGAGCTGGCTGTAAATGTTTCTGATCAGCTGATGGTGCCTGTGATGTCACCAAGAAGCTTCCTCCCACTTTCCCAAGTGGTTGTGTATTTTTTAAAAAGCTTTGGATTTTGGTCTGCACAGAAACAGGAAATTTTAGCACTGGAAGGAACCCCAAAGGCCATTTAGTCCAACCCCCTGCCTTGCAGGAATACACAAAGCACCCAAAGAGAAGGCCATCTAGTCCCTGTTTAGAAAATTCCAGCGAAGGAGAGGCCCCCACTCTCTGCAACTGTCCATTCCACTGTCAAACAGCTAACAGTGGTTTTTTTTAAGTGATTTTGTTCCTTGCAAAAGGAGGGGAATGGCAGATGAACAGACCAAAATATGAATATTTGTTATATGTTTTTTCAACAAAAAAAAAGCCGTTTGGCAAGAGTGACAACAGTGACATGTGTTCAGTTTGTGGAAATGTGTGTCTGTCATTTCCATGGAGAAGATGAACTGGTCTTTCAGCTTTCTTTTTTCTCCCTTAGTGGCTGCACAGCCTTTCAGATCCAGGATTGCTGGGGAAAAGGAGGAAAAAGGAAACAGAAATGGACTGCCAGCACATGCATATTAATAGGCTGATTAGAACAGTACAGAACCCTGAAAACTTAATTGCTTTTTTAAAAAAATACTGTTGTCAGAGTGACTGGAAAGAAAACTGATGCTAGAGGGAAATGAAGAGGTCACGTGCTTTAAAACTTGGAAGAGTTTTTGGAAAGTTACCTTTTGGAACTACAATACTGACAATACCCCGGTCAGCTTTGCAGATGGGGATGCAGCACCAGGGGATTCTGAGAGTTGTAGTCCCTCAAAAATAACTTTCCGAGGCTCTCAAAATGACAAACCAGCCTGCCAAGTTTTGTGCTCTGGCTCACACAGGATGCTGTGCTGGCCGGGGGATTCTGGGAGCTGTAGTCCCCACAAGTAACTTTACAGCGCTCTTGGAAGAATGACTTGATTTGTGCTGTCATGCATGGAGCAGTCTTTTGGTGAGAAGCCTGAGAGTGACTGTAGCAGCTCACGCTCACCTGCTTTGGTCAATTGTTTACGGAGGCCCTTCCCATGCTTTCCTTGTTTGCTTTTGCCATGAGATGCCAGGTACTGCTGGAGGCTGCTGGATTGAGCGGGTGGGTAATGGTGGCACCTGGAGAGGCCTGGAAGGGGATAGCTGCAAAGTGCCAGCGATGGCTGTCAAACCTGGCAGCTGCTACAGTCACCCGGAGGCTTCTTTTCACCTGGAGCCTCATCTATGGAGCGTTGCAGGACCCAATTCAGTGACTGTGGGTACCGAGGATTATAGCTTGTTGGAGTGGGCATGCTTACCTGTGGGTAATCTCATGTGAACTGGGTAGGATTTACCACTGAGTAAACTCCCCCAGATATGTGCTGTTAGTTTCATTTTTGCAGACTCCAGCATGATGCTTAAGTACTGTTGAAAGATAACCGTCTCTGGATGTATGCCAGGCAGGATCATGTCCTCCTCCACAGGTGTCTCTGAGTTGATTGACACCTGCCCAGGAGCAACACCATGTGCTGGGTCATATGTGTTCATTTTGTGCAAGATCTGAGGATGGGCTGAGGATAGGCAGTTCTCCTCAGACTCCTGTCTCACTCTAATTAGGCATCCAGAGTGTGAAATGACTGTAATATTCTTAATAGGTGGGCTGTGCTGTTGAGAAACGCTTTAATCGGCTACTTCCCTCCTTAGGACTGTAATTGTTCAAGGCGGCAGGAAACCAAATGAGGAAAGGTTTATGGAAAGGGCTGCAATTACTCAATGTGGTTCCAATGAGAGGAGGAGGCAGGTTTGGCTGTGCCTTCCCAGACCAGGGATGGATGAAAGACTTTGGGCTGCTATCCTGGCCTCAGCAGTGCCCTGTCCCAAAGACAGAAAACCCAAGCTGTAGAGTCTGATCAGGGGGATGCAGGCTCAAGGCTCACGTCTGCAAATTGAGAAGTCATTGTTGCAGAAATTTCATGGAGTTACATGAGGCCCCGAGAACTCCCAATTATGTGTCAAGGCACTGAGTCTTTCTGAGCAGTTGCTGTGGCATAGCAGTCATGAGGACTAGCACCTTCGGCTTTTTTTTTTAACTAAAAAGAAACACTATTCCACAGTAGGAGACCCACAAATCTCTCTTGCTTTCCCACCCCTTTGACTGAGTTAAGGTAAAGAAGGAGGCAGTGTTGTAGAATGCAGGGTACAATTCATCTACTATATAAAAGTCAAAGTTTGTGAGTTTGTCTGTGTCAGGCAACCGAAGACCTCGTATGATTGGCTGGCTGTGAAGATTCTACGGAATCCTAGGGTTGGCAGTTCAGGGATTCTTTAGAATTCTCAGCCGGAGAGCTCAGACCGGTTGCTATGGAGACGAGGCCTAGCAGCAAGAAAGAGGGCAGTGTATTCCCTTAGGAGCCCAAACTCTGTGTGTTAACAACTCTGAATACAGATTGGATTGAGGAATATTGAGGGAAAGTTACAGGTACTGTTCTAGACAAAATAATTTTGGGAATTATAGACACAGGATCTCAAATCTGTTTATTTCAACTGCATCTTATTCCTAAGGTAAGGTAATTCCTAAGGTATTTCTAACAAGAATTACCTATGAAAAATAAAACCCTGGGCAACATCGGGTAAATACACTAGTTTTTTTTAAAAAAAATCTATCTCTGTAATTTTGTTAGGGTTTGGGTAGCCCTAAAGACAAGATACATAATATGTCCATCCCTCCCCCCACCCCATCGTCTGCAATAGACTTTCTTCCCTTTGAACCCTCTGAGTTGGCTACAGTCCACTCCGCCCGTGCAATGAATGGTGGCCCACAAGGCCTTTGGCACACATCACTTTCTGCATATTGCAGCACTGGGGACAGGGCCACGTACATGGTTGGCCTCAATATGTAAGAGGTGACATGATAGCCATGTTGAAATATTTCAAGGGATGTCATACGGGAGGTGAAGCAAGCTTGTTTTCTGCTGCTCCAAAGACTGGGACACGGTGGAACATTGGTTTCAAACTTCAGGAAAAAGAGATTCCACCTTAACTTCAGGAGAAGAACTTCCTGATGGTAAGAGCAGTTTGATAGTGCCTGGGAGTGTGGTGCAGTCTCCTTCTTTGGAGGTTTTTAAACAGAGGCTGGGTGGCCATCTTTCGGGAGTGCTTTGATTGTGTCTTCCAGCATGGCAGAAGGCGGCTGGACTGGATAGCCCGCTTCCAGCTCCAGGAACTTCTGTCATTCTGTGATTCAGCATAGCTGACTGGGTTTAGCTCACTCAGTTGCAGGTTGCATCAGTTTCCATTTGCTTTGCAGATGAGCACAGAAGGAGTTAACAGGCACAGAGAACAGGGACTACAGCATCCTTGATGATGGGAGAAAAAGTCACCTCGAATACTGGCTTCGATCATCCTGCTTATAGCAGCATCAGGTGCTTCCTGGGACTGTCTCCCTCACAGTGCCAGTGTGTTATTGTCCACCCAGCTCCCCATGCCGGTCTGGCAGCTGATTGCCTTTTGTCCTGTGATGGCATTTGCACAGCAAACCATGCAAGCTGCAGAGTGCTCATGGTGGAAACTCACCATTGCACATTGATTGTGGGCTTCCCACAGCACAGCTGTGCACCCTTTGTCTTTTCTGGCAGCTTACCTTGTTGTGCGGTAACCTAGGGAGCTGCCTGATACTGATTCAGACCCTTGGTCCATCTAAGATAGTATTGCCAACACTGTCTGGCAGTAGCAGCAGCCCTCAAGGGGTGCAGGCAGAACCTTTTACGAGCTCTCCCCAGTTGTCCCTAGAGTTCTCTGGTGGAGGCCCCCATCCAACCATCAACCAGATCTTACCCTGCTGAGCTTCCAAGCTGCCTTATGCTGATTCAGACTCTTGGGCTAGCTAGCTGGTATTGCTAGCTCTGGAGGCATTCTTTCCCAGTCCTGCTTGAGATCTCCAGTATTCATGAAAACCATGCAGTCATGGAACTGGAGAGGGCCACAAAGCCTATCTACTCCAGCCCTTTGCCAGGGCAGGAATCTGCAGCTGAAATATTCCTAGGAGGAGGTTTCTGGTGGTGGTCTTCTATCCAAGTCCCAACCAGGCCCAACCCTGCTTAGCTTCTGAAATCAAACACGATTGAAAACTATGGTATATACCTAAGTTCTGTTGTTTTAGGTGCACAGAAATTTCTTGAGTTAGGGGAGAGGTAATCTCAACTGCTTTCATGACCCCTGGAGACTACTCCCGCATGTGAGACAGAAACACTGTGGAAGGATGTTGCTGTGCTAGCCGATTTCCCTGCAGTTGTAATTTTTTTTTTATTTTATTTTTTTTTTGCCTGCTGCTTTTAATTTGGGCGTCACTATCAAATCCTTGCCAGCCACTGTTTTCTGTGTTATCCTTCTGGGTGTTCCACCTGCAGCCTGATTTGTAATGACTATTTATCTGCATCAAAGCATAACTGCAATTCTGATCTGTTCCATGTTGACAAGGAAAGTGATTGAAGTTTTGGAGGATTCTTGCAGTTTTAATTACGAGTTTCCAGTTTTCAGCTCTTGCCTATTTTATCGTGTGCCACTGAACACAAACTCAGTGGTAAGTTGCCTCCTGTAGGAAGGGAGGGATTAGTGAGGAAATTGTCTCTAGGTTGCCTCAGTGTCCATTTCTAAGTCCACAGAAGTTGGATGTTTCAGATTGCAGCTCCTTTAGTGAAAGGTGAGATATAGCAATAATAAGCATATGGATGAAGTAGGGAAAAAAGCATGCAGTGGGAAACCAGTCCTTTCTAAAGTTGCCGTTGTCGTCATTGCCATCACCATTGCTCTTTGTTGCTTGCTTTCTTTATACCACACTTTTCCCAAAACCAGAACACAAGCTATGGAGATGAGAGAGATATGGAAGAAATGTGAGCAAATGCAGTTTGTTGGAAGAAAAAAATCCCTCTCCCTCTCACCGTAGCTGCTGCTGTTTGCCACCAGTGGTAGGGCAAGTAGTTGTGGAGGGGTGTTTTCAGCAGGAAAAGGGCCCAAAGAAGAAAGGTTTATAACAGGAGATCGTAGAATCCTAAGCCATTTCCGCACTAGACTGTTATAGCGCTATGATTCCACTTTCAACATCCTATGGAATCCTGGGGTTTGCAGTTTTGGGAAGGGCCGGCCAGGATTCCATAGGATGTTGAAAGTGGAATCATAATGCTATAACAGGCTAGTGCGGAAATGGCCCTAGAGTTGGAAGAAGGGTCATCCACTCCAACCCCCTTCTGCCATGCAGGAAGACACCATCAAAGCACTCACTTCGACAGATGGCCATCCAGGCTCTGTTTAAAAACCTCCAAAGAAGGAGACTCCACCACACTCTCAGGCAGCAGTGTATTCCACTGTCAAACTGCTCTTACCGTCAGGAAGCTCTTCCTAATGTTTTGGTGGAATCTCTTCTCCTAAAGTTTGAAGCCATTGCTCCACAGTGTCCTAGTCTCTGGAGCAGCAGAAAACAGGCTTACTCCATTCTCCATATGAGGTCCCTTCAAATATTTAAACATGGCTATCATTTTGCCTCTGAACCTCCTCTTCTTCAGGCTAAACATCTCCAGTTCACTAAACCGCTCCTCAGAGAGCTTAATGGTTTCCAAGCCTTTTACATTTTTGGTCACCCTCCTCTGGACATGTTCCACTTGTCAATATTCTTCTTGAACTGTGGTGCCCAGAACTGGACACAGTATTCCAGGTGAGGTCTAACAAAAACAGAATAGAATGATATTGTCACTTCCCTTGATCTAGACACTATACTCCTGTTGATGCAGCCCAGAACCGTATTGAAAGCCAACGCGATTCTTGGTTGCATCAATAGGAGGATGGTGTCTACATCGAGGGACGTAATGATACCACTCTGTTCTGCATTGGTTAGGCCTCATTTGGAATACTGTGTCCAGTTCTGGGCACCTCAATTCAAGAAGGATGTTGACAAGCTGGAACCAAAATGGTGAAGGGTCTGGAAGCCATGCCCTATGAAGAACGGCTTAGGGAGCTGGGTATGTTTAGCCTGCAGAAGAGAAGTTTGAGGGGACGTGATAGGCAAGTTTAAATATTTGAAGGGATGTCATGTTGAGGAGGGAGCAGGCTTGTTCTCTGCCACTACAGAGACTAGGACAAGGGGCAATGGATTCAAGTTGCAGGAAAGAAGATTCCACTTGAACCTCAGGAAGAACTTCCTGACGGTCAGAGCTGTCCAGCAGTGGAATTTGCTGCCTCGCAGTGTGGTGGAGTCTCCTTCTTTGGAGGTTTTTAAGCAGAGGCTGGATGGCCATCTGTTGGGAAAGCTTTGATGGGTGTTCCTGCATAGCAGGGGGTTGGACTGGATGGCCCCTGGGGTCTCTTCCGACTCTGTGATTCTGTGATTCTATGATCCACAGACCTAATTTGATCTGCAAAAGGGAGTAATCCTGCCTACCAAACCTCCCCACATGGCCATGCCCTCTCGCTGACTTTAAATGAACCCTGTTCCCTGTACCATAATGCCGAAATGGGGCAAGCCCCTACAGCACTTCGAGAAGGAAAGGGGAGAGAAGGCTATTAGTTTTAAGCACGTAGACACTTTTGAGTACAAGTTTAATGGAACTTGTAATTTGGCCTAAGGTTATACACACAATGTGTAACAAGTATTTTAGTGCTAAGGCATCAAGCCAAGAAGTTTATGACACTGAAGTTTGATGGCAAAGGACGTCACTGTGTTTTTTTCAACAGTCAAGTGAATATAAGAAGCCTCAGGCCCACACACTAAATAAACACCGGCTATATTTTCACAGAATTGTGTGTGTTGCACAAACAGAATGGCTAGCACTAGCCTTTCGGTTTTTTTAAATTATATGTTTATCCCATCTGTCCTCAAAGGAGCTCAGGGTCTTGTCAAAGGCCTGCTTCTTTTCCTCCACACAACAGTCCTGTGAGGTAGACTGGGTAGCGAGGTAGTGACTGATCATGGTCTGAGTGCAGTGCTGTATCCAAAAATTGCAATCACTTTCTTCCTCTTCTTCATTGTCTTCTCTTCCTTCACCTCCTTGCAAAACTATGCATAGTTGTTTTAGTAGCTGGCCTTAAAAAAAAAAATGAATTGACCATGTGCATGTAAGCACAAGGGTCTGGAGTTCAATATGAACTATAGAATTTGACCTAAATAATCTCTGCTCTTTGCTTTTAAAAAAAGCAAGCTGCTAGCCCACATTGTTAAATGGCAATTGCAGTTAAAAATCAGAAACTGGAGAATCATGCTATATATGGTAACAGCTGCAAGAATAGAATTTGCAAAATTTTGGAAAAATGAGGATGTTTCCAAAATTGAGCAATGGTTTCAAAGTATACAAGAGATGAAAATAGCAGATGCTCTTTCACGAATATTAAGAAACCAAACAGAAGAAGGCATAAAAAACGAGTGGGCTCCAGTTGAAGATTACCTCCAACACAAAATTTAATTAATTATAAAGAGCATTTGAAAATGAATAGTTGGGGAAAAATCCATTATCATATTCCAAAGGGTTTTAAGAAAATATGTACTAAAGTGTTAAGGTTACTTAATAGAATATCTAGTACACAGGGACCTGGAACAAAGGTTATTAAAAGACAACTGTTGAAGTACGTAAATAACTGGTAACATTTATGTTAATACTAAGATTTTAGGTAGAAGTGTAGGAGGATAAGAAAATACAGTAAAACTTTCATGTATGTAGACAAAAATATGATGGAGAAACTGTTTTTTAAATATCTGTTTTGCATTAAAATAATATACAAAAATGATAATAAAAAATCAGAAACCAAAATAAGAGTTGGGCTTTTGAGAGTCTCCTAGTCCTTCAAGAGTCTTGTCATCCATGGGAACAAAATGTAGGTCCATAAAGGTCAAATGATGGAGAGTCCATGAGGAATTTACCAATCTGTATTGTATTAAAAACGCATTAATTCTTAACTCTCCAATTTTTGATTCTCCCAGCCCTTTTGCCGGCTGGAGGTTCCACATAAACCTCAGATCTGAGGTAGGCCAGGAGATTTTCTTGACTCCAGTCGTCTTTGTTTCCTCTCATTCTTATGTTATTTCATAGATTAAAAGTGGGGAAAAGTTACTTTTTGAACTAAGGGACACTCAGGCAGGACAGCCAATGACCATAACAGCTAGGGGATTCTGAGAGCTATAAACTAAATAAGTAACTTCTCCAACCTCTGTCTTATTCATAGCAACCTGTGAAGCTAACCTGTTCTGATCCTTTGAGTCAGTTTAGATCAGGGGCGGGCCACTTGTGGACCCAGACCCAAGCCCCCTAAATTAAAAGAATCAGAGTGATATTTGCTGAAAATCACTTGAAAAATATCTCCTGAAGTCCCCTCAGATGTGTGCAAGCACATACCAAAAAAAAAAAAAAAAAAACTCATCTGCAAATCTCCGAAACCTCAGAATGCACATTGCTTCTCAAATACCATCTTTCTCCTCCATTTCCCTTTAAATGGTAAGTAAGGCGACCATTTCTGGCTCCCATTTTGGAGGGGAAATGGAGGGAAAAGAAGACAGTTTGGCCATTGGGGAGAGGATGTGGTCCATGGGAAAAGAAAAAGGGATGGAAAGTTGGCCCTGATCCCCATCCCAGGGTTGCTAGGTGAAGATTGTCTCCCCAGATTGGCAGTCCCTCTCCAGGATAAGAAAAAGTCTTTCCCTTCCCAGGTACGTGAAATTCTTTAAACTGAAGATTGAACCTGCAGTGCGCAAGAATTTCCCAATGGTGAGAGCAGTTTGGCAGTGGAATACACTGTCGTCTGGGAGCGTGGTGGCGTCTTCTTTTTTGGAGGTGTTTAAACGGAGGCCAGATGGCCATCTGTCTGTTGGGAGAGCTTTGATTGTGTATTTCTGCATGGCACAGTGGGGTTGGACTGGATCACCCTTGGGGTCTCTTCCAACTCTAGATTCTGTGGAAAGCATTCGTTTAGAACAAAGCCAAGTACGACATGCTGCTGCTAAAGATTCAACATATCCCATTGAGACTTTTTGCAATGGGCAGGTAAGAGTCAAAGGCTGGATAAGCAAAAAGGTCTTTGCCTACTAGTGAAAGGAGAGCAGAGAAGGGGCCAAGTGAGCCTTCCATGGGAAGGAATTCCATATCCTGGGAGCAGCCACTCACCAAAGATACTTGTGACGGTCAGGCAGCTGAAGGAAAGCCTTCTCCAAGGATCTTAAAAATTGGGCAGGCTTATTTTGGAAGATATGGTCTGTCAGATAGGCCATTTCCACACTACACTGTTATAGCGCTATTATTCCATTTTCATCATCCGATGGAATCCTGGGGTTTGCAGTCTAGGAAGGGGCATTTAGAATTCTCGGCCAGAGGACACTTGGGCCTCAGTAAACTACAAACCCCAGAATTCCACAGGATGTTGAAAGTGGTATAATAGTGTAGTGCAGAAATGGCCATAGTTCCTGTTCTTGACTCCCCAGTTTTTGCTGAAAATGTTTGAAAATTTTGCAAAATCGAAGTCTTGATATCAGATCTCACCACATACACAAATGTGCCTGCACCCTCCTTCATTTCTTTTGGGTAGAGAATGTCCAGAGCTTGGAAATGTTTTGTGTGTGTGTATGTGTGCACCTTCAAGTCATTTCTGACTTATGGTGACCCTATCATGGGACTTTCTTGGCAAGATTTCTTCAGAAGGAGGTTTGTCTTTGCCTTCCTCTGAGGCTGAGAGAGTGTGCCTTGCCCAAAGTCACCTGCTTTACTTCTGTGGCTGAGTGGGAATTCGAATCCTGATCTCCAGAGGTGTAGTCCAGTGCTTGAACCACTACACAACACTGTATTTTAGGGAATACAGAAAGTAATTTTTGAAGGATCTACCCAGCACGAAAGTAACAAGTGGATGTTGCTGTTTAAAGCCACCAGGCAACCGGCTGAAGTTTTATCTACAGCTGCCGTGCCAGGGATCCTGCCAGACCATAGCAGTTACAACATCACTGACTTGGCAGCTGCCAAGAAAGTGAGAGGCCCTCTGAACTCGGGAATGGAATGTGAGCCGCTCTTATTTTTAAACGCGGTTTCACATATGCAGAGGCAACAGATGGGAGACAGCCCAGCCGTCGCACCCAGGAGCTGTATCCGTTGCGGTATTTAAAGACCAGTTGCAAAGTTGAGTGAATTGGCTGGCTAGGGCCATTTGGGAAAACTGATACTGGTTGAGCATCCCTTGTTCAAAAATGCTTAATCATCAGAAGTGTTTTGAATTGGGAATTCCCCCCCCTCCCCGATTTTGGAATACCTGTTTTTGCAAAGGTCTGGAAAGTTTATGAAGAATGTGTTAGGGGCTGAGTAGGTTTAGGCCATTTCCGCACTATACTGTGACAGTGCTATTATTCCACTTTCAACATCCTATGGAATCCTGGGGTTTGCAATTTAGGAAGGGGCCTCGATTCCATAGGATGTTGAAAGTGGAATAATAGCACTATAACAGTCTAGTGCGGAAATGGCTTTAGTCTGGAGAAAAGAAAATGGAGAGGTGACGTGATAGAGCTGTCTTTAATTATCTGAAGGGATGTCATGTAGAAGAAGATGGAGCCAGCTTGTCGTCTGCTGGTTCAGAGACTAGAACCAATGGATTCAAATGACAAGGAATGAGATTCCACCTAACATTAGGAAGAAGGTCCTGATTGTAAGAACTATTCAAAAGTTGAATAGGCTACCTTGTGAAGGTAAGCGGACTGTCCTTTGGAGGCCTTTAAACAGCAGTTGAATAGCTGTCTCTTGAGACTGTTCTAGTTGTGTATTCCTGCAAAGGGTTGGACTAGATGGCCCTTGAGTTCCCTTCCAACACTATGTTTCTAAACCGTCCAAAAAATTAAAGCAAATCTGTTAAAAGACAAAACAGTAAAGCAGCACATTGTTAAATGCCCTTGCAGCCTGGTGGAATAGAATAGAATAGTTTGATATTGTCAGTGGAAGGACAGCAGGGAGGGACCCAACCTACTCACTCTGTATCAGATTCCGTGTTCACTGTGCCGTCCTAGACGTTCTTACTTTTTGCAGTGTTGTGCCACAAAAAGGCTTGGAGGTCCCTGTGTAATCAGGCTAGTGTCCTGGCAGCAGGGCAGATGGACAGGGTGGATTGTGCCCCTGCAGCACCTGGTATTCATTGATGGCCTCCCATCTGAGCACTGACCAGGGCTGACCCTGCTTAGCTTCCAAAATCAGACAAGATTTAATGAGTAATTATGCTACAATCTGATGCAGTTACTAGTGGTCTTGCTGGTTTGTTGTAGTTGTGTGCCTTCATGTCCTTCCTAAGGTGAACTATCATGGGTTTTTCTGGGGCTGAGAGTGTGTGATGTGCCAGAGGCTACCCAGTGGGTTTCCATGGCCAAGCAAAGGGGACTCAAACCCTGATCTGCTGGGTTGTAGCCCAGTGCTCAAATCACTACACCACGCTGGCTGTAGCACCTGGTATTCTTTGGCAGTCTCCCATCCAAGTACTAGCTGGGGCCAACCCTACTTAGCTTCCCGCTTCCAAGATCAGATGGGATCTGGTGCCTTTAGGGTATTTAGTTTTGTGTGTCTAAGTATCTTCAAGTTGCCTGTTGACTTATGATAAACCCATGGATTTCACAGGGTTTTCTCAGGCAAAGAATCCTCAGAGGTGATTTTGTCAATTCCTGCCTCTGAAATACAGCCTACAGAACCTGGGATTCTTTAACGGTCTCCCATCCAAACACTAACCAGGAATGAGCCTGAGCGTGGAATAAAACCCTGGTCTCCAGGATTGTAGTCCATACCACACTGGCTCTCGGTCTTGCTTGTAGTTCTATGAAAGTGCCTCTTTTCCTTCTTCTGTAGGGAAGGTCAGACCAAAATAAATCTATCTCCAGCCCTCCCTTTTGAATATTTCAGTTTCCGTGCCTTTATCCTTTTTTGCATCTGCTGGAACATCCAACACAGTGTTCTGAACAAAACAGAAGAAAAGGTAAACAGTAAAATAGCCAGACCAGGATAACCTTTGTTGCAGGACAGATTGGACTGCGTATTGAGAGAGACAACAGAAGGCAGGTGAGGACAGAGGAGCAGCCTGATTTGATCTGCATCACACAGGCTGGCAGTGCTCAAAATACGTTTGTTTAATTTATATCCTGCCTTCCTCCCAATATGGGATTGAAAGGAGCTTACATCATAGGTTAAAACAAATACACCTGGAACTATTTGTAGTAAAAGGCTTTTTTAAAAAAAAAATTAAATTAAATTAAATTAAATTAAATTAAATTAAATTAAATTAAATTAGAAACACTAATTTAAAAACAAGGACCTGTACTCACTGGCCTTCTCTCAAAAATGGTTGATACCCTGTTGGTAAAAAAAAAAAAAAAAGAGGCATTATTTGGTTTAGGAGAGAAAATGTGAGTAAAGGAAGATCATGGTCGAGTTGTATAAAATTATACCTGAGATGGAGAAAATGGATAAGGAGAAGTTTTTCTCCTCCTTTCATAATACTAGAACTTGGGTTCAGTCAGTGAAGCTGAATGTTGAATGATTCAGGGCAGATAAAATGAAGGGCATAAATGGTGGAACTCACTACCACAAGATGAGGTGATGGCCATCCAGTTCCATGGCTAAGCAGAAGCAGAATGCCTCTCATTAGATTCTGGTGGGGGGAACATGAGCAGAAGGGGACCACTGCCCTTGAGCTCTGCTTGTGATACTGGCTACTGTGTGAACAGAATGATGGGTTAGATTGTAGGTCTGAGGTTTAGTTTGATACTTCTGATGTTCTTAGGATTTTTAAAAATAAACAGCATGTGCTAGAAGGTGCATATGTAGTGATTACCCTTTAGCATATACAGGTGAGTCTCAATATATGCTGACCCAATCTAGAACATTTCAAATTTACCATGTTTCCCCATAGATAGATAGATAGATAAGTAGATGGATAATATATGAAATTCTCACCCAGAATATATGAAGAGAAAGTACTTGCAGTCTTGGTATTACTGGAAGGAAGAGGTTTCCTTTGTCTGCTTAAAAGGGGGAGCATGGTGGGGAGGAAGAAACTTGAATCCTGTGTGCTTACTTATTATATAGCTTGGAAACAGAAAAAAACTCAAATCTGACTGTCATTGGAGGAAGAGATTTCAGTGGAGGAAAGGATATCTTTTGCTGGAATTCTTCTCAAAGGAAAGGGTTTCCTTTGCCTGCCTGTGGGTGCGTGATGGGGGATGAAGAAACTGGAATCTTGGAGTTTTGGTGTGGCTAAAAGGGGCTTCCTCTGTGGAGAGTGAGCAATTAGAGTCTTACATCTGATAGAAAGGGGGATTCTCCGGCTTGTAAGCTGTATGTTCTGATGTTTTTTGCTTTCAGCCTCTTCTAAATTGGTAGCAGATTGTGTAAAATCATGGCTATGTCAGAATACATTCCCTGGGGAACTGATTCCCTGTGGAATTGGCATCTCTGATTTACATTGGTCTCATTTATAATCAGGAGTCCAGGAATGTAACTCTGATGGACCTTGAGACTCACCTGTAAATGTGGTGGTCTGATTTTGCAGGCCAAAATTTGTTTTTCCTTTAAAATACAGTCAGACCTCCACGTTTATGGCTTTAACTTTCACAGATTTGATTATTTCACAGATTTGCCCCTACCCCTTGACCTCAGACACTTCTTTACTAAGTGAATATTCCCTGTTAGCTCCAATCAGGCCAAGCAGCCCTTTAAAAATCCATCTCCGGTCCTCCTCCTCTACCAGGCACTGTCTGGTCAGCTCAGGATGGCTCGAAGCTCAGTTTCTCAGCACGAAAACCCATCTCCCAGTGCCCCCCACAACCCAAGGAAGGAGATGGGTGGGAGACAAGAAATATAGGACCACCAAGCTGACCCACCCCCATTCTGCCCCCATGCTTCAGTGCCCTTCCCAGGGACCGATAATCAGACGGACACATGTATACACACAAACATTTTGGTATTTGTGATTTTTCCACTGTTGCGAGGGCCCTGTGCCCCTAACCCTAGCAAATGTTGGAGAACCGACTATAGCTGTTGCCCAGTCAGATCCAGTTCACCAGCAAAGATTTTTTTGCCAACACTCTCCATCTTGAAGCTCATCTGGAAGGGAAGCAAAGTCCTCCTAATGGTCTCCATACGGGCAGAGAGACTGGCCCTCCACTCCAGCCAGCTCACTTCTTGATTGCAGTGGAAATGGCTGGAGGCAGATTTATACCTCATCTTCTCACAAGTCAGATTTCTTCTTTTTCTTCTTCTTCCCCTATCTGTACGTGGAAGACTTGGAGCTTAAAATGGAAAGTTACAAAATAAGGAGTCTGTAAGCAAATGTACCCTACAACATGGGCTGCCATTGCAACATGGTCTGGCATCTGCCTGTTTTGAAGTTGCCAACATTTTCAGCAGGACAAAATCTATTTTGGACAGCAGAAACCTAAAGCAGACAGATGGGCTGTCTAGGCTGGATTTTAAAATCACGGAATCATGGAATGATAAGAGTTGGAAGAGATCCCAAGGGCCATCTAGTCCAACCCCATTCTGGCATGCAGCAAGACACAAATCAAGCACTCTCTTTAACAGATGGCCATCCAGCCTCTGTTTAAAAACCCCCAAAGAAGGAGACTCTACCACACTCCACTGAGGCAGCAGCAGATTGCACTCTCAAATTGCTCTTAATGTCAGGAACTTCTTCCTATTGTTTAGGCAGAATCTCTTTTCTTATAGTTTGAAGCCATTGCTCCACGTCCTAGTCTCTGGAGCAGCAGAAAACAAGCTTGCTCTGCCTTCCATATTTCCGTTCCCTCCAAATATGGCTTTCATGCCCTCTTGTAACGTTCCCTTCTCCAGGCTAAACATCCTCAGCTCCCTAAGCCACCCCTCAGAAGGCTTCAGGATTTCCAGGTCCTAGGCACAAAATGTACAGTTTCCCCTTGGCCTAAATCTCTCACTCTGTCTACCATATCCTACCAGCATCTGGTAAACACAAATTCCAATTCTACAATTTTGTAACTTAAGGCAGCTCAGAACAAGGTGAAAACAGGAACAGCCAGCTGTGCAGGATCAGCATGGAACCATTCAAGAGGGATATTGACAAGCTGGAAGATGTTCAGAGAAAGGCAACCAATATGGTTAGAGTTCTGTATATGAAATTGTATGAGGAAATGCTCAGGAAGTTTGGCATGTTTAGCTTGGAGAAGACTGAGAAGTAACCTGATGGCCTTCTTTAATTCCCTGAAGGGATGTCATGTAGTAGAGGGAGGGAGCTGGTTGTCTGCTTCTCCAGAGGCCAGAACACAAACCATTGGATGCAAATGGAAAGAAAAGAGTTTCCACCAAAAAGATTAGAAAGAAAATCGCGACTGTAAGAATTGCTCAATATTCAAACCAATGGATTCAGATTACAGAAAACAAGATTATCCTCTTAAATATTAGGAAGAACTTTTTTTACTCTAAAACTCTTTCTGCACTACAGTGTTATAGTGCTATTATTCCACTTTCAACATCCTGTGGAATTCTGGGGTTTGTAGTTTACTGAGGCCAAAGAGCTCTCTGGCTGAGAATTCTAAACGCCCCTTCCTAAATTGCAAACCCCAGGATTCCCTAGGAAGTTGAAAGCGGAGTAGTAGCACTGTAACAACACTATAAGAGCACTACAACAGTGTAGTGTGGAAAGGCCCTAAGAGTTATTCAAGAGTGGGATAGATTGCCTCCGAGTGGGGTGGACCTTCTTGGGGGGGGGGGTTAAACCGAGACTGGATGGCCATCTCTCAGGCATACTTTTGCTGTGAATCCTGCATAGCCAAAGGGAGTTGCACAGGATGGCCTTTACAGTCCCTTCCAGCTCTAAACTTCTATGATTCCAGATGGCTCTTCCATTTCTACATTTCTTTTAGAATAGCTCAGAACAAGATTCAATCAGAACTTCTAAAAGCGGATGTAGATAAAGAAGAGCTTAGAATCCTCACTCACAGGTTTAAAACATTTCCAAATTGTGAGTTCAAAGCAATTTAAAACATTATCAACCACAAGAAGCCCCTCTTTCCCAGCAGCCTCTTTCTCTGGGTTGGCAGGGGGTTGGATTAGATGACCTTTGGAGTCCTCCACAACTGTATACTTCAGGGATTCTTTGATGTTGCTTTGATTAGAACAGGGCCTCCTCTCCTGTGATCCTGGAAACTCGCAGAGCTGAAAATCTGCCTGGTGAGCTGTTTTGTTGCTGCCTGCACCCGAATATGGTTTGGAGAACCCGGTTGAGAGCTCAGGCCAAATGCCTCTCTCCCTTGGAAATGAACAAATGCCTTTCAAAAGCTCCCTGAAGAGTCAACGCCCTGTGACATGAAGTGTATGCGCCTCGCAGAAAGGCTGTTCGGAGAACCTGGGAGGGGCCCACTTCGGCCTCCCCACTCCATCACAAGATTCTTTGTTGTTGTCGTTATGAAACGCATGAGTCTTCTGGCAAAGACAGTGGTGCTTTTGGCACCAGACAGAGGCAGAGGCAGAGGCGGGGAAATGTAGTGGAAGGCCTGCCAGGAACTATGGGGGCAAGGGCAAAATGAAGGGATTATCACCCCCAATAATAATGCTGCCCCCCATGAGATTTTCCAACAGCCCGCAAACATGGCATTGCAGAGAGTAAGACCTTAAAAAATGTTCACATCAAGAATTCTTCTATGCTCTGTGTCTACTTTCCCTTGGTCACTTCGCGTGCCCCTTGGCTTTGGATGCCTGAACTCTATTTCTAGATGCTCAACTGAACTTTTCAAGGGCACGTCCACACTGATTAAAAATACCAGAAGGTCCTGGATTTTGTTCCTGTTCTTTTCAATTTTATTTTGGTGAACCATACACATTTTGTTCATCCCAAAATATTTTCAGTCTGCTCCTAGTATGATCAGAGACGTTTTTATACCAGCTCCCCAGGTCGATTTATTTTAACCCAATCAAAAATCAGAAAGAACAAAGACAAAATCTGAGACTTTTTGGTCAGTTTGGATGTGGCCTAAGATACAACAATCCTAGAATGCTGGGGACTGGATGAAAACTGTGAGGCAGGGGCAAATTTCTTATTGGGGAGGTAAATGCCCTCATTTTGCTCTCTGCCCATAGAATCATAGAGCTGGAACAGCCCACAAAAGCCGTTGAATTCAACCCTTTGTCAGTGTAGGCATACACCATCGAAGACTCCTGACAGATGACCATCCAACTTCTGTTTAAAAACCTCCAAAGAAGGAAACACCACCACACTCCATTCATGCAGCAGCAGATTCCACTATTGAACTATTCATACTCCCAGGAAGTTCTTATTAATGTTTAGGTGAATCTCTTTTCATGAAGCTTGAAGCCATTGTTCCATGTCCTAGTCTCTAGAGCAGCAGAAAACAGGATTGCTCCATCCCTTCAAATATTTAACCATGGCAATCATGTCCAACAGAGAGGAATTGTAAGGATACAGTGAAGGAACTTGCAAGCCCTCTACACCTGAAAGTTGTCACAGGAGTCATCCAAATGCAAAGCGTCCCCCACATTAGCCATTTCCGCACTAAGCTGTCCATAGGATGTTGAAAGTGGAATCATAGAGCTATAACAGCCTAGTGCGGAAATGGCCATTGCTTTCACATGCTTTTCCACTCTGCTGCTATCTCTTTTTCCTTTTGAGCCAATATACTGAAAAATTTTGAGAACAGCTTTCTTTTTTAAAAATGTACTATATTTATTAGTTTTAAAACAATCTAATCCACAGTTAAAGCTATGATTACAATAAAAGAAATATACATTCAAAAAAAGGAAAAAACTAAACTAGAATACAATACTAACACACTAAAACATTGAAAACTACCGTAACTAGCTAAAGCACTAAATGCAAAGCCACCAAAACACTAAAAGCCAAACTGAAATGAAAGAAGACAAATTAAAAAATAAAATATATATTATGCTATCCTTACAGTTCCAGCTAGTAATCCTGCTAGAATTAGTAGTGTCCATAAATACAGATTATTGCATCATTAGATTTCTTATTGCTCAAAGAGCCCATAAACAGTTTCCAGTCTTTCAAGAAATCTTCAATTGGCTTATCTTTTAAAACCAACATTAGTTTGGCCATTTGGTATAACTCAGCAACCTTAACTATCCATTCTTCCATCGTTGGTGGTTCAGTCTGTTTCCAAATTTGAGTGAGTATTTAGAAGGAGAGGAACCAAGAGAAAGTCTGCAGAGGGTTATGAACTGGTGGACAAAACAGCTGAGCCTGTTCTGTGATGGAAAGGTATGAAGGATGCATCCAGAATTAAGGGCAGAAGCATTAGCAGCTTCAAGGGTGGTGCAGCAGTTTCAGTGTTGGAGTACAACTCCAGGGACCAGGGTTTGAATCCTCCACCCAGTTATGGAAACCCATTGAGTGACTTGGGTAATCACACTCTTTCAGCCTCAGAGGAAGGCAGTGGCATCCCCCCACCTAACAAAGCATTCCAAGAAAACTGTATGATAGGTTCCCGTAAGATGGAAATGACTTGAAGGTACAACAGCAACAAGAGGTGGAAAGAATCTCAAGAGTCTTTCAGTGCAACCCAAGTGGCTAAAACATACCTGACAGATGAATATCCAACTTCTTTTTAAAACCTTCCAAAGAAAGGCGAATATACCAGTTTGTGTGGTAGCCCATTCCACTGTTGAAGAGTTCAAATCATCATTCAGCCCTTCCTAACACTGAGCTGGAATCTCCCTGCCTGCAGTTTGAATCCATTTATTTATGTTCTGAACTGACTTGCTCCGTGTGCCCCACAAGAGTCCTTCAGATGCTTCAAGGTGGCTGTCTCATATCACCTTGCTGTCTTCTCTTCTCCGGGCTAAATTTATCCACCTCCACCAACTGCTGGCCTACAGGACTTGGTTTTCTGGCCCTTTACCATCTTGGTAACATTCTTCTAGAAATATTCCAGCTTCCTGATATCCTTAAAATAGGGTACCCCGAACTGGACACAGGAGGACTTCAGAGAACTTCAGGCTTAGGGTTTAACTTCAGGTTATAAAACAGCTGTCTCCCATCTGATACATTTACTAAAATAAACTCATATCTATTTGCATTCCGACATCCATCGTTTCTGGAAAAAAGAAAAGCAATTGTGTAGAATAACAAGAGTAAAAACAAAGAGAAATATTCTGTACTTTGTGTTAATTTGATAGGTATAAGTTATTAAAGAATCTCCTGATTGATTTAAAAGACATTACTCATCAATCAGGCAGCATGATTTTGAACACCATTGTTACTTATTATTAATATCCTGCCTTTTTCTTAGTTCAGGAGGCAAAGCAATTTCTAACATTTCAAACAAATATGGTTTAAAATTCCCAGCATAACAAAAGTTTATGATTAAAAGACGTCAGAGAAAACCCCAGCACATAATATGTGACCCATGGCCCCTAAATATAAATTCTCGGCTGTCTGCTGGAATGAAAAGATCTTCGCCTAGATGGGGAAACATAGTATAGAGCAGTTGTTCTCAACCTGTGGGTCCCCAGATGTTTGTGGACTTCAGCTCCCAGAAGCCCTGAGCATTGAGCATAGTGGCTGGGGCTTCTGGGAGCTGAAGTCCACAAACATCTGGAGACCCACAGGTTGAGAACCACTGGTATAGAGGGTGCCTGTCTACCCTCTCTGGTCAGGAAGGTCCAGAGAAGGCGCTTATAAAAATTGTCTGTGAAGGCAGCTGCCCTGGCAAAAAGGGCGTTCTGCCTCCTCTTTCCTTCAGACAATGAAATCTGTGATGGAATCCAAAGGCAACCTTTGGTGGAAACCAGAAGTCTTCTTCTGCGTGCAAGGAGCTGTCTTCTGCTTACAGAAGAACTGTCTTGTGCTCCACAAGAGAGCACAGTGCAAGAAATTTGAGGCTGAATCCCTACGGCAGTGGCGGAGATTGGAGGGGTGGGAGGGGGGGCTATGGCGGGAGGGGCGTGGCCACTGTGCGGGGCAGGCCATGCGGGGACGGAGCCAGGGTGCGCGGGGCATGGCTACGGGCCAGGACACCCCATAAACATTGCCGCCTGGAGTGAATTGCCTCCACATCCCTACGCAACTGCCCTACAGAATCCTTCTAATAGCAGAACCCCTTAATTGAATGTAGGTTCAAGAAGTGCACTGGAACATGGCTGTGACAGCAGAGCATGAATGTTTGCAGAAGTATTTGTGGAATGCTGTGGGCAACTCTTCTGCTTTCACTCATAAATCATTGGATCTGGTTCCATACGCTGCCTGAGTGACTGCTTCATTCCTATGCCATATATATCCAATTGATTAAAACTCACACAGTTAATGGAAGCTTTTAATAAATGGCCCTGCTTAAGGGGCATCACCCTTCACTGCTGGAATCTGGTGGTATCTGGCAGCCAAATATTTCATTGGTTAAATCTATCCCTCACCCTGACTAATCTCTGGTAATGCCCTCGTAATCCCATTATTGAAAACAACTGAAACGCTACAAAGTTAAAGGGATGAAAAGATTTGTACAGCTCCGACTGTGTGAGCTTGATTGGGCTTGTTAACTTTTGCAGCACTGTTCACTTTTTTTTCTGTGGCTCTGGTTCCTGAAATAATATTTACAATATTTTTGCATTTTGGGGAGAAGCAGGCACCCAGAGCCCAAACCAGGTCAGGGAAAAGAGGTGAGTCGCTGTGATGGCCCTGTACTTCCTCTCTCTCATCCATCTCCTCCCTAGGGTGGGTGGGACATTGGAAGAGGGTTTGTGGTGCTGAGAAATTGGGCTGCGAGCCATAGACCCATTCCGCACTGGCCTGTTATAGTGCTATTATTCCACTTGCAACATCCTATGGAATCCAGCCCCTCCCAAAACTGCAAACCCCCAGGATTCCATAGGATGTTGCAAGTGGAATAATAGCGCTATAACAGGCCAGTGCAGAAATGGCCATACTTAGCTGGCTGAGGTTACAGGAAGTGGGGAGGACCAGAGGTGGGTTTTTAAAGGGCTGTGCAGCCTGCTCAGAACTGCGGAGAGGGAAGGTTCCCGTGGAAAAGAAGTATTTCAATTGGGGGTGTATGGGTTTGGAGAAACTTGCAAATAATCAAATCTGGAAATCAAATCCACAAATGTGGAGGGCTGGCTGTATTCCTTCTGCCTTACTTAAGGAAGCAGGTTAAGGAAGATATAATCTAGCCTATTTGCTTTCAGAAAGTGGATGCAGAGCAGAACAGAGAGTGGGCCCTGGTACCTCCTGCAACTGGGAAAGAAGGAGAAAGCTTACTGAGTAAATGCAGATACATAGACCTCCTGCCAGCCATTGAAGAGACTTTTTCAAGTTGCAACAACCAGTCAATTAAGCCTTGCAGACTGTAGGAAGCTGCTCCTGGCTGAGCTGCAGATTTGGATGCAGCCCTTTTGTCCCGCCTGGAGATGATCCATGAAAACTGGAGACTCACGAATGGGCTCTGAGATCTGAGCATCCTACTCAAAGGCTACTTGTGAAGATAGCAAGCAGGGAGGAAAGTTACATCTCACTCAAGATCTACAGGCAGGGTATGGTGGCAATTGCCCCCTTCTGTAGTTTCATCCTCAAAGTGAGGAGCTTGGAGGACAACTGCCTCTCAGCAGGGAGGTTCAGTGTAGCCATTGTAAGGGATGGACAGATCCTGTGTTCCCTTGAAAGACCTACTCTGTGTGTGCAGCCCAGGTGCCAGGCCAGTAGGGCGTAACTGTGGCTTCCCCTCAGTTGTGGGGTCGGTGTGGGTGGATTGTCTGCAGAAAGCATTTGACATAACAAGGGAGCCTAGAGTAGTGACTCCTGACCTTTGCATTTCCAGATGTTTGGGACTTCAACACCCAAAACTCCCAGGCAGCATGACCAGTAGTCAGGGACTCTGGAAGTTGGACTTGAAGAAGATGTGGCCACAGCACTGTCTTTTTGGGGTGGTGGCATTGCATTCATGCTGATGGCAGCAGTGCTTCAGGTAGGGCCCCCCATGTCAGACAGGGTTCTGCTGAGAGCCAGACTAAATGTGCCAGCAAAAATAATGGCCTGTCATCAGACCAGGGGCATTTCAGGGAGTAGGGGAGAGGTTCCCTGCACTCCAGCAAAAACTTGGTGCTTGCTCAGGGCCCTGCATTTTGATCTCCCTGTTAAAAATGAATTTGGGCTTGACAAGTTTACAAGCCTATTTTTATTGCAACCCTCAGTGGTTGTTAATTAGCGCTGCCTTGTAAAGATACCGATTTCACCCCTCAGAGCACTGGCTGAACAAACAAGATTGCAGCAGGCTTCATCAGAGCAAACATCCCCAAACCACTTCCCCTTTTTGCTGCCTTAAAAAGCTATATTTGAGTGCTCTGCTGGTGGTTGGGTTGTTGTTTTTTTAACTGCTCTGAAACAAAGCTTGCAGTTACAGTGGGTCCTTGGTGTCGGCTAAGGTTTGGTTCCGGAACTCCCCAGTGGATACCAAAATTCATGGATGCTCAAGTCCCATTATGTACAATGGTGTAGTAAAATGGTGTACTTTATATAAAATGGCAACATCAAAGTTTGCTTTTTGGTTTTTTTTTTGACGGGGCGGGAGAATATTTTCAAGCCATAGTTGGTTGAATCCATGGATACAGAATCAGTGGATGTGGAGGGCCAACTGTAATGAGTTAGCATGATTGCTTGTAATAAGTCCTTTTGGGGCAGGGGAAGAGAACAAAGTGAAGGTATGTATCAATAGTAACATTAACAAGGGAGTACAGTCTCTTTACTGGTTTGATGAGTAACTTTTATTTTTAAAATGTTTTCCATAGAGCTGGAGGAAGGCAATGGCAGATGCCCTCTGAACAGACCTTGCCCCATGGCAAGCTGACCTTTGGGTTGCCATGAGCTGGAAAAGACTTGAAGCCACACGGCAACAAACAAACGGTTTTCCAGTTATTTTGGATGCACTCAGACAGAGCTTTTCCCTAGGTTTTATGCCCTTGGCTTATCAGTACTTAGCAGGGTTTTTTTCCCCCCAAAAAAGAAGTGTCCAAAAGCAATGAAAAATAGGAACATAGGAATCTGCCGTATTCTGTGACATCCATTTGGCCCTATCTTGTCAACTCTGACTGGAAGTTGCAGCTCTCCAAATTTTCAGGAAGGATTCTGTTCCTAGCCTTCCCTGGATGCCTCTGGTCTCCCAGAGCCAAGGACTAACCTCATCCAAACCAGCTTAGCTTCTGAAATCAGATGTAGGAAGCTGCTTTTCCTGAGTCAGACCCTTGGGAGTCCATCTAATCCAGTATTGCCAACTCTGATGGGCAGCAATGGTTGTCTCCGAAGTTCAAAGCAGGATTCTTTCTTGGACCTACCTGGAGCTGCTGCTGGAGAGTGAACCCAGGAAGCTGCCTTATATCAAGTCTGATCCTTGATCTGTTTAGGCCCCTAGAGCCAGCTCTGACTGGCAGCGGTGGCTTTCCAGAGCTTCAGGAAGGATTCTTTGAGCCCTGCTTGGAGATCTCCTGTTCTCCCTCCTGGTGGTCTCTCATCAAAACCACTAACGACCTGCAATCCTGATGAGCTTCTGAATTCAGACATAGGAGGATAGGTGTTGCCTTACACTAAAACAAAACCTCGGTCCCTCTTGGCTGGCGTTGTCACCTCTGGCCGGAAGCTGTGGCTCACTCTGAGGTTATGGGCAGGATTCTTTCTTAGCCTTTCCAGAGATCCTTGGGTTTCTGTCCTGGTAGTCTTCCATCCAAGCGCTAACCAGGCTCAATCCTGAATTTGCTTCCTAATTCACATAAGGTGCAGTGCAACAAGGCACAGCATGCGTATCACTTATCTGAAACACTTGGGATTTTCATATTTTTTCATATTTTGTTTCATATGTTGGATTTTTTTGGATTTTGGAGTACCTGTATTTGCATATACAAAAAATACAGTACAGTACAGGAGTTTTCTGGAAAGCCCACAAATGAATGAGCAGGAGCACAGGAATCAAGTGCTATGTTTCACAAGTGCACATTTCACAGATCTTCATGTTTCTTTCCAGCCTCACTTCTCATTCATTTGATACTTGAGTTGTGTGTGAGACGTGAGGATGGACAGAAACTGAGGATCTGAGAGATGAATGGGCAGGAGTGCTGAGCCACAGTCTCAAAGGTGGAAGTGGGTAGCTGGTAGGCTCCCCAAGATCTCCTGTACAGTACTGTAGGGTTTGTTTATTTTTAAAAAATACAAGTTTCAGATCCCTTATATCATCAGCCTCTCAGACCCTCTGTTCCTTAGAAGCCTCATGTCTCATACAGAGTACAAGTAGCAAACAAATGAGACATGAGGTTAGAGAGAATTAGTCAGCAAACCCTCGTGGTTAGGTAGCTGAGCTGTCTTAGTAGAATCTCCTACCACTTTGATATATTGGCATAAAGATAAAAGCCTGAATCCTATTGCTAGAGTAGACTGTTGAACTGAAGGTATTTACATAAATTTTGAGCTACCATTTAACAATTGATTGGTTAGACCTCATCTGGAATACTGTGTGCCCCACGATTCAATATTGACATGCTGGAAC
This sequence comes from Iguana delicatissima, assembly GCA_948472985.1. Taxonomy (NCBI): domain Eukaryota; kingdom Metazoa; phylum Chordata; class Lepidosauria; order Squamata; family Iguanidae; genus Iguana; species Iguana delicatissima. The sequence goes on from CAOKZL010000499.1 coordinate 934,553, forward strand.
ATCTCCAGAGGAGGGCAACCAAAATGGTAAAAGGCCTGGAAACCATGAAGCCCCATGAGGAAAGGTTTAGGTTGCTGGGTATGTTTTGTCTGGAGAAGAGAAGGTTAATAGAGGACATGAGGGCCATATTGAAATATTTGAAGAGATGTCATGTCAAGGAGGGAGCAGGCTTGTTTTCTGCTGCTCCAGAGTCTAGAACATGGAGTGAGAGCTTCCAACTTCAGGAAAAGAGATTCCAATCAAATATTAAAAGAACTTCCTGGTGGTAAGAGCAGCTTGACAATGAAATAGGCTGCTGCCTGGAAGTGTGGTGGAGTTCTTTGGAGGTTTTTAAACAGAAGCTGGACAGCTATTTGCTGTGGTGCTTTGAGTATGTGTTCCTGCATGGCAGGGGTTGGACTCGATGACCATTGTGGTTTCTTCCAGCTCTATGATTCTATGATTCATTGGGTCTACTCTGGTTGGAATAACCAGTAGAATTTTGACCATGTTAATCTTTTGGACAGTATTTTCCATCCAACTTCATTTCTCTTCTCTTTTCTTTCTTGCAGAAAATTGCATAGCGGGAGTGACTTGCACCAGGGAGAAAACTGTGGGTCATCCAATGAAGGCCAATGCCTGCATACTAACAATTATTGGCTCCTAGTCACAAGGAAGAAGAGACGGAGAGCTTGCTCCTAAAACTGTACCTATGCTTCAGACCTCAGCAAAGAACAAGATTTTGTCTCAGTTTTGCAAGGTGATCTCCAAATAAGACAGGACAATGTACACTTTTTTGCCTGAGAACTTCACTCCAGTGAAGCAAAAACCAGTCAAAGAGTTAAAACCCATGATCATTGCAATCGTGCTGGGACTCATCCTGTTCATTGCAGCTGTGGTGGCCTGGTGCTACTATGTCGCTTCCCTTCGGAAGGCCGAGAGGCTGAAGACAGAACAAATGGACCTACGGCAGGATGGGTTCACCATCAAAAACCAGAATGGAGAGTTGGTCTTTAGGTTGGACTTCCAGTCAGGCCTTCTTGACTTGGAGTCCTGTTCAAGGGAAGGGGCCAACTTGACTTGCACTAGGACGGACAAAGGGAAACTCAATTTCTTCATAAAGATTGTCACCCCCAAAGACACCGTGATGTGTTACCGTGTCCGGTGGGAAGAGTTTGTAGCGGACACGGTGGTGGAACACAAAATGTTCTGGGGGGATGCCCATTGGTATGGAGGTTGTGAAATGAGTGTCCAGCACTGGCCCATTCGGCTACCAGGATCTCAAGAGCCCATGCCCTTTGTGACCAGTGATGTGTATTCCTTCAGAAACAGCTTTGGTGGCATCTTGGAGAGATACTGGCTGTCGTCCAAAGCAGCAGCTATCAAGATTAATGATTCCGTGCCCTTTCATCTTGGGTTCAATGCCACTGAAAGGTCCCTCACCTTCCAAGCCAGATATAAAGATTCTCCCTATAAGCCGCCTCAGGGACAACAACCTTTCCCGGAGCTGAGTTACCGTGTTTGTATAGGTTCTGATATCACCTCCATCCACAAATACATGGTGCGGAGATACTTCTACAAACCTTCTAAGATACCTTCAAAAAATGCATTCAGATATCCAATCTGGTCAACCTGGGCCTTGTATAAAAATGACATTGACCAGGACAAACTGCTGCGCTTTGCAGAAAAGATTAAAAAATATAAGTTCAATTGCAGCCATATTGAAATAGATGACACTTACACACAAGCATATGGCGACTTTGACTTTGACCCGGTTAAATTTCCAAATGTGACGGAAACATTTGAGAAACTCAAAGAAGATGGGTTTGAGATCACGCTCTGGACCCACCCTTTCATAAACTACAATTCCTCAAATTTTGGGGTAGGGATAGAGAGGCAGCTTTTCATTAAAGAGCCAACAGGGCGGCTCCCAGCAATGGTGGAATGGTGGAATGGCATTGGTGCCATTTTGGATTTCACCAACCCCTCAGCTAGGGATTGGTTTCAGAGCCATCTGAGACAACTCCGCAATAATTATGGCATCTCATCCTTCAAGTTTGATGCAGGGGAGACCAGCTACCTTCCCAAACAGTTCAGCACCTTCCGCCCCTTGTCAGATCCCAGTATTTGGTCTCGGCGCTACACAGAAATGGCCATCCCTTTTTATGAGCTGGCTGAAGTCCGAGTTGGCTACCAGTCTCAAAATATCTCCTGTTTCTTTCGGATCATCGACAGGGATTCAGTGTGGGGCTATGAACTTGGGCTGAAGTCCTTGATACCAACTGTTCTGACTATAAGCATGCTAGGATACCCTTTCATTTCAGCCGACATGATTGGTGGGAACTTCTTCCCCAACAAAACGGACGGCGCTGTGGAAATTCCAGACCGGGAGCTCTACATTCGCTGGTTGGAACTGTCTGCCTTCATGCCATCCATGCAGTTCTCCATCCCACCCTGGCTTTATGACAGAGAAGTCATAGACATTGCCCTGAAGTTCACAAGACTCCATGAGTCTTTGGTGGCTCCCCTCTTGTTGGAGTTGGCTGGGGAGATCACGGACACTGGTGACCCCATCATCCGTCCCATCTGGTGGATCTCACCCAACGATGAGTCTACGCACAAGATAGACTCCCAGTTTCTTATTGGGGACACCCTGATGGTAGCACCTGTTTTAGAGATGGGGAAACAGGAGCGAGATATCTATATCCCAGCCGGCAAATGGCGCAGTTACAAAGGAGAGTTGTTTGACAAGACGCCCACTCTGGTCACAGACTATCCTGTTGACTTGGACGAAGTGGCTTATTTTGTCTGGGTGTCTTAATTCGAATCCCTTACCACCAGCAGCTGTCAAGCTTTGTGGAAGTACCCATGCCTTATCCTAAGAGCCCAAGAGCAAGCAATTCTAATCCGCTAACAGGACGGAAGGAAAAAATGGGGACTGCCTACACCAGGGATGGGCACTCTGGTATCCCCTTGTTTAAATGTTTTGTACCACAACTCTCCTAAGTCCTAGCCAACATGGCAAATGGCCAGAGATTAAGGGAGTTGTGGTTCAAAACATCTGGAATTAACTAGGCTGCCTCCCCACAGAACACACATTAGTGTTTTGAATCTGCTATAAAGATCTAGCTTTGTTTGTGACCTATACATGTTGGTAGAGGCTAACAGTGTCACGAAATTTGCACATTGACTCAGAAGAACCCACCTGGAAAACCAAAAGCTGCAGAGCTTGATATGAACACACTTGAATGTATTTTCTTCCATGAGTTTTTTGTTCTGGAAGTGTGGCTTTGGGACGCCTGTCTTGCCATCTTTTGAGTTACAGCAGTTTGATTGCACTTTAACTGTCATGGCTGTATCCTGTGGAATGCTGGGATTTGTTGCTTGGAGAGGGACTTAGAACTCTCTTTAGAAAGGCACTAGAGCAGTGGTTCTCAACCTGTGGGTCCCCAGATGTTTGTGAACTTCAGCTCCCAGAAGCCCCAGCCACTATGGTCAATGCTCAGGGCTTCTGGGAGCTGAAGTCCAAAAACATCTGGGGACCCACAGGTTGAGAACCACTGCACTAGAGGTTTCAAGTACCTGGCCGAACTACAAATCCCAGCATTCCATAGGATGGACCTTAAAGTGGTATCAAATTGCTATAACTGTTGTGTAGTTCAGTGATGGCTGGTGGCTTCTATGACAGTGGAGCAGTGAATCTTCCTGAGTGCCTAAAGGAGCTGTCTAAGATACTGAATCTTACAAATAGGTTCAGCACCTAGGACAGCTCAGATAAAGCAATCCAAAACCTGGCACGGATTCACTGCCCTGCTAAATGGGGGGCCTCTCAGTGGCCACTGGTGTAGATGCATTCCTTGGCAATTAACCAATCCCTCCACAGCCTCATGCCTCAGATCGAACTGAGCAGCAAAGTGCAAGCTGTAAGGTTCAGGGCAGATTTTTTTTTCACGCTGCAGGGATCTGTTTTCCCTGCCCATTTTCTTCAGCTGTGAGCCAAGGGAAGTTTTGTAAACGAGAGAGAAAATGCCTGCCCTTGCAGGAACTGGCAGGTTTGGGTTTTCCCAGATGGGAAGGCATCCAGGGTTGCTACAGCACAACTAGCCTTAAGTTTTACAATGCAGTGAGGTATTATTTGAAATAATATTTCTTTTCTAAAGAGAGTAATTCCAAATATATATATAGAGATATATACATATATATTTATAAAAATATATATATATCTGTCTCCTTGTCTAATATTGGGCGAGGCTGGTGAATGATCAATAAAACATGCTGCACCCCCTTTGGTTACTGGGCTGGGCAGGTTACTCAGCTCAGGGGGAATGAAGGGGGGCTTTTGAACAGGGTGGAGAGGCTGCGTGTTAGCCTGTTCCCTCATCTAGCTATGTTCTTGGCTGGGTAGTCACTGCTTAGCCAAAAATACTTCTGTGAATGGGTACAGTTGCACAACAGATCATATGTTTTAAATGGAACTGTGACAGGGTCAAAGCTATTCCTTTCCTACGTACTCTCCTTGCTGCTCTGTCTCCTCCCAATTCCTTCTCAAAGATGCCTTTGCTCCCATCAGAGTTTCCATTTTCAGATCACTGACTGTTCCATGCAAAGATCACCAGCCTCCACCGGAGAGACCACAGGTTCTTATCAGGACTCATGATGCTGAGTGCAAAAGAGGAAGCTAGGGGATGGAATGCATACAGTCCAACATTTCAAAGGTGAAAGATGGGCAAGTGGTTAAAGGTGGCACTGCCCATCAAAGCCCCATCCCTTGAGAAGTGCCCTGTCGCAGATGTCACATCTCGATAGCCAGAAGTCCTGCCCTAAGCAGGTATCCTGCTCTGTCCGGAAATTCCACCTGTGGGTAGAGCATCCGGAAGGAGTCATGTGACCAGGACATCCACTTTTGGGGTGAGACTTCCAGACAGGGCAGGACATCCCTTAGAGTGAGACTTCAGACGAGGGAGGTGGGACTTCCAGGGCTGGGCACCTGTGCAGGGGCGTGGCTCAGGAGTTTGATGGGAGGTGCCACCTTTAACTGCTATGGGCTAAGCAATGTCAGAGTGTGATCAAAATGGCAATTGTTATTAATAAGGAGGAACACACAAGCTAGGAGAGGCTGCTGCAGTCTGCTTCTGCCTAAGTTTACTGGGAAGAGCGAAAGTTCTCTCCCTCCTCTCCTCCCTCCACCCTGAATTAACTGAGTACAAATGCACTTTGATCTTGGTTTGCATCATTTGAAGTATGCTGAGGACTAGGGGGGAAAGTGGAAGGGGGGGAAAGAAACCGGGACGTTTTAAAAGCAGCTGAAAAAAATGGGACGACAGAGAATTAATCAACACTGTCCTTTCCAAATCAGGACAATTGGAGGGGATGGGGATGGAGTGGGAAGGGATGGGATGGGATGGGAGTGCCATGAGTCAAAGCTTTGCTGTTAATTTACTAACAGGACACGGAATAAAACAGCTCTTCCTGTACCGCCTGTGTGTTGTGCCAAAGCAAGGAAACTTGTGTGTTCTTTTTGCCAGAAAACATATTTACATTAAAGCACGATGGCGTGTTATTAGGGTTTTCATTTACATTTTAACAATGAAACACGCTTTTAAGGTGCGGGGGGAGCTTGCAGGGTGCATGTGACACCCCATGACTGTTTCAGGGAGGGGGCTAACAGCCTTTAGCACACCAGTGTATTTATTGCAAAAAAAAATTTGTGAATTTTGTTTTACACAAAAGAAGAATCGTTAAACTAAAAGTGACCATTATTATCCCTATAAGGGATCGGTTAAATTTTTCTGTCTCCACCCCCAGCAGTTCCCAGCTGTTATAAGCTTAGGAGAGGCCTTTTTTTCTTTCAGGAAGGCAAGTGGATATTGTTATTGTTTTGTGCCTTCAAGTCACTTCTGACTGATTTTCCACACTAGACTGTTATAGCACTATGATTCCACTTTCAACATCCTATGGAATCCTGGGGTTTGCAGTTTCGGGAGGGGCCAGCTGGCCCCTCACGAAACTGCAAACCCCAGGATTCCATAGGATGTTGAAAGTGGAATCATAGTGCTATAACATCTCGTGTGGAAATGGCCTGAGTTATAGTGACCCTAAGGCAAACCTATCACAGGGTTTTCTGGGGCTGAGAGTGTGTGACAGCGGATTTCCGTGGCCGAGTAGGGAATTGAACCCTCTTTTTTAGGGTTATAGTGAAAAACTCAAACCACTTTGCCACACTGGCTCCCAACTATCTGTTAATTTCCTGATTGGCAAAAGCTTCTCCTGAACCCAGAACAGCCCAAAGAAGCCAAAAAACCATGGCAGAATTTCACCACATGGCCACTAGGGCCTGTAAAGAAACTTTTCAGTATTTTTTGAGGTTAAAAAATTGGGAGGTGGGTAAAAAAATAATTAAAAATGTCCCCTATTGCCCTAAGAAGAAAGAGGGGGGAATTTTGCCATCTTTTTTTGTGAGGAAAGGCTGTTTTAAGCCCAAGTGAAGTCTTCCTTTCAGCCAGGAGGTAAATGGCTTCTGGTTTTACTTCCTGGTTTAAAAAGCAAACAAAAAGTCTTACCTGGATCAAAAATAGCTCATAGAGAACTGAAAAATATGGCTAAATTAGTGGATGGAAATTAAAAGTGTTAGAAATTAAGGGAGCCCAGCAGCTTTCTGAGGTCCCATGGGAAGCTAATGCAGTGCTACCTTGAAAAATGGCCCACCTTTGTGTCCAATGTCTTCTTCGGCTCTCCATACCCAAGTCCTGGTTGGTGGCTCTCATGTCAGCAGGATGGTGAATCTGGCCCAGGCTTTTCTCTGAACTCCAAATGAGCTATCTATTCATAGTGCTGAACTTATTTGGGTTACAGGATTAAGCCGTTAGATAAGCAAATCTTAAACTTTGGTCCATGGGCCACAATGTCCTTTCAGCCTGGAAGAAATGTTATGAGCTTTTGCAATCAAAAAAGAAGGAAAGATGGATGATAATATTATTGTGTGCCTTCAAGTAGTTTCTGACTCGTGGCTATCCCAAAGTAAACCTATCACTGAGTTTTTTGGGGGCTGAGAGTGTGTGACCCCCCAAGGTCACCCAGTGGGTTTCCATGGCTGAGCGAGGAATCCAACTCAGATCTCCAAGGTCATAGTCCAGTGTCCAAACCACTACGCCATGAGAAGAGCAGGAGTCTCTTGCCAGTGACAGACATCGTCTGTACAAAGTTTTGTTACAATAGGAGCTTCAAACATTCCCTTCCAGGGGCAGTCTATCTCTGAATTCCAGACACCGAAAAGCAAACGGGTAAGGCAGGATTGCTACCTTCATGCCCTGCTTGTGGTGTCACTATTTCAATACACATCTAGCAGGTCCACCTATGATGGGGGCTACACATCCAGACACTTAGGCCATTTCTGCACTACAGTGTTATAGTGCTACTATTCCACTTTCAACATCCTGTGGAATTCTGGGGTTTGTAGTTTACTGAGGCCAAAAAACTCTCTGGCTGAGAATTTAAAGGCCCCTCCCTAAACTGCAAAGCCCAGGATTCCATAGGAGGTTGAAAGTGGAGTAATAGCACTATAACAGTGTAGTGCGGAAATGGTCAGAATCTCCTTTTCTGCAGTTCCTTGGTTCATGACCTAATCTCTGGAGAAGCATAAAACAAACTTGGTCTACTTTCTGTATGACAGCCTTTCAGGCAGGATATTGACAAGCTGGAACATGTCCACAGAAGGTCAATGAAGATGTGCAAAGAGCTGGAACCAAGCCTTATGAGGAGCAACTGAGGGAGTGGGTGTATTTAGCTTGGAGAAGAGAAAACAGAGGTGACATGATAGCTGTCTTTAAATATTCGAAGGGATGTCATGTGGAAGTTGGAGCGACCTTGTTTTCTGCTATTATGGTGCGATAGATTCAAATTAAAAGTAAAGAGATTCCACTTAAATATTAGGAAGAGCTTCAATTGTAAGAGTGTTCAACAGTGGAATAGATCACCTCAAGGTGGGTGGGGAAGGTCTTTAAACAAAGGTTGGATGGGCACCCTGCTTTAGTTGTGCAATCATGGAATCCTAGAGTTGGAAGAGACCACAAGTACCATCAAGTCCAACCCCATTCTGCTGTGCAGGAAGACAGTATCAAAGAATACAAAGTTGTGTATTCCTACATGGCTAAAGGGGTGGGGGGTTGACTAGATGGCTCTTCTGTTCTTTTCCAACACCAAGATTCTATGATTCTATGAACTAATTAAAAATGGTAGCATCATATCCTCTCTCACTCTTCTCCGAGTTAAACTTGCCAAACCCTCAGCCATTCCTCACAGAGGTTGGGCAACCTCCTCCAGGCACACTTCATCTTTTTGTTCTCCTCTTCAAACTGTGGTGCCAGAACTAGACACTGGATCCAAGAAGAGACCTCTGTCTTTGGAGAACAGACCACCTTCAGCTAGATGGACTGATGGTCTAGCTTAATATAAAGCAACTTCCTGTGTTGGCAGGAAGGGTAAGAAGCTGAGGGAGGAAGAACAGAGTGGTGTAATACCGGTATCTCTGCAGTCCTTGTCCAGCCTTGGCTTCAGAAGGGTGTGCTGCTCTGGAAAATGTATATATCTTTTTTTTCCCTATCCTACCTTTCCCTCAACAGTGGAACTCAAGGATGCTAACAACATTAAGACAGTACAAATTAAAACATTCATGAAAGTGTAAATGTAAAATTTAAAAACAAACGATTTATAAAGTTAAAATATTGCATGTTGAAAATATTAACTATAGTGGGCCCTTGGTATCTGCTAGCGTTTTGTTTCTGGACCCCCTGTGGATACCAAAATTTGTGGATGCTGAAGTCCCATTATATGCAATGGTGTAATAAAATGGTTCCCTTATAGGAAATAACAGATTCAAAGTCTGCTTTTTAGAATTTTTTGGGGGGAGGGGATATTTTCAAACCATGGTTGGTTGAATCTGTGGATACAGGATTTTTTTTTAATTTTTTATTTTTTTTTTGGAAGAACCTAATTAGAGCAACCTCTTCTGACTGAGCCAATATGCATGAGCTTACAGCTCCCATCATCCATACCCATTTTGGTTACAGCTGAGGATGATAGAAGTTGTAAGCCTGAATCCGATTGTTTAGTCCCAGTTACAGCACATCCATTGAATCAATTGCTAAATCATGAGTCACTGTGTAGGTAAACCCCATTAATTAAATGGGTTTACTCTGGTAGGAGCTTAACAATAGGATTTAGACTGTGGTTGCACATATATCCTGGAGGTGTTCAGACTGGGAACAGCTGGAATGAAATCTAGCTGTTTTGGGTATCTGGGGGAATTCCTGGTGAGCATTTTGCTTGGCATTTTCAAGGAGAAGGGCAAAAGGGAGCTTATTCCCAGTAGGAAGAGAAAAACCACCTTAATCAGCAGATGTGTAGCAGGTAGCCTGCAACTGGGCTGAATTATTCAGGTGCAATGGATAAAAAATTGCAAATGTGAAAGAAAATGGATAATTGGGAACAGGGAATGACAGCAGACGTCCTTGGCTCAGAGGTTAGAGACCATTTTAAACAATTTATCCTTTCTTTTTTTAATCTTGTGATTGTTTTTTTTTTAGTGTAAAACGCAAGCACACAAGAATGTGTCTTCAATATTAAAATTGTTTTTCTTCTGCTGTCCTACATTTTCAACTAAACACCTTAAGCTGGAAGATGGGTGGCTCACTGATTCAGTGTCAGTACAAGAATAGCATCATCACCACCAGCTGGTGTCGTGATAAATTTTGGACTGCGTGATTTGACTATCCCTATAAGAACTGTTTCCAAATAAAGTCCAAAAAATGCATGTGTAAGTTCTCCTATGGAACTGGTTGGACATTTTGTCCACTGTGGAATGTCTGGGTGTAATTCACGGTTGCAGAAGCAGAGTTGTACAGGGAATGCCACTGCACATGGCATCTAATGTTCAGTCAAAATCTACCCTCCTGTTAACTTCATGAGGTCTGGTCCTACCTTCTGGGGCAGCAGAAAACAGGTCTGCCCCTTCCTCTCTGTGAAAAACCTTGAGGGATTTAAAGAGGCCCATCATGTCCCCCCTACTCCAGTCTTCTCTTCACCAGGTGGAACATGCCCGGCTCCTTCAGCATCTCCTCAAATGTTTTGTTCTCAGTCCCTTAGAACTGGAAGAGAACAGAAGGGGCATCGAGTCCAGTCCCATTCTGCCATGCAGGAATATCCCATCAAAGCATTCCTGACAGATGGCCATCCAGCCTCTGTTTAAATACCTCCAGAGAAGGAGAGTCCACCACACTCTGAGGCAGCAGTGGACTCTACTCTCAAACAGCTCTTACCATCAGGAAGGTCTTCCTAATGTTTAGGTGGAATCTCTTTCTACATATTGGGAAGAACTTCCTGAGTGTAAGGGCAGTTTGACAGTGGAATGAGCTGCCGCCTGGGAGTTTGGTGAAGTCTCCTCGTTTGGAGGTTTTTAAACAGAGGCTGGATGGCCATCTGCCAAAGGGAATGCTTTGATGGTGTATTCCTGCATGGCAAAATGGGGTTGGAATGGATGACCTTGGGAGTCTCTTCCGACTCTATGATTCTATTAAGTTCTATTCTGCGATAAGACAGAAAGAGAACAAAACATCCTTGTTGCCCTTCTCTGAACTTGCTCTAACTCAGCGGCAGAGTTGTAGTGCATGGAAGGAGGGCAGGAGGGGGCATGGCCACAGTGCGCGGGGGCATGGCCACAGTGCGCAGGGGCATGGCTATGAGCCAAGACGCCCCAAAAACATTGCCGCCCAGGGTGAACTGTCCTCCTCACCCCCCTGTCCCTACGTGACTGCTCCAATTTGTCTACATCCTTCTTGAAATGATGTGCATAGAACTGAATGCAGGACTCCAGATGAGGCCCTACTAGCACAAGTTTTTTAAAAAGAGGCTAGATAGCCATCCATTGGGAGTGCTTGGATTGTTGTTTTCCTACATAGCAGAAGGGGGTTGGACTGGATGGCCCTTGGGGTCTCTTCCAACTCGAGGATTCTATGGTTCTATGATTCTAACTCCCTGCATTTCCTTGCTACTGGCTATGATGCCTAAAAGAATGCAAAGAGTCATGGTCCAACAGCCTCTGCAGGGCCACATGATTCCCACGCCTGCTTTAGCATGATAAAAAAAAATAAGAGAGACTGACATCCTGTTAGTGACTTACATACATGTAAATTTCCTTACATGTGTGCTTGTACGTTTTCAGCCATGGTGTAACATCCAACTTCAGTTGACAGAGTTGAACATGTGGTGCCACTTGTGCCTTGCACATGCCGGTGCCCACTGAGCATGGCAGTCAGTTCAATTTTGCTCACCCATTCAGTTGTATGGTGTTGCAATTCAACAATGCACAGTCCTCCAATAACTCCATTAAATGTAAAGTTACGTTCCATCTCTCGGATTGTAGAAGTCCATAGTACGTAAGCCTGTCTGTGTACCCAGTGCTATTCAACATCTTCATCAATGACTTGGATGAGGGAGTGGAGGGCATGCTGATCAAATTTGCAGATGATACCAAACTGGGAGAGGTTGCTAATATCCCCAGGACATAGGATCAAATTTCAATATGACCTTGACAGATTGGAGAGCTGGGCCAAAGCTAACAAAATGGATTTCAACAGAGAGAAATGTAGGGTCCTGCACTTGGTCAGAAAAAATGGAAGGCACAAGTATAGGATGGGGGACGTGTGGCTGGATAGCAGCAAGTGTGAAAGGGATCTAGGAGTCCTGGTAGATCACAAGCTGAACATGAGTCAGCAGTGTGACGCGGCAGCCAAGAAAGCCAATGCGATTCGTGGTTGCATCCATAGGAGTATGGTGTCTAGATGAAGGGAGGAAATGGTACCACTTTATTCTGCATTTGTTAGGCCTCACTTGGAATACTGTGTCCAGTTCTGGGCATCTCAGTTCAAGAAGGATGTCAACAAGCTGAAATGTGTCCAGAGGAGGCAACCAAAATGGTGAAGGGTCTGGAAGCCATGCCCTATGAGGAACGGCTTAGGGAGCTGGGTGTGTTTAATCTGCAGAAGAGAAGGTTAAGAGGGGACATGATAGCCATGTTTAAATATTTGAAGGGATGTCATGTTGAGGAGAGAGCAGGCTTGTTCTCTACCACTCCAGAGACTAGGACAAGGAGCAATGGATTCAAGCTGCAGGAAAGGAGATTCCACTTAAACCTCAGGAAGAACTTCCTGACAGTCAAAGCTGTTTGGCAGTGGAATATGCTGCTGCCTGGGAGTGTGGTGGAGTCTCCTTCTTTGGAGGTTTTTAAGCAGAGGCTGGATGGCCATCTGTTGGGAATGCTTTGATGGGTGTTTCTGCATAGCAGGGGGTTGGACTGGATGGCCCCCTGGGGTCTCTTCCAACTCTATGATTCTATGATTCTATACCCAAATTTTAATCATTATTTATTAACATTCCTACTGGACTTCTGTGGGTAACACAAAGTTTTTAACGATCCACATATCATTAATTATAGAAGTCGAAGACCTGAAAAGCTTATCTGGAATGCAAAATGGGTGGCTTGCTCTCAGGCAGGAGTGAAATGGATCTTTGCCACCTGGGCATCTGCAGAAGGACACAAGGTGTGGCCGGGCCCATTCTTTGCTTTCAGGCATAACTTCTCATTCCTCAGACTTCTATAATTAATGAGGGCTGAATTGTCAAGTTTTGTGTACACACACAAGTGATAAGGGAAATTGCAAGCAATAAATATAGATTAAAGAATTAAAGTGAGATGGCTGCTGTTTGTTGTCCCAAACAGAAGTGGAAAGCAATTGGAATAATTGCTTTTACTGGAGTAAGAAGTCTTGCGCCGTTAGCAAAGTAATTGAGTTAAGAGTAGAAATCTAATGTTTTTAACAAGCTAAGGCAGCCTTACCCAATCTTGCCTGGAGGCCATGTTGGCTGGGGATGATGAGAGTTATTTGTCTATCATTACTTATTTTATTTAGTTATATCCCTCCTTTCTCCCGACAGTGGGATTCAAGGTGGCTAATAACACTGAAACAGAACACATAAAAACACCTATAAAAGTATAAATATAAAAGTTAAAAATAACATTAAACCATTTATAATGGTATAAAACATTACATGTTAAAAATATTAATATTAACTATATTAAAATACATTAAAATGATACTAACCTTAAAAGAAAGCTGTCAATTTATAAAAGCCTGCTGGCATAAAAATGTCACAGCTTGTTGTCAGAAGGAGAGCAAGGATAGGGCCATCCTGGCCTTCCTAGATAGGGAGTCTGAGAGCAGCCACTGAGAAGGCCCTGCTTCCCTTGTTCCCACCACACAAACCTAAGACAGAGGTGGAACAGAGAAAAGGCCGAACACGTTTTGGACTTAACACCAGTTGGCCTTCTTCAGGGATTATTCAATTCACAGCAATTTCTGGAGTTGCAGTACGCTCTCTCTGTGCAAATGAACCATTGAATATCAGAAGAAAAGCAGTGTCATGCAACTGAATATGCAAAAGAATGGGGAAAAAGCCGTAAGATTAGTTAGGCAGAATTTGTCATCAAGGTACTTGTAGACAGAATCCTGTATAATCTATTCTAATATTTTCCCTCGCGTGAAGGTCAGGCTGACTGTTCTGTAGTTCCTCAGGATCAAAATTCAAAAGATAGGATCAAAATTCAAAATGACCTCGACAGATTGGAGAGCTGGGCCTAAGCTAACAAAATGAATTTCAACAGGGAGAAATGTAAGGTCCTACACCTAGGCAATAAAAATGAAATACCTGGCTGGGACACCAGTACACATGAAAGAGATCTAAGAGTCAGCAGTGTGATGCGGAAGTCAAGAAAGCCAGCACAATTCTTGGTTGCATCAATAGGAGTATGGTGTCCAGATCAAGGAAAGTAATGGTACTGCTCTACTCTGCTTTGGTCAGACCTCATCTAGAATACTCTGCCCAGTTCTGAGCACCTCATTTCAAGAAGGATATCAATAAGATGGAGCGTGTCCAGAGGAGGGCGACCAAAATGGTGGAGGGTCTGGAAGCCATGCCCTATGAGGGAGCTGGGTACGTTTATTCTGCAGAAGAGAAGGTTAAGAGGGGACATGATAGCCATGGTTAAACATTTGAGGGGATATCATAACGAAGAGGGAATGGGCTTGATTACAGGCCTGACCTGGGTTTCCGATCATACGACCGTTGCTGCCTACGTGCTTATCCGGGTGACCTCTCTGGCGTGTTAGATTATATTTTATATCAAAGTTGTAGACCCCGGGGCAGGGTTTACCAATGGGGCAACGATACCAAAAGTCTTTTCCGAAATCTTTTTAGAAGATTTTGGGTTATAAGAGAACTGAAGAAAGTTAAAAACAGAAGCCTGGAAGTCTATCTATACTAGAAAGTTATCAGCAGTTTGAGACCACTTTAAACGTTTAAATATTTGAAGGGATGTCATATTGAGGAGGGAGCAGGCTTGTTTTGTGCTGCTCCAGAGACCAGGACAAGGAGCAATGGATTCAAGCTACAGGAAAGGAGATTCCACTTGAACCTCAGGAAGAACTTCCTGATGGTCAGGGCTGCCCGGCAGTGGAATATGCTGCTGCCTCGGAGTGTGGTGGAGTCTCCTTCTTTGGAGGTTTTTAAGCAGAGGCTGGATGGCCCTCTGTTGGGAATATTTTTATGGGTGTTCCTGCATAGCAGGGGGTTGGACTCGATGGTCCCTGGGGTCTCTTCCAACTCTATGATTCTATTATTCTTTTTGCCCTTTTTTACAGAGAGGGACAATTTTTCTTCTCCAATCCTCCAGCACCTTGCTCTTGCTGCTGCTGCTGTTGTGTGCCTTAAAGTGATTTTGAACATATAGTGACCCTAAAAAAAACCCTTTCAGAGGGTCTTCTTTGCAGAGTTTGCTCAGAAGGGGCTTGGCCTTGCCTTTCTCTGAGGTTGAGAGAGTGTGACTTGCCCAAGGTCACCCAGTGGGTTTCCATGGCTGAGTGGGCAAATCGAACCCTAGTCTCCCAGTTTTCTAGTCCAACACAGAAACCACTGTCACATCATGATGGCTCCTAGTACCTCATCTGTTCTCCAAATTTTCTTAAAAATGAGGGTGAATGATTCAGAGAATGCATCAGCAAATTCCTTCAGTATTCTGGGATGGCAGTTTGCCTGGTCCCGCAGATTTGAACTCATTTAGGTTAACTAGGCAATTCCTGACCGCTTCCTTGTCAATTTTGAGGTGTGGTCTGTGGTCCAGTTTTAAAAGAGGCCTTTCTTGGGCTTAAAATAGATGAGGGGGCATCCAAAACACAGTAAAAATGCCCCCATGTTCCCAAGATGCCATTTGAAGGCAAGATTTTGATTCCCGGGGGGCCCTGCAGAACAGACAGGGTGTGCGGCTTTTGGGTCACACTTTGGCCACCCCCAATTTACAGCAACGTAGGTTTCTTCCATTTACATCAGGATTCTGTTCAAGCATAAAGATTGGGCCGTTAGTTAAAATGCAAATCCATCTTCTTAATACTGCTTAGAAATTTGGAAAGTGAGCAGCCAACTTTCCAGATGGTGAACCAGGACTGCCGTCACTGCTCAGATCCTTATTTGGTTTCCAAGCTGTGCTCTGGACTATAAATGCACCTCCGTGTTCTTTGCCGCCACCCACCCCAAAACACGAAGAATGAAGCATTTCAGAGCGAATGGAAAGACTGGTAGGAAGAACACTCCATGTGTCTCAACACCATAAAGCACATTTTAAAGCACAAGCAGTATTTTTTTCTTTTAAAAAATATGTCAAACTCATATACTGAAAAGGAAGGCCACATGTAGACCATTTCCGCACTACATTGTTATAATGCCATTATTCCACATTCAGCAATCTGTGGAATTCTGAGATTTGCAATTTACTGAGGCCAAAGCACTCTCTGGCTGAGAATTCTAACTGCCCCTCCCTAAACTGCAAACCCCAGGATTCCGTGGGACGTAGAGAGTGGAATACAATCATAGAGTCAGAATCATAGTGTTGGACGAGACCCCAGGGGCCATCTAGTCCAACCCCCTGCCATGCAGAAACCCACATCAAAGCATTTCCAACAGATGGCCATCCAGCCTCTGCTTAAAAACCTCCAAAGAAGGAGATTCCCCTACACTCCGAGGCAGCAGATTCCACTGCCAAACAGCTCTGACTGTCAGGAAGTTCTTCCTGAGGTTTAAGTGGAATCTCTTTTCCTATAGTTCGAATCCATTGCTCTTTGTCCTAGTCTCTGGAGCAGCAGAACACACATCCACTCCCTCCTTGACATGACATCCCTTCAAATATTTCCTTTCGCCTCGAAGCATGTCAGCAACTGAACATCCTTTTGGCTTGAGTCCAGTTGCGCCATTAGCCACAGCACTACTTGGAACTGCCCCCTGCTCTTCCCCAGTGGCTTGCTGAATGCCATCTGACCTGGCAGCTTCGTCTTCTGGCACTATCTCTTGCTTCATTTTGGATTGTCTATGCTACATGATACAGTTTTGAGGGTAAAAGGCATTCAAAAGGAGTTTAACGTGCCGCTTTCTGCACAGTGCTAAAAAGTATTAGCAAAGGTGCCACTGCCATGGTCTTGGAGAGATACTTCGCTAGTGCTACAGGCCCCTCCCTAAACTGCAAACCCTAGGATTCTATAGGATGTTGAAAGTGGAATAATAGCACTATAACAGTCTAGTGCGGAAATGGCCCTTCTCTTCAACATGCCACACCAAAAAGAGACACAAATCTAACATAACTACTAAAAATAAAAGATAAAAAGTAAAGGAGGATGACATCAGTCCAAGTGGGTGATGGTATTTGTCCCAGCGTGCCAGCAAAGCTGAAGGGGTTGTTTTTTTTTGATGAAGCCAAGGGGGGAAAATATGTAACACATACACATACACACACACACACACACACACACACACACACACACCCCTCCCACACACATGTAGTGCAAAACAATCCATCTCATGAGCTATGAAAGAAAAATGTCAACTTTAATTCTGAAATGGCATTTTCAACATTTCTAAAATCACTCCTTGGGCTACATAAGGCTGTTTCTACTGTTCTCATCTCCCTGAATAGGCACAGGGCTTGGAAATATTGTCTTTTTTGGAATACAGTACTTCAAATCAGTTGTCAAAGGTAATCTTAATTAATTAAATAAATAATATCTGTAGTCCATCCTTTCTAATGGAATTTTTAGGGCAGTGCTCTCATAAAGTAACAAAGAATTTACAAGAATTCTAGATTAAAAGAATAAGTTAGTTTAAACGAGATAAAAGCCATGTTAAACAAGAGAGCAAATTAAAACAGCCTAAATGGTTACAACAATTAAAAATTATTTAAACAATTAGAAATCATTCACATTTACTTTTGAGTTAATTAAGACCCAAAATGTTCAATAAAAAGCCATGCTTTGGCTCTGCATCAGAAAGAAAACAGCTTTGGTGCCAACTGGACCTCTAAGTATTCAGTGGTATCTGCACACATCTTAATACATTTGGCTTCTCGTCTTATATGCTCTTTGCTATACTCTATAGGTTATACTAGCTTACATTCCATAGGTTGCATTCTGTACTTTATACAGTCATCCCTCCACATCTGTTACCCCAAAATGTGGGTGACTCAGGGGTCCACCCGCAATGCCAGTACCTCCATGTGACAGAGGGGAATTAATTAGCTCAAAATTAGGAGGTCAGAGAGTGGGGTAACTTAATGAGATCTTAATACCAACGTTTATGGGATCGTGCAGGAAAAAACCAGCCAGGGAATCCAAAATGTAAATTAAGAATGTGTTTTATTGAGAGATTCACATGTTCATGCAAAAGATCCAAGCACTCATGCACTCACACAAGGACTAACCAAAGGATAAAGGGAGGAAAGTTTTGGATAGAGGAATCTTTGGGTTCAGGTGATAATTACCAGTTCAGAGAGAAGTAAGGAAAAGCAGCAATGTAGCTTAGGTAAGCACCTAAGGACAGTTCTCGTTTGGAAATCTAGGCGACAGCGTGGCATTCAGCAAGGTGAGAGACTGCGCTCAACCACTCAAAATTGAGTGTTTTTTACACCTGAAAACTACCCTGCAGGTATGGATGTGAATCATAGAATTATAGAGTTGGAAGAGACCACAGGGGCCATCTAGACCAACCCCCTGCTACGCAGGAACCTACAGCAAAGTACTCCTGACAGATGGCCATCCAGCCTCTGCTAAAAAATCTCCAAGAAGGAGACCCCAACACACTCCAAGGCAGCATATTCTACTGCTGAACAGCTCTGATTGCCAGAAAAACCATCCTGAGGTTTAGGTGAAATCTCTTTGCCTGTAGTTTGAATCCACTGCCCCTTGTCCTAGTCTCTGGAGCAGTGGAAAACAAGCCCACTCCCTCCTCAACATGACATCCCTTCAAATATTTAAACATGACTATCATGTCCCCTCTTAACCGTCTCTTCTGCAGATGAAACATCTCCAGCTTCCTAAGCTGCTCCTCATAGGGCATGGCTTCCAGACCCTTCACTGTTTTGGTTGCCCTCCTCTGGACACACTCCAGCTTGTCGATATCCTTCTAGAAATGAGAATGAATCACTCTCCTAGCTGAGTGGACGATGAGAATTGCAACACAGACAATGAGGTCTGGATGGGGTTAATGGTCTCATTGTCTAGGTGATAAAGGGGTAATGGCTGCCGTAATAGCTCTGTATTTTGAGGAGGCTGGGAAGACAAAACAAGGAAACATCCATATGTGGGGGAACAGGTTTAAAGTAATCACAGTTTGGTAGGAACTTCCTTTTTCTGCAGAGAGATGTCCAGTTTTAGCATAAGCCTATTGTTTCCTGAGTTGCCTCATAATCTGCCTGACAATGACTTTGGTTGTGCGTAAAGGGGGTGTGAGCTGACCTGCCTTGCCGTCGCATGTTTATAGTCAGTAATTTTCCTCTTTCCAGTTTGACCTTCCAGTCACCTCAGGTTCCATTTTATATCAATGCCAATTAATGTAGTGCCAATTAAATAATATTTCATAGAATCATAGAATCATAGAAATGTAGAATTGGAAGAGACCCCAAGGGCCATCCAGTCCAACCCCCTGCCATGCAGGAACACCCTCAAAGCACTCCGGACAGATGGCCATCCAGCCTCTGCTTAAAAACCTCCAAAGAAGGAGACTCCACTACACTCCGAGGCAGCAGCATATTCCACTGCCGGACAGCCCTGACCGTCAGGAAGTTCTTCCTGAGGTTCAGGTGGAATCTCCTTTCCTGCAGCTTGAATCCATTGCTCCTTGTCCTGGCCTCTGGAGCAGCAGAAAACAAGGCCTCTCCTTCCTCTACATGGCATCCCTTCAAATATTTAAACATGGTTGTCATGTCCCCTCTTAACCTTCTCTTCTGCAGATTAAACATACCCAGCTCTCTAAGTGTATCCTCATAGGGCATGGCTTCCAGGCCTCTCACCATTTTGGTCGCCCTCCTCTGGTCGCCAACTAAATATTTGCCAATTATGGCTTGGGGCCCTAACACAACCATGGGTTTGAAATTCATGGATTTGATTATTTGCAGATTACTTGCCATCACCCAAGCCATTTTTAATAGGGACTTGTAAGTCTCACCTCACATTCACAGTCTCTCTGCAAACCTCGTGAGACTGAGAAAGACTGCAAAAGACTGTGAGTGCAAGGCAAGGCTTGTGAGTTCCTATTAAAAATGGTGTAGCATAGCAGCGGAGGAAACAGCAAGCCCCACCAGCCAGCCGCTTCTGCCTCATGAAGGAAACCCACCACCTCAAAGGCAAAACCAAGTAGGTGGCATGTTCCCCACTGTGTACTATAGATATTTGCTGTTTTTCCACTTTCTCAGGGGTCTTGTGCCCCTAACCCTCACAAATGTGAAGGGATGACCGTACTTATATTCCCAGGCCTCAAAGATGGCAACCAAAATCCCTGCAATAGGAGGGCATACCACAGTTGGTATGTCTTCTCCCATGCCCTCCTAACCTTTTTTGCCCACTGTCATGTACCAGATAACTCGCAATCCACCAGCTCCATTCTGAGGTAGACAGTAGTGTTTATTTGTAGCAAAGCAAGCAACACAACACACTTCTTCCAAAGTTACTGAGAGTAAAGCATACACGGACTTCCCAGACTTTATATTCATGCATACACATTTTAGGAGCACAAAGCTGTGATTAAAGAGGATCATAAATTTAACATCACCCCACATCTTTAGACATTGCCCAGACCTGCATTTGTTTATGATCCTTTCATCCTTGGGGCAGGAATATATTTTAGACACTATGACTTCCCAAAATGCTTCTTGACACTTTCGTTTTCGTCAGCTCTGACTTTCTCCCCCTCACCAGATACATTGTAGCAATAGGTAATAAAGCAATTAACCATTTGATACATTGTAATGTGGAAGCAAACTCCAAATGCATACACTGGTGTAATCATCAATTACCACTCAATACTTTGTAGCACTCTTTCTGAACTCTAGAAGGGTGTATAGCAGTGGTTCTCAACCTGTGGGTCCCCAGATGTTCATGGACTTCAGCTCCCAGAAGCCCCAGCCACTATGGTCAATGCTCAGGGCTTCTGGGAGTTGAAGTCCACGAACATCTGGGGACCCACAGGTTGAGAACCACTGGTGTATAGCATGGCCTCTACGCTGACCACCACTCCCTCTTTCAATATACATCCAGCAGATCCACATATGACAGGAGCTATGCATCTTGATGCCCACCACAGTGGGATACAAAGGAGGACCCATCTGCAGACCACAATCCTCTGGCTAGCATATACAGGGAGAAGAGCTCCCACAGGTCTCAAGGTCCCCAGCTGGATATGGCTTTGAATGTCATCAACAGGACTAGGAGATCAGTGACGAAGCAGCAATCATGAATATAGAACAGTTTCATGGGAAAACACTTTGTCCATGCATTCTCCTTCAGGGTAGGAAATAGGATATATAAACCCCAGCTTCGGCTCCAGCAAATCGTAGTACTTGGACTTAACACATGCTGCCCAAACCTCTGTTCATTTTTGCTGCTTTCAGACCAGTGATGTATTTAAGTGTTCTACTCCAAGTCTCAAGTCAAGTCCCAAGTCTCTACCTTCAAGTTTCGAGTCAAATCTCAAGTCCTTGAAGTCAAGTACTTTCAAGTCAAGACTGAAGTCAAGTCTCAAGTCTGGGAACCAACTTTATACCCCAACCTATATTCCAGAATTTCTGGACAAAGTTGAATAAAGTCCATTTTAATAATTTAAGCACAGTCAGCCTTCCACATTTGCAACTTTGCCATCTGCAGCTTCGGAAATGGGGAATAGGATTCTTACTTCTCTCCCTTCCCAAAGCTGGAGACTTTTGTGCCAATGAGCATAAGAGAGTCTGCAGCTTTGGAAGTGGGGAATAGGATCCTTCTTACTTTGCATTTCCAAAGCTAGAGGATTTTTCAGGAGTGGGGAATAGGATCCTTCTTACTCCCCATTATTGAAGGTCCAAAAGTTTTAGAAGGAAGGATCCTTCCTCCTCAAGCCTGTTGCCTGAAACATTTGGTGTTCCCCTTCTGAGAAATACACTCTGCACTTTGGGGGCAAGTCTTGTCTTCTGCTCTCAGGAAAAGTCTTAGAAGGCTCCCTCAATGTGCAACAGGGACAGGCTGCTGAGCAGATCTGAAGGCCATCGCCTAACCCGTTTGCTGTTCCCCTCTAAGAAATGCGCCCACACTTTGGACTTGAGACAGACTGTCATGTGACCAGTAGGCAAAAAGAGATGGAAATGTTGTTCAAAGTTGTAAAGTTTCTGGCAAATGTGTTATGTTACTGAACCAAGGGCAGCAAGTCGGTCACTAAAAATATACAAGTCTTGCATCAAGTCAGTACATCATTTACTCCCGAGTTGAGTCCAAGTTGAGTCACTGAAGCAACTTAAGCCTGACTTGAGTCTGAGTCAATTGCCTCGCGTCTACATCACTGCCTCAGACACTTTCTGAGCCACTCTGTTTTGACCTTCTTTTCCAAGACTGGTAACCATCACCCTTTCCACCCAATCGATTTCTTGTGTGTTTTGACAATCCAAATAAAAGACACTGTTTAACTTTTAACTGGAATCTTCTCTACACTTAGTACTGGTATATAGCAGTGAAAAGATCCTGCCGTTACCCTCATCTTAGAGGCTTCCTTGGAGCTATAATTACCCCCAGATTTTAAGGAGATGCTGGCATTGTGGGTTCCCCACCATTTAAGGTAGCAAGCTCAGAGCATGGATGACTGACATTGCCATCAGATTTGGAGGTATGTGTTGGGCCAGGAGAGACTACTTAGTTAAGTATACGAAGTAGCTGATGTAGCATATTGGTTATTTTTAAAAACAAAATGTCCTTTACCTGGCCCTGAAGCATCTTAGGACACCTGAAAGAAATAGGCCACTTCATCCAGGTTCACAGGATAATCTGTCAAGAGGATAGGTGTCTTGTCAAATACCTCTCCTTTGTAACTGCGCCATTTGCCGGCTGGGATATAGATATCTCGCTCCTGTTTGCCCATCTCTAAGACCGGTGCTACCATCAGGGTGTCCCCAATAAGAAACTGGGAGTCTATCTTGTGCGTAGACTCATCATTGGACGAGATCCACCAGAGGGGACGGATGATGGGGTCACCAGTGTCCGTGGTCTCCCCGGCCAACTCTAGCAAGAGGGGAGCCACCAAAGACTCATGGAGTCTTGTGAACTTCAGGGCAATGTCTATGACTTCTCTGTCATAAAGCCAGGGTGGGATGGAGAACTGCATGGATGGCATGAAGGCAGACAGTTCCAACCAGCGAATGTAGAGCTCCTTATTGGGGATATCCGCAGCACCTTCTGTCTTGTTTGGAAGAAAATTTCCACCAATCATATCTGGTAGTATGAAAGGATATCCCAAGAGGCCCAATGTCAAGATGGTAGGTATTAAGGACTTCAGTCCCAGGTCATAACCCCAGATGGAGTCCCGGTCAATAACACGAACAAAACAAGAAATATTCTGGGATTGATAGCCAACTCGGACTTCTGCTAGTTCATAAAAAGGAATAGCCATTTGCGCATAATATCTGGACCAAATGCTGGGGTCAAACAAGGGCTGGAAGGTTCTGAACTGATTGGGAAGGTAACATGTTTCACCAGCATCAAATTTGAAGGATGATATGCCATACTTGGAGCGAAGTTGCACCAGCTGACTCTGAAACCAATCTCTGGCTGAAGGGTTGGTGAAATCCAATATGGCACCAATGCCATTCCACCACTCGACCATGGCAGGGAATGTCCCCGTTGTCTCTGTGACAAAAAGCTGTTGCTCTATTCCCACCTCAAAGTTTGAGGAATCTTTATGCACAAAGGGATGTATCCAGATGGTAACATTAAATCCATCTTTCTTAAGTTTTTCAAACATTTGAATTATATGAGGAAACTTTACAGGGTCAAAGTCAAAGTCTCCATAATGCTGCATGTACATGTCATCTATCTCAATGTGGCTGTATCTGAAACCGTACTTCTGTATTGTTTGTGCGAATTCAAGAATTTTATCCTGGTCAATCTGTTTTTTGTACACTGCCCACGTTGACCAGATTGGAAACCTGAACATCTTTTCTGAAGGTATCTTCAGAGGCTTTTTGAAATAGCATTGTGCCATGTATTTGTGGACTGAAGTGATGCCTGAACCCATACAGATTTGATAACTCAGCTCTGGAGAAGGCTGGTCTTCCAGAGAAGGGTTATAGGGAGAATCTTTATATCTGGCTTGAAAGGTGAGGGACCTTTCGGTGGCATTGAACCCAAGGAGAAAGGGCACAGAGTCATTAATCTTGATAGCTACTGCTTCAGAGGAGAGCCAATATCTTTCCAGGATGCCTCCAAAGCTGTTCCTGAAAGAATATACATCACTGGTCACAAAGGGCACAGGTTCCTGATATCCTGGTAGCCTAATGGGCCAGTGTTGGACACTCATCTCATAGCCTCCATACCAGTGAGCGTTTCCCCAGAACATCTTGTGTTCCACCACTGAGTCTGCTGCAAGCTCCTCCCAGATGACAGAATAACAGGTCATTGCCTTCTCAGGCCTCCTGTCAGTCTGGATGGCAAAATGAAGCTCCCCTTTGTCTGTCCTAGAACAGGTTAAAACATCCCTTTCCTCAGAGCAAGACTCCAGGTCCAGGAACGCTGACTGGAAGGCCAGCCTGAACACCACCTCTCCATTCTGGTTTTTAGTGGTAAACCCATCCTGCCTTAAATCCAGTTGTCCCATCTTAATCCTTTCTGTCTTCTTCAGAGCAATACCATGCAGCAGTACCATGTAGTAATACCATGCAGTCACAAAGGCCCCAATGAGTCCCATGACTAAGAATGTACCTACACCAAATGGAAACTGCTGGGAGGCTGGAGATGGAGGGCTGGATTTCAGCCTGGAGCTCTCCTCCCTCTCTTCCTTTCTTCTGCGGTGAAAGGACAGCCTTTCCATGCTCTCTTGTGCCTCTCATCAGCAGCTGCAAGACGTCAGTCTTTTGACTGGCTTCTTTTTCAGAGTGTGTTTAAAAACACCCTTTTTATCCTGAGCATTCTTGCAAATCCCTAACATCCAAAGACACAGATCACTGCCTCAGAAGCCAACCGATACTACAAATCTCACCCAAGCCAAGCTGTCAAATAAATGGATTCCAGTGGCTGGGAATTACTTTTCTCAAAACTTGCATAACGCAACAGCCAGAAACTGTGTCTTCCTGGCTGCAGCTTGGCTCAGCTCAGCTGACCGGAGGTTATTATTATGCAAGCAAAACTCCCAGGCAGAGAGAAGCCAGAATTGCTGGGGCAGCTTCAGCCAAGTGGTGTGGGAGGAGGGAGGGAGAGGAGCAAATAAACAGGTTCAAGGCGAAAGGCCCCGAGAACCAGCAAACTGGATGGAAAGGCTTTAAGAGAATGGAATTCTCCTATAAGGCAGGAAGGTCCCCTAGTGGTAACATCTTTCTCAGTACCACCGCTGTTTATATGCCTTGCTCCAGCAGATGATGATGATGACGACAATGATGATGATGATTGGCGTAATCTTTATCCCACTTTTTCCCAGAAAGGTGGCTGACAAGACAAATACACTATAGGGGGAAAGGTATTATTAAAATGCAGTTAACCAATTCATAATATCATTTATCTATTCACTAAAATATTTATATCCCACCCTTTGTCATGGCATCTCAGGGCCATGCATAATTCATCAATGTAATTTGATTTAAACTGATATAGCCACGGGGGGGGGGGGGAATTAAAACTCAAAGTCTTAAAAAAATAATTTAAAACATGTTACACTGTTTTACATGTTAAAATGTCAAAAGAGTTTGAACATGTCCACTTTATTAAAAAATGTAAAAGGAGTTTGAACACGTGTGCAAGAAATCATTTAGGAAGTACATTAAAAGCGATATCAAACATAGGCTATTTCCACACTAGACTGTTATAGCGCTATTATTCCACTTTCAACATCCTATGGAATCCTGGGGTTTGCATTTTAGGGAGGGGCCTCAAAGAGGGCTTGCAAACCCCAGGATTTCATAGGATGCTGAAAGTGGAATAATAGCACTATAACAGTCTAGTGTGGAAATGGCCCTAGATTATAAAGAACAGAAGACAGAGTAAATACCTCAAAGGCACCAGATCCCGTCTGACCTTGGGATGGGAAACCATCAGTAAACACCAGGTGCTGTGATCCATATCTCAGAGAAAGGAACTGGCAGAACCACCTCTGAGGTTTCCTTCCCTGTAATAACCCTATGAAAAATTAATCTGGTTACCATAAGTCCACAAGTGACTTGAAAGCATATTTACATACAACAGAGCACCAAATCCCATCTGATCTTGGAAGCTAAGCTCTGGTTAGTACTTGAGCCATTTCCGCACTCGAGTGTTATAGCACTGTTATCCCACTTTCAACATCCTATGGAATCCTGGGGTTTGCAGTTTCGGGAGGGGCCGCCCGGCCCCTCCCGAAACTGCAAACCCCAGGATTCCATAGGATGTTGAAAGTGGGATAACAGTGCTATAACACTCGAGTGCGGAAATGGCCTTGGATGCGAGATCTCCAATGAAAGCTCAGTGCTATAGGCTCTATATCAGAGAAAGAAAGGAACTGAAAAACCACTTCTGCATATTTCTTCCCTAAGAAAACCCTTTCAAAAATTCATGAGGTCACCATAAGTCAACAGACAACTTGAAGACACAAACACACACGTGCACACATACCCTAAAGACACCCGATCCTGTGTGATCTTGAAAGGTAAACCAGGTCAGCCCTGGTTAGGACTTGGGTGGGAGATCACCAAGCAATACCAGGGGCTGTAGCCTCTGTTTCGGGAGAAGGAACTGGCAAAACCACCTCTGAGTATCCCTTACCTAAGAAAATCCTGTAAAATTCTTGAGGTTGCCATAAGTCAACAAGTGACTCAAAGGTGCGCGCACACACAACTAAATACCCTAAAGGTACCAGATCCTATCTGATCTTGGAAGCTACGCAGGGTCATCTCCGGGTAGTACTTGAATAGGAGACCACCAATGAACACCAGGTGCTGTAGGCTCTGTTTCAGAGGAAGAAATTATTGCTGTATGGAGAATTTCTGCTAGTGGTTTCAGCCAGCCGTACCCTCTTCCAGGAAACTCCATTCCATCTCTGCCCTCTTTCCCAAAATGCACTTTCCTGTTTCTTCCAGCTCAGCAATTCACACTCCTTGTGCACACTCAATTTGCATGGGGTGCTTTGGTCAGATTGTTCTCTTTCAGTTGTCTTTTACTTTAGAAGAAGATTATTATTATTATTATTATTATTATTATTATTATTATTATTATTATTATTATTATTATAGAAAACAGCAGGACACTTAGGTTTTCCACAGGCTTCCTGGTGTCTCGTCCTTCTTTAAATATGGTGCTGTTCTTGGTTACTCGCAGAGTGACACCTGGGGGAACTGAATTTGCTGAACTGGATATACCAATGGTGGAAATCAGGCAGCAACTCTGCAACAGCAACTCCTAGCACTCCCCACCGTTGGCTACTGGACAACATTAAGCTTTTCATACGCCCTAGGCACTCTTGTATTCCATTTATGTATGTGATGCATTATAGCTTATGTTTAGAAGGATTGTTGTTTAATAAACCTATTTCTATTTTTTAAAAATCCTATTGATAATTTTTGAGGATGAAAATATAAAATATATTCATTTTGAAATTTTGCTTTCCTTACCAGATTCCTGTAATTTTTTTTTTCTTAATCCTGTTTTTGTAGGTGCTAGGCTCCATGCCTAAAGTGCCTAATACAGTGATTTTTAACCTTTTCTTTCCTGCCCCTCTCCTGAAAATATAACTTTTTTGCCAGGGACCCCCACGAATAACATGAAGATTTAAATATTCAAATATTTATTTATTTAGTTATTTAGGCTTCTGGGGACAAGGATTCAAATTCCTACTCAGTCACTGTGTGACTTCAGGCAAGTCACATTCTCTCAGCCCCAGAAGGAAGCAAGGGCAAACCCCCTCTGAACAAATCTTGCTAAAAAATCCGTGATAGGTACATGTTGGGGTGACCATATTAACTCAGAAGTAACTTGAAGGCACACAACAACAAAGTGCTGCTGACAGGGGGAGGCTCTTTCTAGCCTTCATGTCCCTCTCTTTTGAAAAATGACTACAGCAACCCTAAGGGGAATCTATCATGAGAGTTTTCTTGGCAAGATGTGTTGCCTTTGCCTTTCTCTAAAGTTGGGAGAATGTGACTTGCCTGAAGTCACCCGCTAAGTTTCCGTGACTGAGTGAGGATTCAAACCCTGGACTCCAGAGTCATAGTTTGCAAATGGGGGAGTGGTTTCAGCACCCGCAACTCCTCCCTCAATTGCCATGACCTGTTACGGTTACTTCTGCTGGTGTCTACAGCAGCAATGCTTCACCAATGCTCTATGAGGGGTCCGCGGATCTCCAGGGGTCCCTGGACTTCAGGTTAAGAACTACCAGCCCAATGGACAAGGAGGCCCTGATTGGCTTTTCTGGCTAGAGCTAGGCCATTCCCGCACAAGACTGTTACAGCGCTATGGTTCCATAGGATTCCATAGGATGTTGAAAGTGGAATCATACTGCTATAACAGTCTCGTGCGGAAATGGCCCTAATGGGAGTTGCAGTCCAACATCATCCGGAGGCCCACATGATTCCCACCTGAGGTATGTAGGATAGTGGCTGATTCTCGGGTCAAATTCAGCCCTGGGAGGCAGATGGGTTTAAGAAATTGGGATAGCCAGAAACAGTAGGTTTCTAAGAGAAAAGGGGCTAGAGGTGTCTCAGAATGGCAGCTGAAACCAGGTGGGGAAATAGTTGATTTAACTGCTTTGGTTAGACCTCACCTGAAATACTGCATCTATTTCTTGGCACTACAATTCACGAAAGATATTGACAAGCTGGGTTGAGAAGAGGGCAACCAAAATGGTGAAGGGTCTAGAAACCATGAAGTCATATGAGGAGCAGCTTAGAGAGCTAGATATGTTTAGCCTGATGAAAAGAAGGTTAAGGGGTGACATGATAGCCGTGTTTAAACATTTGAAAGGATGTCATGTTGAAGATGGAGCAATCTTGTTTTCTGCTGCTCCAGAGACTAGGACATGGAACAATGGATTCAAACTACAGGAAAAACAGCAGGAAGAACTTCTTGTCAGTAAGAGCTGTTCAACAGTGCCTTAGTGGAGTTTGGTGGATTCACATTCCTTAGAGATTTTTAAACGGAGGCTGGATGGCCATTTGCTGGGGGTGCTTTGAGTGTATGTCCCTATATGGCAGATTGTTGGACTCAATGGTCATTGTGGTCTCTTCTAACTCTACAATTCTAACTTAGCAGATGTGCATCTGAGGAAGGCAACATTTCAGCAAACTTAAACTCCATGGTTGATCCAGAGGTTGGAGCAGGAGACTCCACCACCCCCTGAAGTGTTTACGGTCAAGCTGTTCTTCCCAGTGGTTGGGTGGAATCTCTTTTCTTGTCCTTTGAACCCACTAGTTTGTGTTTCGCCTCCAGAGCAACAGAAACAGGAGGCAAGCCAAAGCTCACAAAAGAAACTGGGGGCCCCTTCACACTGCCCAATTAGAGAGCCACAATTCCACTTTGACTGCTAAGGCTGTGTCCTATGGAATCCTGACATCTGTAGTTGAGGAAGGGAGACGTGGGCCATTTCCACACTACACTCTTATAGCGCAGTTATTCCACTTTCAACATCCTATGCAATCCTGGGATTTGCAGTTTAGGGAGGGACCAGCCAGCCCCTCCCTAAACTGCAAACCCCAGGATTCCATAGGATGTTGAAAGTGGAATAATCGTGCTATAAGAGTGTAGTGCGGAAGTGCAGTTAGATTTCTCAGCCAGAGAGCTCAAGTGCCTCTTCAGCTTCAGCTGCCTAGGAGTGCACAGAGTACCATCATGGCAGTTATGTGGAACGATAGTGCTATAAAGGTGTAGTGTGAAAGGGCTCAGGATAGAACTTTCTTTCCTCCTTGCCGGACAGGGAGCAGTGAGTTGTGGACAGAGAGGGGAATCTGTGCAAAAGTAGCTCTGTAGGACCACTACCAGCACACCAGCACTTCCTAGCAGACACAGCCCTCTAGGCAACCATCTAAACTCTGCACAGAGCTGCCATCTCCAACCTGATGCCCTCCAGACATGGGGTACTACAGCTCCCACCATCCCCAGGATCACTGGAGTTATTTGGGAAATTTCGAGACTGTAATTTAGCTGCTTGCCTGTAGGTGGAAGCAGAAGCAAACTTTCTCTCTCTGCCCATGCACCCCTGGGTCTCTCTCTATGTGACTCCAGCCCCAGCAGATATTGGCAGAGACCTGGCCTCCGTTAGAGGCCCTTGAAGAAAAGCAATAAATATCCAATGATTTATGTTTAATTACTTGCACTTTATTTGTTAATTTACTTATTTATTACTGCAAATATTAGCTATTCAAATAATTTCAATCTAACAAAACCGCCAGAGGCTCTTTAAATAGCTTCTTGGTTAATTAGGTTTTCTTATGCTTTGCTATTTTTATTTTTTAATTATTTATTTTAATCCCACCCCCCACCTCCAGCAAAGTGTCTTCTGAGAATTTCTCCTGGTCAACTATCATATAGATTTCCACCACGTTTAAGGGTGGAAAAATAATAAAAATAAACTCAAAACCATGGCAAGCCAATCTTTCTTGCACCGCTCAGACAAACTGCACTTTCTTCCAAATGTCCCCCAGCACCCATCTTCACCACTCTCTGGCCCTCTGTGGAACATTTCACACCATTCAACTATCTCATTTTCTTTCTCATCCTCAGACACTTCCGCACTAGCCTGTTATAGCGCTATGATTCCAGTGGCAACATCCTATGGAATCCTGGGGTTTGCAGTTTCGGGAGGGGGAAACTGCAAACCCCAGGATTCCATAGGATGTTGCCGCTGGAATCATAGCGCTATAACAGGCTAGTGCAGAAGTGGCACTCAGCTTCCTTCCATTGCTGCAAACTGGCTTCACATTGCAAAAGGAATTTGAACTCAGTTAACTCAGGAGGGGTGCAGGAGGAGAGGGCCAAACCTTGCCCTTCCCTGGAGGGTTAAGCAAAAGCAAACTGCTATTGTATTCTTGTGTATTCTTCCTTGACAACAGCTTTTGCCCTCTTGACCATGCTTGGATATTTAGAGGGCTGTTTAACAGATGAATTGCCTCTTCTTTTAATTGAAAAAAAAAAGAGTTAGCTCTGCAAATCGGCAGAAGAGGGGGAAATCGAGAACCACAAAAATAGCCCCAGGCTGCATTTGGCTCAAGGACTGCACCCGGCTCACCTCTGATCTGGAATTGCACTTTAGAATCCATGGTAACCAACCTTAAAAATTAATCATAGTGTATAATAAGTTTTTTTTTAAAAGGGAAATCATCACAATGGTTCTAACATCCCAAAAAGAAGATATTTGTCATTGATCTAGTTTTTTTATTCTTTTTTTCTAGAAAAAAAAGGATATACAGATGTTACACAGAGATATATGCAAGAAAAAAATAAATATAATAAATAAAAAAAATTACAGATTGTAGGAGTCTTCCCATGTTTGTTTAACATTAAGCCCAGACATCTTTGATATTTTCTAACATGCTGCCACTACTTCCTCTTACCCGTTTTGTGGAGATTATTGATACAGATGAATTACGAAAGAAACCACCTTAACAAGTATCCTAAATTCCCCCTAATATAAATTATCTTGTTTAGCTGCCATGAAATCATTTGTCACTATTATAAATAAGCTGAATGAAGCACCAAGTTTAAAAAGAATTACTCTAAGATACTAATTTTTCATAAACTGTTTCTATATAGTAGTATGTATGTTGCTATTGAAAATAATCAAAATGTGTAATCTTGCGAGAATTTGATTTTTAAAAAGTGCTTTCACTAAGAAATGTAACTGATTGTAATAATAATTCTTTCTCTGGGGTGTGTCACTATTATTATTATTATTATTATTATTATTATTACCATTGTTATTAACCTCCCCTTTTCTTGTTTATATAGTTAATTACTGGTAGCCAATCTTCTTCTATGTTGACAGTTGGTTTTCCATTTAAATTGTGAGATAGGAGATCGTATTCTTTCATTTCACTTAGGCTTAATAGCCATTGCTCATGGTTAGGAATATCCATAGTCTCCCAAAGTTTCATAAATTTATTTCTTGCAATTGAGACCGTGCAGAGCAAAATCCGCCAATATTTCTTTATGAATTGATGTTCAAACATGTGAGTCATGTTTAGGAGGAAAAATTCTGGACTAAATGGGATTGTAGTCATGAACATCTCTGACATAGTTTCCTGTATCTTTAACCAATGTCTTTTTGCAACCGGACATGTCCTCCACAAATGATAAAAAGTGCCTGGTTTTTGTTGACATTTCGAACACTGATTTTTCTGCTTGGTAGATTTTATTAAGTTTAGCCGGGGTTAAGTGATATCTGTACATCTTTAAGTGGTTTTCTTTTAAGTTCTGGGATAATGTAAATTTATGAGTATTTCTCCAAGTGTTCTCCCAGGTTTCTAGTGGAATTTCATGATCAAGATTTTTTGCCTGTTGAATCATATTTTCTTTGACAGTCTCTTCTTCTAACTGTCTATTCAATAAGCGTTTATAGATGTAAGAGGTTAAGTGCTTTGTTTTTGGAAAGATTATTTTTTCAAATTTTGTTCCTTTATCCTTCCAAATTCTTTTAGTTTCAGATCCACCTTGAAACATTCGTTTAGTTGAAGGTATAGAAACCAGTTACACTTAAATCCTATTTCTCTAGGTTTATTTTTAAAATAATGCTTCGTTTTCAGTTTTATCAAAGAAAAAAAAAGAAATTCAATTTGGACTTCTAAATTTGGACTCTTGCTGTCCATGTTGGTTGATGAGCAGATTCTTTTAAAGCAGCTGCTCCTCAAAAAAAAAAAAAAAAAAAAGGGGCTGCTTAATGGCATACCACAAGGTGCCGTTCTATTCCCAATGCTTTTTAACATCCACATGAAACTGCTGGGAGGGATCATCCGGAGGCATGGGGCAGGGTGCTATCAGTATGCTGATGGCACCCAAATAGATTTCTCCATACTTACAAAAACCTACAGCTTTTGCTAAGGACAGTGTGTCTCCTCTGAATGAGCGTTTGAAGGAGGTAATCGTCTGGATGAGAAAAAACAAATTGGAACTGAATTCAGACAAGACAGAGGTATTGCTACTAAAGGTCCTAATCTGAGGTTGGAGGTGTAACAACCAGTTCTAGACAGGGTCACGCTCCCCTTGAAAGACTGTGTTCACAGTTTGGGAGCGCTCCTGGATCCGTCCCTCCAAATACCCACTCAGAAAGATGTGATGAGCAGGAGTGCTTACTATCAGCTTCAGCTGAAATGCTAGCTGTGCCCCTACCTAGAATTAGATGACCTAAAGATGGTAGTGCACATGCTGGGAACCTCAAGGTTGGGCTTCTGCAACACACTGTACATTGAGCTACCTTTGTACCAAGCTCAGAAACTCCAACTGGTCCAAAACATGGCAGCCAGATTCAGTCGTGTAACAATGGGGGGATGATGGGGGTGATGGGGGTGATGGGGGTGATGGGGGCAGTTTGCCCCCAGCAGCAATGTTTTTGGCACATCCCAGCTCATAGCTATGCCCCTGTGCACCATGGTCACGCCCCCACACACTGCAGCCATGCCCTCGTGTGCTGCTGCCATGCCCCCACATGCCACAGCCACACCCCCATGCAATGTGGCCACGCCCCATGGCCACACCCCCTCCCCCTCCTGTTATCACCATGAACTGGCCTGGCTTCGGTAGACATTAGATATCATTTTGGTATCGCAATTCGGTCTTATTTTGCCACCCTCAACCAAGTGTTTGTGAGGCCCTCGAACAAGCACGGAGCTAGGCATGGCTATTAAATACTGAATCATTTCTCTTTACACCTAAGCAAGCCAGACACAGCCAGATCTTGCTTTAGGAGACCTCCCGAAACAAACACTTCATTAAGGATGCACGCTAACACAAAGAGCCCCCTGCCCCGAGCAGGCACCCTGGCGAGCAGGACGCTCCAACGCCCAGGCAAGCTGCATCTGCGTACCGGCCATCCCATTGTCAATTTGAACCTAACTCAATCATGTTAAATTCTGACCTTTCGGAGACGTTGTCTCACGCCCAAACCTCATTGTTCTCTCCCAAGTACAGGCTGGCCCACGGTCATATGTTCCCCCATAAAAACCCCAAGCTCCGAGAGCTTCCTCGGATCGCTCCGGACTTCCATCCAGCCTTGCTGCCGCTCTGTCGAGCGAACTCCCCTCGGCCGCCACGCTGAGTCTCTTCACTTCCATCTTCGGCTTCGACTACGAGAAAGGTGTCTTATCACCCATTTCCCCTGAAACTCTCATTTCCTATTTCTTAGCTGTGTGCCTGTGTTGTCTCATTTGTTGCTTGTCTGTTAATAAAGCTACCAATTTTGTTACTTTAAAACTGTCTGACTGCTCTTCTGACCTGACCCCGTATACATAGGTTTAAAAGATCCTCGCAAAGTTACCCTGCCTCTTGTTAGTTTAAGTGAGTGCTCCAGTTAATTTCCCCATCTTTTGTTGTTGTTGCTTGGTTATTTGGGAGCCCCTCTCGGGACCCCCAGCACACAGGGTAACACTCCCCCCACACACACCCCAAGCTCTGCCGCTGGCCAAACTGATTACGGATAAAGTGGGGAGTGAACATATTACACCAATATTAAAATCACTCCACTGTCTACCAATTACTTTCTGGGCAAAGTACAAAGGGTTGGTTATTACTTTCAAAGCCCTACATGATTTGGGTCCAAGTTACCAACAGGATTGCCTCCTCCCACACACTCCACCCCATACACTCAGGTCCTCTGGGTGGCATTTACCATCTAGGACTAGCCTGGCAACATTCACCCAGAGAACCTTCTTATTGGCCAGCCCTAGACTGTGGAATGACCTGCCGAAAAATATTTGACAGTGAAATATGCTGCCTGAATTCTAAAAAGTGCTAAAGACTTACCTCTATCAAGGTCAGGGACCCCAGCAGTCAGCCAGCCCAGAGAAGGGAGTGAGAGAGATAGCAGAGTCAAGCTGGAACGGGTCAAAGCAGGGAATTAACCAGAGAAAGTCCATTTACCAAAGCCAGAATGACAAGCAAAGCCAAAGCCAGAATCCAAAATCCAGGGGTCAGGAGCCAAGAGTTCAATACAAGGTATCAGGAGCCAGGTGTTGGAAGCAAGGCACGGACAAGGAGAGAGCTTGTAGAAGATTTGCCACAAGCAAAGGAAAGCTTCCAAGAAGGCAGGTAATATAGCCCAAGGCACAGGTGTGGCCAGTCACCACGTCTTAAATTTAATCAAGGAAACCTCCTTTTGCTCAGCTCTCTTAAGTCTCCGCCTTGATTGTGGGCTGATTGGAGCAGGCTCAAAGTATCTTCAGGATCACTGCCAGATCCCTGTTCCTCTAAAGGAGCAGGCAGAGGAATGTCCGAGCCTGCTGGGTCCACGGCAGGAGGGGGAGCTCTTGAGCTGCAGGACTCATCTCCAGCCTGAGCCACAGGGACCAAAAGCTGTTGCTCGTCATCAGCAGCTTCACTGGCAGCTTTGCCAGGAGCTTCGACCATCACAATCTCTTTTAAGCAGGCCTACCAAGTCTATTTTTAATTATGATGTATTTTTATTTGTGATATTTTAATTATGATATATTTGTATTTTGAACAGTTCTATGTTTTTAATGCATTTAATGTATTTTAATCATAATGTGTTTTTAATTGTATTTTAACCTCTGTTGTACCCCACATCGAACCTTGAGGCGACAAGAATAAGGAATAAAAATTTATTATTTATCATTATTATTATATGTGCCAGGCAGCCTCTTGCACCCTCTGGGAGAGCTAATAAAGACTCTCCTGGATCATTGTCTTCAAGTGGACCTCCAGCCCCCTCTTGGGCTGCCGGGGGCTGCCGGGGGCAAACTGCATTGGTTAGACCTCATTTGGAATGGTGTGTCCAGTTCTGGGCACCTCAATTCAAGAAGGATGTCAACAAGCTGGAACGTGTCCAGAGGAGGGAGACCAAAATGGTGAAGGGTCTGGAAGCCATGCCCTATGAAGAACAGCTTAGGGAACTGGGAATGTTTAGTCTGCAAAAGAGAAAGTTAAGAGGGGACATGATAGCCATGTTTAAATATTTGAAGGGATGTCATGTTGAGGAGGGAGTGGGCTTGTTCTCTGCTGCTCCAGAGACTAGGACAAGGAGCAATGGATTCAAGCTGCAGGAAAGGAGATTCCACTTGAACCTCAGGAAGAACTTCCTGATGGTCAGAGCTGTCTGGCAGTGGGATATGCTGCCTCGGAGTGTGGTGGAGTCTCCTTCCTTGGAGGTTTTTAAGCAGAGGCTGGATGGCCATCTGTTGGGAATGCTTTGATGGGTGTTCCTGCATAGCAAGGGGCTGGACTCGATAGCCCCTGGGGTCTCTTCCAATTCTATGATTCTGTGGCCACAAAGGGGAGGTCGCGGGCCCTCGTGAGCACTTCAGGTTCCTGCAGGGGCCTCCAGAAAGCAGGGTGTGGAGGAGAAGGCATGAAGGTCCTGAGAGACTTCAGGATGGCAGAAGGCAGTCCCATAAGATACTACGTTCTCTTCACAACTAAGGCCATTTCCGCACTAGACTGTTATAGCGCTGTTATTCCACTTGCAAAATCCTATGGAATCCTGGGGTTTGCAAAATTGCAAACCCCAGGATTCCATAGGATGTTGCAGCTGGAGTAACAGCGCTACTCCAGCGCTACTCCAGTGATAACAGTCTAGTGTGGAAATGGCCTAAGTGAGATTCCAAGTTCTCAATCGCCATCTGAACCACCCCTTTGGCTTCCTTGGCCGCCTTCTCACACACCGGGCATGTTAGATCAGCACAGAACAGCCAGGGAACGGATCCTGTCTAAGGGCTGCGGTGCCAGGAGAGCTCTGAAATGGTTAAGAGCCCTGTGATTGATAGTTCTCCTCTTCTCTCACAGATGAAATCAGCACAGCTTGGAAAAGTGACTGTTTTGGACCGCAACTCCCGGAACTGAAGTAAGCTAAGGGCAAAGGGAAAACTGGGAGAATTAAAAACTGGGATGCTTTAAAGGCAGCTGGAAAAGCGGGGAAAGAGAGGAAGAATCAAGATGGTCCTTGCCAAATTGAGACAGTTGGATGGCACCTCTGAAAGGGCCCCTTGCTCAGCAGTGGGAGTTGCGGTCCAAATAAGGAAATTTTCCAAGCTCCAGGAATCAACCTCTACTGGATGCCCTTTGGTGTCTTTGTGCCTCTTTCTGGGTTCTGTGGGGCCGACTAAAGCTGAACGTTGCAAACACAGTTGCATATTAAATCTCACTATAAAATTTTAACTACCATCCCATCAATTACATATTAAATTCAGCCAGAATATAAATTACTCCCTGCTTCAAAAGAAATGCCCCCTGCAGGGAGGAGCAATTTTTCCCTGTTCTGTCACTCAAGGCCCAAGAGAACTCTCTGGAAATTAAGTTCTGGTTCATTTCCTGTTCAAGGAAAAGGCTTCTCCCAGGCCCAGGGGACCTCAAGACCTGCTGAAATTGCCTCCAAAACTCCTAGTGGGTATGAGGAAGCATGGGGGGAGGCAAAAATGTTTG
Source organism: Iguana delicatissima (assembly GCA_948472985.1). Lineage (NCBI taxonomy): Eukaryota > Metazoa > Chordata > Lepidosauria > Squamata > Iguanidae > Iguana > Iguana delicatissima. The sequence continues at coordinate 971,725 of CAOKZL010000499.1, forward strand.
AAAAAAAGGATTGCTGTAGATATCTGGAACCACAATGACCATTACCTCCTCCTACTTCTCTTCCATCCCCTGCAGTCTCCTGCTGCCAGCCACTGTTGCTTAAGTGAACCTACCGCAAAGAAAGGAGAAATGAAGAAACTCTCGATTATACAGCAAATAATGGAATCAGGAAGGGAGTGGCATTGCGGCTGTGCTCTTGGCTGTTGCAGCAGCCACCCCACAAAGGAGTCTGTGCCATGACTGGATTCGTATTAATTGCAATATCTTGCAGATGAAAATGGAGATGCATGTGGCCATGCCCCATCTGAGAGACATCAAGATGGCAAAAGGTATGAATGAGGAAGACCAGAACGGTTGGGAGAGGCTGCAGCAGCTGGTTTTTCCCTGGATCTGCTGGGAAGGGCAAGACTCCATTCCTTTCTCTCCCCACTTCTGCATTAATTGGGTGCCAACTATTTTGCACTTTGAACTCAGTTTGCAACAGCTGAAGTAAGCCCTGAAGTGGCCACACAAACTTCTAGCACACACAAAACACACTCCATTCCCCAGTATCCTCAAGCCCCCCTCCTGATTTAGGCAGATCAGAAGAAGACTTTCTCCTGCCAAGCACTGAGAAAGGAAGCCCTCAGCATTAAGCAGGATAAAGTGTTCTTGTCTTCAGTCTCTGGTTGATTGGAGATAAGATATCTTCTCTTCTTGTGGAAGGGAGGGCAGGACTTGAGGATGAAGCTGGCAAAGCAAATAGGGAACCCCATAAGGCAAATTTAGTCCATCAGTTGGAAAGTGCCTCCACTTCCTCTGTGCCACCCTCTGACCTCAGTTGTCTGCAGTCTTTTCAGATATTTGGAAAGGCCTTCATCTCTTCTTGCTGGAGTTCTACATCAAGAACGCTCACAGTTTTCTCCGTCCCATGTTCAGCTGCTAAAGACCTCTGACTCTCCACTCACCAGACTGACATGTCCCCAATCCCTTTCCACCAAGGGACATTTAACAATGCATGACTTCGCACAGAACCAAATAGTGGATACACGAGAAACACTGAGCAACCCAGAAAAGCTTAACAACATCCAACATCGCCACCCCCTTCTTTTTCTTCTTCCCCACTTCCAGTCCCTATAAAAAACGCCTCCAAATCAATTGAGCCTTGAAATTAGAGAAGCTGGAGGTTGTTCTATTTGTCTTTCTTTCTTTCTTTCTTTCTTTCTTTCTTTCTTTCTTCTCTCTCTCTCTCTCTCTCTCTCTCTCTCTCTCTCTCTTCTAGCAATCTGCCTTCCTAATCTGGGATTTTAAAAAAATTTCTCTTCCCTCTCAAAGCAAGGACACCTGCACTGCCTCTGTTGCACCACGAAGAGCAGTGCATTTATGAATATTCCAACAAAGAATGACGGAGCAATTGATTTTCCATTTGGTCCCAGTAAATCTGTTGCTTTTTTTAAAAAAAGCATTCATTAGAGGGTACCCCCCTTTCTCGGGGTCAATTCAAATTTGTGTAAGTGAATCCATTTTTTAAAAAAAGAAATAAACAATATTATATCTTCTGTTTTCAAACTGATTGGGTTTAAAGTATTGTAATTTCTATGGATTAGCTGTACTTTACCTACAACTATTGATAAGTTTTACCTTGGTATATTTATATAGCTTTAAGTTTATTTTTTTAAAAATTTTTGTAAACTGCTTTGAGTTCCTGCATGGAGGAAAAGGTGGGATAGAAATGAGCCATCATCTTCATCACCACCATCCTGGGGAAAAAGGGGGGTACTGAGAGTGGTAAAGATCCTAGCGGTCTTTTGAGACTGAAAGGGATCAGCTCTCGGAAAGTAATAATATACCAGACCCAGCTGCTGCCCCTAATGGAACGAAAGCTTGGGCCACAGCTGCGGCAATGCTGGTGAAGAGTGGAACAGAAGACGGACAAAGGGAGAAGCTAAGGAAGTCTCCAGAATGACAAATGGAGATCCAAGGATGATGGGAAAAGGGGACAACTGTGGTTCCAGTGGTGAGAGATGCTATGTGGAGTGACAACAAATGGGAACAAATGAGCCACAGAAAGGATAACGAGAGTACAACTGCAAAACAAAAGGGGGAACTTTGCTTGAAACATGCCATCTGAGGAGACTTCATGAATTCTGACATTCTCTGACAGAACCAACATTCATTGGTGGTCCAAGAAAAAGACTTCAGTGGGTGATAGCTGGCAGACTATGAAACTGAAGATAATAATAAGAGCAGTAGCAGTAACAAGAACAGAACAGAAAAGACAGCATGAAAGGTGGATATTATTGCTTCCATGGGATGCAGCTGGTACCCTGTGAATTGGGGGTCCCGGGAGGGGTGCCCAAACAACAAACCAAACCAAGCAAAGATGGGGGAATTAGCTGGAGCACTCTCTTAGCTAACGAGAGGCAGGGTAACTTAGCGGGGATCTTTTACCCTATGTCTACAGCGCCAGGTCAGTGAGCAGTCAGGCAGTTCAAATAGCAATTAAGATTTATTAGACAATTATTAATAAAAACACGAACACACTCCTAACTAGAATAGGAAATAGAGTTTTCGGGGAATGGGTGATACGTCACCAATCCTGCAGTCCTGGGGAAGCCAATGGAGGGTAGAAGGACTCGGCGCAGCAGCTGAGGGGAGCTTGCAGAACGAGGCAGCAGCAAGGCAGGGGAGCAGTCTGAACGCAAGTCCATTGAGCGGGCCGAGGAGCTCTTGGAACTGGGGGTTTTTATCAGGGAAAGAACGACCGTAGGCTAGTCTGGTCTTGGGCGAAAACAATAAGTTTTGGGTTGGAGACAATGCTTCCGAAAGGTCAGAATTTACATGATTGAGTTACGTTCCAAATTGACAATGATATGGCCGGTATGAAAATGCGGCTAGCTGGCAGTTAAGCACTTAGCTCGCCAGGGTGTCCTCTCAGGGCAGAGGGTCTAATGAGGGTGTTTGTTTTGGGAGGTTCCCTAAAGCAGATCTGGCAATCTTTGGCTTGGTTTGGTGTGAGCAGCAAATAGTAGCCATGCCTAGCTTCACGCTTGTTCGGTGGCTTCACAAACACTTGGCTGGTGGCAGAGCAGGGCCGAATTGTGATATCAAAATGATATCTTTGGTTCACCAAAGGCCAGGCCAGTACACAGTGGTAACACAGCCACAGGGTCATCAGAGGCCACTGTTGGGGCTGAAGGCACTTACCCATTCTCTGATCGGCCAAAGCTGGGATGAAACTTCAGCAAAGAATGAGAGACATCTGTAGGTTCTTTGGCACAAGCAACAAAACTTACGCCATGTGAGAAAACCTGCCACAAGTTTCCACATAAAGAAGAAAACTGGGACCAGGACCACATTCCTGCCCAGGGTGAAAAGGAATTCAGAAAGAAGAGGAAAATGCCCACACAGCATTGTCTCTGCCATATTTGTAGTCCAGTCCAAGGAGAAGCTACAGGTGAGACCTTGGGTTCTGAGTCTGTGCTGGCTGGAGATGCATGAGCTGGGCCTTGGGAAGATTTCAGCATGCGTCACAAATGTCTCTGTGCACCCTCTGTGCAGCCACAAGTCAGGAGGAACCTTCAGGGCTCGAGTTCCACCCAGGGCATTTCAGTGGGCCATTCCTCCTGGCACTAGACCCACACTTCTCCATGCTGGTTCACGGATGGCCACCCCATTCTGGGGCTGCCAGAGTTCCTTCTTAGAAAGAGGACCCCTTAGCCAAGGGCCAGAAAGCTTGACCCTCCTAGGGGTGGCAGGTGTCCCTCATTCTCAGAGCTGGCGCCCAACTGGGGTGGGGGCTGAAAAGTTGTTCCTTTTACACAGATACAAAAAAAAAAAATCCCTGTATTTTGGGGTGTAGGCAGAGGTGTGTGATCATGTAGTTTATGAATTTGGGCAGTACTTTAATTTGGAAGAGAAGACATGGCCCCGTTTACTAAAATCAGTGCATCCCTACATACACATCGGGAGTGTGTGCAGTAGAGATAATATTTCAGATCTAGCCCTGTCAAATTTGGGGTTCAGGGGTAACCCTACTGTCACGACAGTTAATTAAAAACATTTACAATATCATTTATAAACATTTGATATCCACCCCATAAAAACAAGATAAAATCAGCTTTAAAATCTAACAATAGAACGAAAAGCACTTTGAAAGAACAAGAAAACAGCATGGTACCTTCTAAGGCCATTTCCGCACTAGCCTGTTACAGTGCTATTATTCCACTTTCAAATTCCTATGGAATCCTGAGGTTTGCAGTTTAGGGAGGGGCCTCAAAGGCCATCCTCAAAGGCCCCTCCCGAAACTGCAAACCCCAGATTCCATAGGATGTTGAAAGTGGAATCATAGCCCTATAACAGGCTAGTGCGGAAATGGCGTAAGAGGCGCTTTCCTCTCTGAGCCCTCCTGACAGGCCAGCCAAATCAAAACAGGCCCTCCCTTGCTAACTGAAGGGTGCCAGTCCAGCCTCTCTTGGAAGGGCGTTCCCAGGCCGAGGAGCAGCCATGGGAAAGGCCTCCTCCTTCTCCTCCTTCTCTCACCGGTTGCCCCCAGATGTACCCATGAAGGTGGTGAGACAGAGGGAAGATCCCTCAGGAGACTTCCAAACTCCTGCAGGTTCCCAGAAGGGAAGAATACAGACACCCTCCTTTAGATAAATTGGACCCAAGCTTAGGGGGCTTCATAGGTCATTCCTAGCACTTTAAATTGTATGAGGGAACAGTCCACTGTTACCCTGTGACTTGGGGGTCCCGGGAGGGGCGCCCAAATAACCAAACCAAACCAAGCAAAGATGGGGAAATTAGCTGGAACATTCTCTTAAGCTAGCGAGAGGCAGGGTAACTTAGCGGGAATCTTTTACCCTGTGTATAGAGGTTCAGGTCAGTGAGCAGTCAGGTAGTTAAAACAGCAACGATAATATTTATTAAAGAGCAGACAAATTATTAAGAAAACACAACCACACAGCTAACTAGAAATAGGAAATGAGAGTTTTGAGGGGAAATGGGTGATATGACACCTTTCTCGTAGTCCTGAAGAAGCCCAGTTGAAGAGAAGAAACTCAGCGTTGCGGCTGAGGGGAGCTCAAAGAACGAAGCGACGGCAAGGCGGAAGGAAACTCCGGAGCGGTCAAAGGAAGTTCTCGGAGCTTGGGGTTTTTATTAGGGAAGGAATGACCGTGGGCTAGTCTAGTCTTGGGCGAAAACAATGAGTTTTGGGCTTGAGACAATGTCTCCAAAAGGTCAGAATTTACATGATTGAGTTACAGTTCAAATTGACAATAGTATGCAGGTGCAGCTTGCCTGGGCGGTGGAGTGTCCAGCTCGCCAGGGTGCCTGCTCGGGGCAGGGGGCTCTTTGTGTTAGCGTGCATCCTTAATGAAGTGTTTGTTTCAGGAGGTCTTCTAAAGCAAGATCTGGCTGTGTCTGGCTTGCTTAGGTGTAAAGAGAAATGATTCAGCATTTAATAGCCATGCCTAGCTCCATGCTTGTTTGGGGGCCTTACAAACACTTGGCTGAGGGTGGCAGAACAGGGCCGAATTGTGATATCAAAATGATATCTAATGTCTACCGAAGCCAGGCCAGTTCACGGTGGAGTTGTTGTAACAAGACAAGTCACAGGCTGTCAGGCTCAGAGGTGGGTGGAGGCAAACATTTCCTGAAGAAACCTGGCCAAGAAAACTTTGTGATTCAGTCGCCAGAAGTCAGGGCTGACCTGAAGGGATGCAGGAATAATAGCATCTTGCCTTAGAATCCTAGAATCCTAGAGCCATCCAGTCCAACCCCGTCCTGCCAGGCAGGAATGTACAATCAATGCACTCCCAACACATGGCCATCTAGCCTTTCTTTAAAAAGCTCGAGAAAAGAAGACTTTGAGTCCTCTTTTCCCCCTGTTTTGAAGATGGGGACAACATTTTCCCTCCTCCAGTCTGCTGGGACTTTTCCTGTTCTCCAGGGATTCTCAAAGATTATTTCCAAAGGTTCTGAGATTCTTGCCAGCGGTTCTGAGCCTGATATTCCAGTATGCCCTCTTTATCTATTCTGTGCTGCATTTCCCTTTGTGGGTTTCACAGACCACATTCACAAACAGAGGCCCACTTTGGCCCACTTTGCCACTTGCAACAGCAGTTTTGTCACCTTTGCCGTACAATGCAAGTGTCAAAGATTTACGTGAGAAAGACAACAGACCTCCCAAAACTTTATGGGAGACCATTTCTCAAATATAAGAAGCAATCAAAGAGGCACTCCCTTTGTTGTGTGGAATATCATCTGCCTGCAAGAGAGCTATGGAAAAAGCAAATAATAACATTGATGAGCAGATTCCCTTAAAGAAAGGGGCAGAGTGGATTTTAGAATTAAAATCTTTAGGTGCTAGAGGACTAAATGAGACTCTTGATCTCCCACTTCTGTAGATTCACCCAGAGCTCTTTCCAGCCCTACACCTCTCTCTCCCTTTTTTCCTTCTCCTCTTTTTTCCCTGACTGACTGCTAACATAAAAACCAAACCAAATCTTAAGAGTCTAGCTCACCTGTTTCTTTTTGTCCAGTAAATGGAATGAGACTCCCAGCTTCAGAAATGCCTGCAGTCAGATTTCAAAATGGTATGGACAGGCTCCAAGCAGGGCACGGACGTTAAGATGACAGTTGTTATGTTTTGTTATGTGTGCTTTATCACACAATTATGTGTTGTCCTTTTCAATTTTAAATTTATGTTCATCTTTATGTTTGCATGTAGCTCCATAAAAATCCCATAAAATACCAGTGATGTATTTAAATCTTTTACTCCAAGTCTCAAGTCAAGTCTCAAGTCCTTGAAGATACTTTCAAGTCAAGTTTCAAGTCTGGGAACCAATTTTATACCCCAACCAAAATTCCAGAATTATTGGATAGAATGAAATAAAGTAAACAATCTAAGCAGAGTCGGCTCTCTACATTTGGAACGTTGCCATCTGTAGCTTTGGAAGTGGGGAATAGGATCCTATCTTACTCCCCATTACTGAAGATTCAAAAGATTTAGAAGGAAGGATCCTTCCTCTTCAAGCCTGTTGCCTAACACATTTGCTGTTCCCCTCTGAGAAAAGCTCCCACACTTTGGACTTGAGAGAGATTGTCATGTGACGAGTAGGCAAAAAGAGATGGAGGCATTGTTCAAAGTCGTAAGGTTTCTGGATGAATGTGTTATGTTACTGAACCAAGGGCATCAAGTCAGTCATTAAAAATATTCAAATCTCGAGTTGAGTTAGTGCATCATTTATGGCCGAGTCAAGTCACTGAAGTGACTTAAGTCCAACTAGAGTCTGAGTCTATTGTCTCGAGTCTACATCCCTGTAAAATACATACACAAAGGCTGAAACACATTGGACTTTCTCTGTTACAAAGCAGCCGTCCCTGGAGCATACATCTCCAGTTATCCCCATGGATCCCCTTGGGCACTCCCCAGCCTCTCTCCCCTCAAAGTATGACAGCCTCCGTTTTGTGATCTCACTTCTAGTGAATGTCCAGCCCCTATTTGGTTCGTTCGTCTTTTTCGTGAGCTAAGGGGTTTGTGGAACTGTCCTCCAGTCCCAAATTGCAAATGAGTGGATTCTCTGCCTGTCCACTCTCTTCCCTCTCTAGCTTTCACTGCTATGCAGAGATATCAGAAATGCAACAGCCTGGATGATTCTGGCTGTGGTATTTAATGCTCTTGAAGGAACACAGCCTTTCTTTTTAAAGTTAATATCTGGTGTCCCCAGGTGTGTCTTACAAAGAAGGAACACTCTACTTTGATGGGTTAACTGTCCCAAATACAGGAGGGCTTTTCCTTGGCAAGTTTCCATCACCTTCTGAGTTGCAAAGAATTCAATAAAGCCTCAGTGAACAGCTTATGCTGCCCTTGCAACAATACTGAAGTTGAACCTTTCTGCACAAATTCTCTCATTCCAACTTTTATCCAGCGGCTAGGAGAGATCTCATATTCCCAGTGATTCAGCTTTTCCCAGGGTGCTCCCCTGAGTCTCTTTTAACTATTTGGCTCAAAGGACCCAAGAAAATATTTACAGAGCAGGTGGCTCAATTTTCCAATTCGGCAATGCTGAGTAAATCACTGACGATCACAGGAGAACGCTAACTATATTTAATATGTAACTGAATGTTTCAGCTGTTTCACGATTTAGGCATTTTAGAGTGTACTGTTTGCTTTTCCATCAAATGTGCCTTTTCATCTGAGGATTTTATTGTCCACTGACAACAACTAAAGACAATTGAATTGATATTTATTGATATGTATTTTATATGCTACTAGAACAAAAACCTGAAAAACAAACAACATGAAGAAAAGCTGGGACAGGGTAGGAATCCGGTGGTCCTCCAGAGTTTGGTAGGACTACAGGTCCCACCTGTTCTAGGCAATGTAGCCAAGGGCAAGGAAAGCTGGGTGGAAGCTGAGCTGGTGGAAATAACCCGCTTCTATCTCTGGAGCCTGTTCTTCCATGATTTCCAACTGCCTCAGGGGCTTCTTTGTCAGTCCAAACTACAGAGGGAATGCCCAGCCATCTCTCTGGGATGCCACCTGCCTCAGTAAGCTCAGCATCCTTGTGGAAGTCAGTCCTGAACCTCTTTGTCTCTTTTACCCCTACTCCTCTCCTTGAGAGCCATCAACAGCAGAGGCTCCTCTGTCTTTCTCCTTCCAGGCAGCCCTCCTTCTCTCCTGGCTGCGCAACCAGATCTCCATCCCCTGCCTCAGGAAGAGTTTCTTCTCCAGGATGGATCCAATGATGGACAGGCGCTCATCGGCTTCCTTGCTGCTGCTGAATGAGATCCTTTGACCTGGGGATCTCAAGAGGGCTTCATCCTTGGAACAAGATGTCCCCAATGGTCTCCCACATCCATCTCGAGGACCAGGGCTTTCCTCTTGCTTGGCCAAGCCTTTGCTGTTGCAGGTCTGGATGCTGTCGCTGTCCCAGTCCCCGACTCTCTCCCACTCGCCCTCTGTGCTGAACTGGGACCGGTTCTCTGCAGGTAGGGCCTGTTCATGGAGGAGATGGTCAGCCTTTTCCTGAGGAGCATTTGGAGGGTTCATGGTTCTGCTCCTGCTCCCTCTGCTGCTGCTCTCAGAGTCTCTCTCAGCCTCCTCGCTTTCTCCTTCAGATTCCAACCAGTCAGATGGGGGGGCTGGCAGTTCATTCTCTGCATCCAAAGAAGAGGCGTCTGGTGAGGGCAGTTGTCCTGATTCTCCGGAGACTTCAGGGCCCTCGCTTGAAGCCTCACCACCTTCTTCGGGAGGTGCCATGCTGCCATGGCCCAGATGTTCTAGAGATGCCTTGCTCCTCTCAAGGGCAGGAGGAAGTTCCAGATCCTGGGATGCCTCCGGTGGGTCCCTGTCAGTCCAGCCCCTCAGCTCTCCAGGATGCCCTTCTGCTAGCACCTCTTGCCTCCCATCACAGAAGGCAGCTGCATACTCCTTCATGGGCCTCACATGTTCCTCACGGTGCTCTTTGGCCCTCCTCTTGTGGAACTCTCTGTTTATTCTTTCCCGGCGCCTCCTGCCTGCCTGTCTGACCAGCCTAACCAGCAGGCCTTCATAAGCAGAGTGTGAGGAGATGATGCAAGGGGGGAGCAGAAAGGACCCCAAGGCTCTGTGGGAGAGGTGAGCATGGAGCAGGCGATTCGCTGATGCTTGGGAAGGCCTGAGGAGATTTTCTGGTGAAGCTTCCTGCTTTCTTGAGACACTGGCATCCAAGATGCTCTTCTCTGGGGACCAACAAGAAGGAAGAATGAGGCCTTCCTGGGCAACTGCTGTGTGGCACCCCCAGGGAGAGCAGGGAGTGTGAGGGATGTTGGGGGATAGAGACACCTTCTGTCCTGCCCATGGGGACCATTCTGATCTCTCAGCAGCAGCAGCAGGAGAGATGTGGCCTGCTGGAAAGGTCAGTGAATAGCAGCTGCTCTGGACCATTCCCTGGAGGCTGCATTCCAGTTGCCGGGAAATCTTCTCTTTGTCCCAAAGCAAACGTTCGATGCGAGTTTTTGGAGACAACTTGGTGCTGCTGTCTGTAGACCTGAATTCCGAGGAGGAGGGGAGCCAATCCTGGCTGGGGCCGGCATCATGCTCATCTTCATTGGGCTGAGTAGTAAGAAGGGAATGAGGCAGGCTTCCATGCCCCCCTGGCTCATGAGGAGCCTCTGAGTCCTCCATTGGGACTGCCTTCTGCAAACGGGTGTGAAGAGCAGATCTTAGCATTGGCTTATCCTGCAACGCTTTTCCTTTAGGGCACGCGCTACCTGCCATGTTCCCATCCATTCTCATCTCCAGGTGGCCTCCTTCCTCTAGAACCTCCCTGGAGGCATGAGGCAGTGGAGAAAAGGGGAGAAGAGGCTTTTCTGTGGACACCCAGGAACCTATTCCTCCACCTGGCTGCACCTGGAGCCACAGTTCGGATCGGTAGGCCAGCGATTTCTTCTGGCAGCCTGCCTCAGGATCTAAGTTTGCTTCTACAGTGGCTTGGACTCTGACTTCTCGAATCGGTTTGGGGCAGCTGGGAGACCTGGGCAGTGAATCAGGCAGAAACGCCCTCAACCACTTGTGGATTCCTTTGGGAATGCCCCACCTGCTGTGGCGTCTGGGCTGGGTGCCTATGTGCTCCTTTGTGTCTTGCCGTGCGCTCTGGCCAAAGACACACCTTTGCTTTGCTGTCCAGTGACTCTGGGGAACACTGCTTATATTCCGTGTCACCTGGAAGTGTTCATTGGCCGCTTGCATCCCATCTTTTCTCAGTGGGAGCTCAGTTGCTGAGGGCTCCTCAGAGACTGTTGCTTCTGCTTCACTATCAGCGGCACTCTCCTCCTCGTCCTCTTCCTCCAGCAAAGGGATGCTGTTGCCTTTCTCTGCAGTAGCTTCTGAACTCTCACCTATCTTGGCTAGTTCTCCCATGGCCTCTGGGTTGCCACCAGCAACAGCTGCTGCTTCCATCTCTTGGCTTCCTGGAATGAGAGTTTTTTCCTCTCTGGTCTGTGAATTCTCACCCACAAAGCTCCTTCCTTCTTCCACCTGGAGACTGGCTGGGGCTGGGGCCCCTGTTGCCTCATCAGGATTAGGCCATTCATCTCCTTCTTCCTGAGTGCTTTCACCAGGGAAAGCCCCTCCCTCTACAACTAGTAGACTCTGACCTTCTGAGGGGCTCTCTTCTCCCATGGTCTGTGGAGTTTGTGGTCTAGAAAATCTCTCTTCATCCATCGTCTGCAGGCTCTGTGACCCTGGAGGAATCTCTTCTTCTGAAGCCTGTGAAGTTGAAGGAACAGGGGTGGTCTCTTCCTCCATGACCCATGGAGTCTGAGATTCAGAGCTCCTATCTTCCTCTGTGGTCTGTACGGTATGTGGTCCAGAGGTGCTGTCTTCCTCCAAGGCCTGTGGACTCTGAGATCCAGGGGTGATCTCTTCTTCTACGAGCTGTGGACTGGATGGAGCAAGACTGATCTCTTCCTCTGTGGCCCGTGGAATTTGTGGACTCTGTGATCCAAAGATGATCTCTTCTTCTGAAGCCCGTGGACTTGAGGGACCAGGGGTGCTCTCTTCTTCTGTGGCCTGTGAACTTGAAAGAACAGGAGTGCTCTCTGTGGCCCACAGATTTTGAGATTCAGAGGTCCTCTCTTCCTCTGTGGCTTGTACAGTCTGTGATCTGGAGGTGCTCTCTTCTTCCATGGCCTGTGAACTCTGAGATCCAGGGGTGATCTCTTCCTCTGCATCCCGCTGACTTGATGGGGCAGGTGTGGTCCCTTCCTCTTCAGCCTGCAGATTCTGTGATCCAGAAATGGTCTCTTCTTCTGTGGCCTGTAGGGCTGATGGATCAGAAGTGGTCTCTGTGGCCTGTGGACCCTGTGGCCTTGGAGGGGTCTCATTTTCTGCTGCTTGTGGACTTGAGAGAGCAAGTGTGGTCTCTTCCATTGTGGCCTGTGGACTCTGTGACCCAGGGGTGGTCTCTCCTTCTATGGCCAATGGACTTGATAGATCAGGGGTGGTCTCTTCCTCTATGGCTGATAAATACTGTGGTCCAGGGGTACCATCTTCCTCTGTAGCCCATGGACTCGATGGTCCAGGGGTGCTCCCTCCTCCTATTGCCTGTGGGTTCTCTGACCTAGAGGTCTGTACTGTCTCTGCACCCAGGGTCCTTTCTTTTCCTGTGGGATGTGAACTATGTAGCCCATGGGAGCACTCTTTCTTGTCCACTTGCGGGATCTGTGGCTCAGAGGTACTCCCTTCCCCTGTCACCCATGGGCTCTGTGACTTAGAGGTGCTGACCTCTGCAGTATCTGCTCCATGGCTTTTCTTTCCCTCTATGGCCCATGGGCTCTCTAGCCCTGGGGTACTCTCTTCCTCTGACACCTGTGGGGTGTGTGGTTCAACAGTGTTCTCTTCCTCCATGATCTGTGCAGACTGTGGCTCAGGGGTACTTTCTCCTTCTCTAGCATGGAAAGTCTTTGGCCCATGGGTATTTTCTTCTTGATCCATGCCCAGTGGACTCTGTGGTCTGGGAGCACTCATCACCACTACAGGCTGTGGGGTCTCATAGATGAGGCATTCTCCTTTCATTGCCTGACAGACCTCCCCAGCAATCTCCCGTTCTGTAGCCTCTGGGCTTTCCCTGAGCTTATATATCCCGTCCTCTATGAAAGATGGCCTCTTGTCACCTCTGCTCACTTCTTCTCTGGACTGGGGTCTCCCTCCAATGTCCTCCATGCCAGGTGGGCTCTCCTCAGCAACAAAGGAAGCCTTTTCCCCCAGGGGGCTCATTAGGACAATGCTCATTCCTTCTGCAGCCAGTAGGACCCCAGGAGCAACATCCACTCCCAGTGGTGATGCTCCCAAGCTCCTGAAAGCCATGTCTTCATACACTGTGCTTCCATCGGTAGGGGCCTGTGGTACCTCACTAGCTGTTTCTCCCGTGGGGGCCTGCAGACCAGCCACACTTGCTTCTTCTGTGGCCAGTGGCCTCATCTCACCAGTAACGGCTACTTCTTCAGGGGAACTCTCTGTACTCAACCTCACTCCCTTGATGTTTTGTGGGCCTGTGGCTTGTGGGGTCTGTGAATCAGTGGCACTCACTTTCTCTGTCAGCTTTGAGGTTTCCTCAACCCCTTCCTCTGTGACCTCTTGGTCTTCTTCTGCAAATGGATACCCACTTGGGGCACTGCCTTTCTTGGATCTCTCATTGGTGATTTCCTGAGGTGTCTCTGTGCTGATCTGGGATTTAAGAGGTGGTGGACAGAATGCAGCCAAGGAGTTCTGTATAATTAATGGTAGGCCCCAGTGACGGCAAATCTTCTTGCGTAAGATATGGAACTCCAGAAGCTCCCGGGCCCCGTTTTGGGAAAGTAAGGGATCCATCAACTTGCTGTCTGTGGCCATGGTCCTGTAGACCTTTCTTCTTGGCTTATCCCTTGCCCTCTCTCCATCCAGGACCATGTGATCCGGGTCTATCCCTCTGGCAACCATTTTGGCCATGGGCTGGGCTCTGCCTTTCAGGTCTCTTGTATATAAGGATTCAACACGCTCACCAGGCAGCCCCCAGAGAGACTTCAGGTATTTGTGCCTGATGTTCATATCCACCCTATCTATTACGTTCTCTTCCACGAAGGGCAGAAATGTGCTTCTGGGCTTCACCTGAGCGCAAAGAGGAAGAACCTGAGGAGGAGGGTCAGCAAGCACGACTCTTTTAACCTCCTTTTCCTGAAGTAAAGTCTCTCTTTGTGGTGCCATTTCTACCTTGTGTCTCTGAGTGTGGATGCTCCCTCCCATAGATTTTACAGACCCGACTTCTTCCTGGTAGGGCAGCTGTCTTCGTGTGGCTGGGGCAGGAGGAGAGAATGCTCGCAGAGAGTCCCAGATTCTCTTTGAGAGGCCCCACTGTCGGTGAATTACCATCTTCTTCACACTTGCCTCCAGGTTGTCTCGTACGGGGGCAGAGAGAAAACACAGTCTCTTGATCTGGATTCTAATTTCCTGACCTCTCCCCTGTGGTTGACATGTTGGCATTGATACCAGCAGAGAGGGTGCGAAGGCCTGAACAGACCTTTGTATGGCAGGAGGAAGACTCCATTGGTGCTGAAGTCTCTTCTTCTTGATATGGCCTTCTAGTTTCTCTTTTTCCTCAGCCTGGAGAAATGGGGTGTCCACCTCCTGGAAATGATCTCTCTCCTTATGCTTTGCACTTCTTCTCTCTGGGGAGAAGCCATATGATATCCCTTTCCATCTCAGGCCTGTTTGCTCCCTTTTCCCCAAAAAATCATCCTCTGCAAATTCTTTAATGGAAGAAAGGGGGACCCTCACTGGACAGACTGGTGGAAGGAAGATCTTCAAGGAACCGAGGACTGGCCTAGGTAACCACCACAAGTGCTGCAGCTTCCGCCTTTGTATATGTTGCTCCAAGCGGTTCCTAGTGACTGGGGGAAGAAAAAATAGCTCTTCCTCCAGAATATGAACCTTCACCTTGTCCTTTTTATGCTTGGCCCATGAAGGAGCTTTTTGCATGAAGCCCTCAAGAGACCTCTGGACGAGGACTGGTAAGCCCCACGCATGATGGATCCTCTTCTTCTTCACATTCAGTTCTAGGGCTTCTCTGTCCACTTCCTGGAGGAAGGGTGTTTGCATATCCAAGAACTCAACGTCCACCTGCCTGTACTTGTAGAACTGGGTGGGCAACCTAGGCACCATTCCAGCAAGCCCCTCCACGTATCTTGTTCCCAGATTCCACAGGGAAGCAAAGTGATGACTCCGGACAGCCAATTCAATCCAGCCCATCTCTTCTGAGGATGCAACAGTCAGAGCAGTGCTACGGGGCTGCAAATGTCCACAGCCAGGAAGGACGAGCTTTGGAAGGGGTTGTCCAGCCAAAGGATGCTCACGTTCCCAAGAGGCCCTAGCAATAGTTGGGGGAATAGCAAACTGGACCTCTGTGTGTTTCTTAGCTAGGTGATGCTGCATCTTCCTCAAGATCCTAGGGTCCAGTGCACTCTCTGCTCTGCTCCTTCTCCTCATCTCCCACTCAGTGTTTGTTGTGCCAATTGGCCAATTCACTGGGATTGTCCCAAGGCTGATCTCCTTGAGGACGCTCCTACAGATCTGGTCAGTAGAAGGGCAGGGTGCTCTTGGCACATGGAAATCAGCTGCACTACCTGGAGAAAGCAGGCGAAGGGACTGCACCACCCTCTTGGGCAACCCCCACTGTCGCTGGATGGTCCTCCTGTGAATGTGAAACTCTAAATGGTGGAAGATGTTTTGGGGAAGGAAGGATGCCTCCTCTTGAAGGATATGGACTTTGATGTTGGTCTTCTCATAAGGCAGCAATCGGGGAGACTCTTGAACAAAGGCTGTCAGTGACCCCTGGACAAGAACTGGTAAGCCCCATGCATGCTGGATCCTCTTTTTTGTCACATGAGCTTCTAACGCTTCCTTTTCATCCTCTGGGAGGAAGAATATTTCTGCCTCTGAGAACTGAACGTGGGTCCATCTAGGCCTTTGAGACTCAGAGGCTGATTTGGGCTCCACTTTCATCCCACTCAGAGCCTCCACGTAGTGGGTCCCCAGGCCCCAGAGGGATGCCAAATGGCTGCACTTAATGGCTATTTCAATCTGATCCGCTTCCCTTGAATGGAGAAAGGGAACAGAAGAAGTGCGGAGCTGCTGCAGCATAACACCCGGAGGGATCACTCTGGGGAGGGGCTGCCTCAAAGGGAGAGGCATTTGCCTCCAGGAGCGGCAGACAACATCTGGAACAGCTTCCAGCTGCATCTCAATGTACTTCTTAGCCAAGCACACCTGAATTCTATCCATGAACTTGGGCTCCAAGGTAGAGAGAAGGTTCATCTCAGTTCTACGAAGATAGGAGAGCTCAGAATTCATTCCATGGCCAGGACACAGGGGGGAGACCCTCCCATACATACTCCTCTTGATTTCAGGGGGACTTGTCACAAACTCAGGGCAGAGAACCCTGATGGATTCCAGGACCCTCCTGGGCAGCTTCCACTGCCGCTGTAGCTTCATCCTCTCAAGATGGAACTCCAAGTGGTTGCGGGCACTTTGTGGAAGGAATGAGGAGTCTTGCTGCAGTACATGGACATACATATGAATCTTTGTGGGGCTGATTAGTGTGGGGGCCCTTTGCATGAAGCCCCTCAGAGATTTCAGAATGAGACCTGGGGAGCCCCATTCATGCTCCAGCCTCTTCTTCTTCATGTGGAGTTCTAAAACCTCTCTGAGCTGTTCTTGGAGGAACTGGGTCTGCTCTTCTGAGAATTCAACAGCAATGTCTGCATTTCTTACAGGCCTGGGGGGCAGCCAGCACTGCACTGGGAAGCATGGCTGAGGAGGAGATGCCCTGGTCCTTCTTCTAACATCCAGCTCTTCTGAGAGTTCCCTGCAGCTGTTTTTGTGAGGTAGAAGATGAGGCCTTGGAGGGTTCTCCCCCATGACTTCTGCCTCAAATGGCAACCTTAGATGCCTCAGGGACTGGAGGATCTTCTTGGGCAGACCCCACTGCTGGCAGTGCCTCATCCTTTGTATATGTTGCTCCAGAAGATTGCAGACACCAGCAGGGAGGAAGGAGAGGTCCTCTGCCCTTACCTGGATTTGTGCCCTGGTCTTTTGTACGGGCTGCATGGAAGGACCCCCATGCATGAATCCTGCAAGTGACCTCTCCACAAGACCAGGCAGGCCCCATTCATGGTGGAGCCTCTTCTTCTTGAGGTGGAGTTCTAAAGCCTCCCGGTCCACATCTGAGAGGAATAATGCCTCTGCTTCTGAGAAGAAGCCAAAGCCTTTCCCTCTCTCCTTGTATGGTTGGGGGGCTGCCCTGGACATCCCACCATCAGCTGTCTCTAAGAAGCCTAGACTCAGCTCCCACAGTGATTTCTGCTGGCTTGACTGCAGGACCAGCTCGGTCTGTTCCCCTCCCTCTTTCTCTGCAGAGGGCACCCAAGAGGTGTATGGACGTTGCCAGCTGGCTGTGGGCTCCATCTGCATCATCTTCAGAGATTCTAGCATCCTCCTGGGCAAATCCCACTGGTGTGTCTGCTTCAGCCTCTGAATATGGAGCTCCAGGTAATTGCAAAGGTCTGGGGAAGAAATAGCTCCTGAGTTAGGATGTGTAGAGAAACCACAGTCCTTTGGGGGGCATGCAGGGTGGGTGCTCTTTCTATGAAGCCCTTGAGCGACCTCTGGATAAGGACTGGGAAGCCCCACTCATGCTCCAGCCTCTTCCTCCGGGTGTGAAGCTCCAGGGCTTCTCTTTCCTGCTCCTGGAGGAATGGCATCTCCACTTCTGAGAACGACACGTCCTCCACCCTCCTGGGCCTGGGGGGGTGCAAGAAGGAGGTGGTGTGAGGCATCATGCTGAGCAGAGCTTCCGTGTAATGGGTGCCCAGCCCCCAGAGGGACATCAGATAGTTGCGTTGTATGGTCAGCTCAATGTGCTCCATGTCTTCCAGGCGCTGAAAAGGCAGGAAGTGGCTGCGTGGTTTGGGGCATCTCTGGCCAGGGAGGATCATTTGGGGCAGAGACTGTCTCGATGGGAGCAATGAACATTGCCAAGAGTGTCTGGCCAAGGCAGGGGAAGCTCCCAGCTGAACCTCCACACATTTCTTTTCAAAGTGAAGTATCATATTCTCCAGGGCTTCAGGCCGCAGTGTGAGGAGCACCCGAGGGTGACACAGAGAGGATGCTGCTGTCATTCTCACCTTCCTTATCCCATGCTCCATATCCCCAACCCCACCCACCATCTCTGGGCAAAGCAGTCGAAGGGACTCAAGGATTCTTCTGGGCAAGTGCCATTGCTGGAGAATGGCTCTTTTCAGGACATTCCTCTCTAGCTGTCGTATGGAGACATCACTGAGGAAGGAGAGCTGAGCAGGGAGGATGGTCACCTCCAGGTGTCCAGGTCTCTGTGCACGAGGGGCCTCTGGAAAAAAACACCACAAGGAACTCCGGACAAGAGCAGGGAGCCCCCACAAGTGCTGCAGCTTCTTCCTTCTGACATGCCACTCAAGCTCCACCTGGGTTTGCTGGCTAATGAATGGGATCTCTGTTGAGGCAAACTCAAACCTGGTGCCCTTAAGGGTTAAGGAAGGAGTGGGTCCTTGAAACTTGACATCCACAAACAGATAAGAGAGGGACTTTTGATAGAGGGTGGTCAGACCCCACCTGAAAGCCAAGTCTTTGTGGATGAGGTTGAGTTCAATATGGCCCAGGACTCCCTGCTCCACAAAGGGGAGCTGTTGGGGTCGCAGCTGCTGGACTTTCAGCCCACGTGGGACCACTTTAGGAAGGCCGTGGTGCTCCCTGACCTGGCCAGAAGTTGCTGGAGACATATCAAATGCAGCACCTGCTAGTTCCAGATGGATCTCAAGGGCCTTTTTGGCCACATGTCGTTGCAGCATAGGATGTTGTTTGAGTTCTGGACATTGCCCCCACAAGAGATCTAGCACCCCAACAGAAGGCGCTATCCTCCCAATTATTTTCCTTTGGAGAGAGGTTGAGGTGTTCTTTCTCTCTCTAGACTCCTTGCTGATGGTGGGGGAGCCTGGCATGAAGTGATGGAGAGACTCCATTACCCGCTGGGGAACCCCCACCTCCTCTCCACAATCTTCCTCCTGATGTGGTTGTCCAGATGCCTTGCAGTTTCCATGCTGATGAAAGACAGGGAGCTGTTGAAGAACACCTCCACATTCAGGTGGAAACATGGCACAGGGGCACAATGGGAAGCAGTCAGTGGTGCATCTAGCAGGAAGCTCTTCATGGATCGTTGCACAAGCCCAGGCTGTCCCCACTGGTGCTGGACTTTCTTTCGGATGATGTGGGACTCCAAGAGCTGGCATGCAGTGTGGGGCAGAAATGGTGTTTCTACACCTCTGAACTCAATGGTGGGGTGCATCTGAGGTGGAGCAACTGGTGGTGGTTCAAGAGGACTGGGTACCATCTTGGACAGGGACTGAGTGTACAAGGTAGGGAGGTTCCACAAGATCTGGATGGACTTGCACTTTAGGTTCATGTCCACAGAGTCAGCCTTCCTCCGGAGACTGAGGCTCGGTCCAGTGCGCCACTGTGGGTAAATCTTGTGTCGTGGGATCAGTTTAGGTAGGAACAGCTTCTCCTCCTTTTCTGGGACAGTGACTTTCTGGGAGGTCACCACTGGTTTAGGAAAGGCTTCTTGTCCAACCTGGAGTGACTTCTTCCCAATGTGAATGTGGAGTTTGGCTTTGAATGGGAGGGGGAACTTTACGGCCCTGTCCCTGGTTGCTGTGGAAGCATGGTGGAACACGTGCTGGGAAGTCTTTCCTGTCCTATGACCCTTTACTCCCAAGAGGCCCTCCTTTGTGGACCCAGAGGTTGCCATCCTGTCCCGAGAGGGCTGAGTACCCAATTCCATGTGCCCAAGAACCTCTTGGACTTTCCTAGGCAGCCCCCAGCGCCGGAGGTAGACCATCTTCTTCACATGTTCCTCCAGTGTCCTCCTGACAGCCACGCTCCTGAAGGGGAGCACTCGAGGCCTCGTTATCACCACAACTTCCCTTTCTGGAGGCCACCGAAATGTGGGATTTGGAGCAGGCGGCAAAAAGGTTCTGAGTGATTTGAGGAGGAGGACAGAAGGCAGCCCCATTTTGTGCTGGACAATCTTCACCAGCAGGTGCCTTTCCATGGTTGTACGCACAGCATCTGACAGAAAAGGAGTGTCTCTGGCAGCGAAAACAGGCCCCTGGGACCTGCTAGTTCCAGAGGAGCTCACAGATGAGGCATTTGGGGATGAAGAGAAGAAATACTGCCTTCGCGTGGGAAGGAAATCTGTGTCTGAAGACTCCTGGTTCTCAGAGGAAGATGCCTCGCTCTCACTCAGAGAAGAGCTTTCCCCTTGGCCATGCTGGTGATGGAGGGCTTGATGGTGCCTCTTAAGCATTTGTTCCCTCTGGCTGCGTGTGGGCGATGCTGACAGGCTGGAACAGAAGCCATCTTCTGTGCAGCTAGCGACTGACAGCATGGATTCGCTGGAAGAGGAGTTGAAGAGCTCTTCCTTTCCACCTTCTCCATGGTGGCCAGCCAAGCTGTCTCTCCTTCCTTTCCCATGGCAGGTGGACTGGGAGGTGAGGGCCCCACAGGAACACTCCTCACTTCCTCTGAAGGCAGCAGCAGTCTGCTGAGTGGGCTGGAGCACCTGCTCTTTCTGTTCCTCACCCCTGGGATGGGGCCCCCACTGTGGGGAGGAAGAGGCTGCTTCTGGGCCCAGAGGGACATGGCCACAGGCAGGGCCAGGCTCACTGTTGCTTCGTGGAAAGGAGGCACCATTCCTCAGAGCAGAAATGCACGGCAAGCTGGAGCACTCAGCATGGGAGGGGTTGGGGAGAAATGGGTTTTGGAAGGAAGAAAACTCATGGCTTGATTTTTGGATGAGCCCCATTTTCTCAGCCTCTATGGCTGTCTCTTTGCATATCAGACAGGCTGCGTTGCCACAAAACAACCTGCGAATGGAGGCACTGTGGTCGATCCCATCCCAGGATGGGCAAAGCGATCTCTCTCCCTCCCAGATATGGGTACCTGGAAGAGAAGGGAAGACAGGATCTCAGAAAAGGTGCTCCTTTTGGGCTGAATGTGTTACAGCATATTGATTTTGCTTTGGAAAAATCTTTGGCATTTCTAGACAGGCAGGTTCTTTCAAATAATACCCCACTTATGTGTAATCTACCAGTCAGTCAGTGGTGTTGGATCCTGCATGCTTTGGCTGTTGTAAAAGGAATCATACTCCAAGGTCAAAGAAGGAAACATTCACCAGCTACTACTCTATGGTTAGAAGATCTCACTGTTTTAGCTATTCCTGAATGAGTATCTTTCAGACCTCAACTTTGAGAAACTGTATTTTTGAAATAGGGGCCTAAATCCTATTGTTGGCCCTGACTAGAGTAGAGCCATTGAATCAGCATGGGATTTACCTGTATGTTAAGTCCCCATTCAACAATTGATTGAGTGGGTCTACTTTACTTGGAAGCAACCATGGTCAGCTAACAGGAAATAAAATCATTCATTCAATGGGTATGCCTAGCCCTCCTTCATATCTTATGTATTGCTGTTTCCTACTCTCTTTTCTCTCCCTCCTCTATCTCTCTTTCTCTCTTTTACTTTGTTAGTTTCTTTTAAGAATCCAATGAAATCTTTTTTTTTAAATAGACCTTTCTTCCATGGTGCAAAGAATCACAGAAAACAAGAAACATAAAGTTGGAAGAGACCACCTAGTCCAACCAGACAGAAATAGGCAACTAAAGCCCTTCTGATAGGTGCCCCCTAAGCCCTGCTTAAAGAGCCCAAAGAAGGAGAGACAGAAGGAGAGCCCATCAGCCTGCTTCTGAAGTAGTCTCTTTCTTGTCCTTTGCATCCATCAGTTTGTGTTCTAGTCTCCAGAGCACCAGAACGCAGACCTCCATGATCTATATAACATCAGATATTTAAAACGTCATATCTGTCTTATCACCTCTCATTCTTCTCTCCTCCAAGGGAGACATGTTCAGCTCCCTCAGCCAGTCCTGATAAGACTTGAGGGTTTCCTGACCTTTTACCATCCTGATGATCATTTTGATGAGGATGATAATGAGCAGAATGCTTAACAAAACAAAGCAACAAGCCCGAGCCCAGAAAGAGCAGGTGCAGGAGTCTAGGTCCATCTTTGCAACCCTGAACTGAAGATTGGAATCTCTCCAAGGAAAGACTGAGTTCTTCTGAACAATGCTGCTTGTTCCAAAGTGCTCCAGAGAAGCATTCTCAAAGGCATCACAAAGGAGCAGTTCTCCCTGCCTTTCTAGAACCAATAAACAAACTTTGGAACCAACCCTCCGCTCTCTTCCAGCTTCAGTTTCTGCAGCCAGTTCAAATTTAACTGTTTTTCACATGATGGGGGAAATTCACATCCAGCATCCCTGTTATGCTTCACGCAGTTGTTGTGGTAGCACACATTTCGGATGCCAAATGTTTGCCCTGTTGCAGTAAACCTCACATCGGTGACCAGCCAAATCAATCTGGTATGTTTACTGGACATTTACATTGCAGAAGAGAGTCTTGGCCCGGGTCTCCTGAGTGGGCAATTTTCTGTCCCCCAACCTGTTTCAGGCCAACAGGGCATGAGGGGTGTTTCAAAATTTAAAAAAACAAAAAAGAACATTTGGTGTTAGGATTGACAAAAGAGAGGGGACAGGGATGCCTGTGGGGCTCACCAGAGAAGGGGTGGCCACAGACCCTCCATCACTTCACATGTGAAATCTGAGACACAAGTGGCCTAGCAACCTCAGACTGTGGTCAAGGTGGGCAAAGGTGTCAGGGTCAGGGACCCGGGTGGTGAGCCAGCCCAGAGAAGGGAGTGAGAGAGAGCAGAGTCAAGCCGGAACGTGTCAAAGCAGGGAATTAACCAGAGAAAGTCCATTTACCAAAGCCAGAACAACAAGCAAAGCCGAAGTCAGAGTCCAAAATCCAGGGGTTAGGAGCCGAGAACACAATGCAAGGTATCAGGAGCCGGGTGCTGGAAGCAAGTAACAAGGAAGGAGAGAGCTTGTAGAAGGTTTGCCACAAGCAAAGGAAAGCTTCCAAGCAGGCAGGTAATATAGCCCAAGGCACAGGTGCGGCCAGTCACCGCGTCTTAAATTTAATCAAGGAAGCCTCCTTTTGCTCAGCTCTCTTAAGTCTCCGCTTTGATTGTGGGCTGACTGAAGCAGGCGCAAAAGTATCTTCAGGATCACTGCCAGATCCCTGTTCCTCTAAAGGAGCAGGCAGAGGAACATCTGAGCCTGCTGGGTCCACGGCAGGAGGGGGAGCTCTTGAGCTGCAGGACTCATCTCCCGCCTGAGCAACAGGGACCAAGAGCTGTTGCTCGTCATCAGCAGCTTCATTGGCAGCTTTGCCAGGAGCTTCAACCATCACAAAAGGTAGTAAAGAGAAAGAATAGACAACCCAGGAGGGGGTGCAAGAGTTTGCTTTTGCCTGAGCCTCCTGGGAAGGACAAGACTCTGCCCCCTCCTCACCTTCTTCCCCACAGCTGAGTTCTTTGAGTACAAACTGCTGTTGTGCTTTGAACTCAGTCCTCAGTAGCTGACGGAAACGGAGGACAAAGGGGGAAAGAGAGAGGAGAGAGACGGGAGCTTCTTAAAAGCAACTGAAACAGGGACTGCGGCCGTCCCTTCCAGATCGGGGCAGCTGGAGGATATGATGTTGTTCTTGCTGCTGCTGTTGTTATTTTATAACACAGTCAAGACTGTGCACACCATAGCCTCTGTCACGCAGGCTTAATGTGACTCTACACTCATGTAGTTCTAGGGACAGTTCAGTGTGGTGTAGCTCAGTGGGTGAGCCTGTGCTTTGGCTAGAGAAAGCCCAAAATTCAATTTCTAGCACTTTTGCCAGGCAAAGTTGGAAAAACCCTTACCTGAAACTGTGGACTGCCATGGCGGCCAGTCAGAGCTGGGAATACTGCGCTAGAGAAACCAGTGATCTGGGGGCAAGAAAGACAGTGAAAGGCCTGTAAACCAAGCCTTTGGGGAACAGCTTATAGAGTTTGGTACGTTTTGTTTAGAATCATAGAATCATAGAGTTGGAAGAGACCGCAGGGGCCATCCAGTCCAACCCCCCTGCTATGCAGAAGCACCCATCAAAGCATTCCCAACAGATGGCTATCCAGCCTCTGCTTAAAAACCTCCAAAGAAGGAGACTCCACCACACTCCCAGGCAGCAGCATATTCCACTGCCAGACAGCTCTGACTATCAGGAAGTTCTTCCTGAGGTTCAAGTGGAATCTCTTTTCCTGCAGCTTGAATCCATTGCTCCTTGTCCTGGTCTCTGGAGTGGTAAAGAACAAGCCTGCTCCCTCCTCAACATGACATCCCTTCAAATATTTAAACATGGCTATCATGTCCCCTCTTAATCTTCTCTTCTCCAGACTAAACATACCCAGCTCCCTAAGCCGCTCTTCATAGAGCACGGCTTCCAGACCCTTCACCATTTTGGTTGCCTCCTCTGGACACGCTCCAGCTTGTCAATATCCTTCTTGAAATGAGGTGCCCAGAACTGGACACAGGATTCCCTATGAGGTCTAACCAAAGCAGAATAGAGTGGTATCATTACCTCCCTCGATCTAGATGCCATACTCCTATTGATGCAACTAAGAATCGCATTGGCTTTCTTGGAGAAAAGGATCAGGAGGTTTAGAGGAGAAAAAATCAGGAGGTGTCATGACAGAGCAGCCATCATGTGGAAGGATGAAAAGAGCTTGTTTTCTGCTGCTCCAGGAACTCGCAGAACACAACCCAATGGATTTCAACTGCAGTGAAGAGCGATTCTGCCTGAACATGACAAAGAACTTCCTGATGAAAAGAGACATTTGGCAGCAGGTGAGGGATTCTCCTTCCTTGGAAGTTTCTTAGTGGAGGACAGATGGCCACTGCCCAGGGATGCTGGATGTGCAGATTACACTGATTTGTGCAGAAGATTGTTTCTAAACAAAATGGCTTGCATGTGAACAAGTTTTTTGGCACAAACAATTTTTTTCATACAAAAGTCTCAAGGTGTGAAAAAAGGTGCAAAATCTCTTGTAACTCCACCCAGTGTGCAGAGAACATTTAAGATCATTCCTTCTTGTAAGCACAGTGGACTAAATGAAGATTTAATCCCTCACATGTGTTGGTTAGTTTGCATTTTGAGTGTTTCTTGTGTTTGTGGGGTGGGGAGACAGAGAATACCTATCGTGTGATCTGTTTCCCTGGGGAAACTTCCAAGGCCAGTAGCAATGATCCCATGACCAGTGAACAGGCCACCAATTGCCAGGAAAATGAATTCCTTCAAACCCCAACCCCAATACTTCAGGAGGATTTATGACCAGGAAGTGAGGCTCTCTTTCAACAGAGTATCGCCTGCCATGCACCCTTCTTGGCCACTTGGTGGCAGCAATGGATGGCACGAAGGTCCCCAAGATATGCTCTACTACAGCAAGAGACCCACCTGGACCTCCTGATGAGAAGCAAAGTAGGCGCTCTGGCCAGGAACAGGAGGGGTGATCAGGTTGGTCTTTGCAAGACAGTTTGTGTCACAGCTGGAGCAGGGCCTGTATTGGCTGCAGATTCTACAGTGTACAACAGCATTCCATCAAATTGTATTTATTCAATTTATATCCTGCCTTTGTTCTTATGCAGGACCCAAGGCAGTCCAGATAAATATAAATCTATATGTCTTAAGGGTTCTGCTAAATTCCCCTTTTATAATCCAACACACACATACCCTATTTTTTCTTTTTAAATACCGGTTTAGGTGCAAGTGGGATGAGGAGGAAGCAAAGCAACAGTCTCTGAGTTGCTCTGGCAGCAAACCTTCCCTCTCACAGAGCTTGGGAAAGTTACAGTTTTGGATTACAGTCCCCTGAATCCTCCAGTCAACCATCTCCTGTGACCGTGATGGTTGCTGGATTCCAGGAGCAATAACCCTAAATGCTGTTTTTTCCAAGCCCTTCTTCTCACCGTTTTCATTCCACTGCTCGATCCACTTGCAAAAGGTCTCCTGTAATGGTCTGGAGTTTCTAACTCCCATGTTTCTGCCTGGGGTGCAATATGCTCATGCCCGGCACAGAAGAGCTTTCCTCAATTAAAGGACAGCTCTCACGCTAGCGCTTGGCTGCTGCAAATTCAGATCTCAGACCCTACCTCAGTTAGAGCTGAGGGTATAGAGTAGGGGTGGGGACATTGCAGTTTGTGGGCCTTTGCACCCCCAACTCAAGTTTTGAGGGCCCCACTAGCATCCCCCCTCCCTGTGGCACTATCTCACCACTGCAACGAGGTGGGTGATTAGGCTGTGGAGCTTGGACTTTTAAAAAGGATGCAAGTGGCTGAAATTCTGCAGCAAGAGGCGGGACACAGATTGTGTGAATGATGATGGTGATGATGATGATGATGATAATGCCAACAACACTTATTTATAACGCCCATTACATCAAAGGGTGGAACATCAACATATGCAATCAAGGACAAAGACAATAAAACAAACTCTACAACAATACATGGAATGAAATCCGCAACACCCCACCAGTCGCTACCCATGTCAGCACCTTAAACACAGCTCAATGGCTATTGTACACATTATGTTTGTTATTGTTGTGTGTTTGCCAGTCCTTTCTGTCACAGGGTTTTCCTGGCAAGATTTGTTTTCCTCTGAGGCTGAGAGTGTCTTCCTCTGTCTTTCCATTGTCTTCCTCTGAGGCTGAGAGTGTGACTTGCTCCAGGTCACCCAGTGGGTTTCCATGACCGAGCAGGAATTTGACCCCTGATTTCCAGAGTCATAGGCCATTTCTGCCATTCATGTCACAGCCCTTGCTTTGGGCCCTTCCCTTGGAGTGGAGAAACAGAAGAAGCTTCAGACAAATTACAGAGTGGGAAAGCCAGGCTAATGAAACTACAAAAGCAGCCCTTTGGTTTTCCGCAATGGAAACCCTTCTGAGACCCCCCTTGGCTTGGAAGATTCTCCAAGCCCTGGAGAGTTCATGTGATTTAAAGCATCACTTCTCAGACCCATAGAGACTAGAAACTTGTGTGGTGGTTGCTTTTAAAACCTACTGCATCTAAATTACATGGGCTACCTGGTGTGTGCATGTGTGTACCTATTTACTGGAGCAAGGATCTGTGTGTGAGCCGGGGGCAGCTGGTGTCTTCATTGCCACTGGCTGCAGTGAATCCACTCTGACGTCTAGTCTGAACTTTTAAGGAGCACCCAAGGGTGGAACTTACTTGGAGGCACAGTGCAGCTCTTTGGTTGGCTCTTCTGTGATTGCCATTGTTTTAAGCTAAATTTATGTAAAGTTTTGTTCATCCCACTGCCTTCACAAGCACGATGAGTGGGGATATAAGAAAAGAGCTTCTCTGTGGTTGTTCTAAGGCTCTGGAGCTCCCTTCCTTGTTGCCCGACCTTGCTGCCCTTGAACATTTCCACACTAGACTGTTATAGTGCTATTATTCCACTTTCAACATCCTATGGAATCCTGGAGTTTGCAGTTTAGGGAGGGGCCTTAAACTGCAAACCCCAGGATTCCACAAAGAAATAAGAGTGGAATAATAGCAGTCTAGTGTGGAAATGGCCATAGACCATCGTTCAAGCCACTGTACCAATTTGGCTCATGACTGAGCTCACACATCAGGGTTGTTTAGCATGAACCTCTGACAGCAGAATAAGGCATGGATTGTGCTCTGCAATCCTTTTCTTGAATGGCAACGTTGAGCAATTGAGTGAACACCTAAATGTGCAACTCAGCATACAAGCAAAAATTTCAATGAATGTATAACATCCACAAAACATATGCATGTCTGTTACCGCAAAACTGCTGTTCCCTGAACTGTATGCCAATAAACAACTCAGAAATCTTTGAATGAAGTCAGAAGGAAGTTTTATTTTACAACTGGGCCAAGCAAGGTCAGCCCTGAACACATTTTCCATTTGAAATTTATACATTCCTTGTCTTTTCAAAAATACACATTAACATTTCTCATTGATTGAAGTCACACAGGCACACTAGTTACATGTTGCCTAATCTCTCAAAAACTCTATGGTTTGCTTATCAACGCCCCAAAGAGATACATTTATCTGAGCTGGAGGTTTGCTTTTAACTCTAAGGCCATTTCTGCACCAGGCCGTTATAGTGCGATGGTTCCACTTGCAACATCCTATGGAATCCTGGGGTTTGCAGTTTCGGGAGGGGCCCTCCTGAAACTGCAAACCCCAGGATTCCATAGGATGTTGCAAGTGGAATCATCGCACTATAACGGCCTAGTGCGGAAATGACCTAAGATTGCCAAAGGTCGCCTCTACCGTTCTCTTATCTCTTAGCTCTGTTTCTGTTGCATAGTAACTTGTGTTTTCCCTCTGGTGTCTCTTTTCTTCTCCTGCTAGCAGTCATATATTTGCCTTTTACACATTTTCCATCTGCTGATTTCCCAGATATTCTTTCAACTACTTAAAATAACTTCCTTTACCATAGGCTATGTCATCACGTCCACGGACATGTTGGAAACACCAGCAGCTCTGCCCCCACAACCCTGAGCTGAAGACACATGTTCCGCATCAGATAAAAATGCCCAACTGCTTCTATAAGGGAACTTACACATGTGTAAGACACCCACAGGACTCTGGCTGTGACGTTGCTCCAAAATGTGGGGAAATTGTGCCTGTCTGAAAAAGAAATCCGTTGCAAAGCCCACTAATGTGTGTTTATGCATGTGCAGAAAGCATAGTAACAATTCCTGTTGTTAAAAAGACTTTGCCTTGGTCTTAAATCCCTGGTAGGGGAAAAATAGCCTCTAGCCGGTTTTGGAGAGGCAAAAAGATTTTGAACTCTGGAGGTTCCAGCAGGCCAACAAAAGGGGTCCTATTCACCTTGCAGGCCACCCTTTGCCCACCTAGGACTAGCTCGTGAAGTCACACAGCAGTTCTTCTAAAAGAACAACTTGGAATGGAAGGAAAGGAAAGGAAAGGAAAGGAAAGGAAAGGAAAGGAAAGGAAAGGAAAGGAAAGGAAAGGAAAGGAAAGGAAAGAAAAGAGGAGCCCAAGAAAGTGGGACACTCAGACAGACCAAGGGAGGGGACCCTCAGGCCTTTCCTCTCCTGAAGGAATGATGGTTGCATACCCTCCAGCATTTAACAGATGAAAACCAGGACATGTGCGGCCAAGCAACATCAGAGGGCAGTCAAGATGGCAAACTTTATTCATGAAGAAAGACAGAAAAGCTAGGAAAGGCTTCAACAGGTTGCTTTTGTCTGAGCCTCCTGGGAAGGGCAAGATCCCACCCCTGCTTTCTTTTCCACTCCCTTCTGCCGAGTTAACCCATTACAAACAACTTTTGTATTTTGATCGCAGTCTGCAGCAATTCAAGAAAGCCGAGGACAAAGGAGGAAATGTGGGAGGAGGGGAGAGAAAGTGGAACATGTTTAAAGCAGCTGAAAAAGTTGAGATGACAGAGAGTGAATCTGGAATGTCCCTGCCAAACTGGCACAACAGGAAAGTACTCCATTGTCCAGGGACAGTTGAACTAACAGGTGTTAATTACCCAAGTGCAAAATTGACAACATAGTCCCAGACAACTCAGTTCCACTGTGTTATGGGGGCTTCCTGCCAGGTGAGTGGTGGCAGGGGAGAGTGGATAGGGCAATTTCACCCATGGTGAAAGTTTACAATGTCCAGAGCTTCTCCACTGAGCTGTTTCCCCGGAACAAGGAGAGATGCTCATCAGTGATGCCTGATGGCTCTCAGGTCATTGCAGAGGAGAATACATCTTGGGTTTTATTCCCCCTCTTTTTTTTTAATTAAGCATTTTTCAACACAATTTTGAAAACTCAAAAGAAATCAAAACAAAGAAAAACAAGAGAAAAGAAAAACAGTAAAGAAAAAACAAGAATAGTGGGGAAGGAATTTGCATTTGACTCCCAACTTTCCTAACAATGATTATATGTAACTATATAAAAATACTCCTCCAGTTATGATTCATAGACTTCTTCTGCTTTACCAGCTCTACCGTTCACACTTCTGAAGGGATTTCTCAAGGTGTTGAGCCGATTTGGAGGAAGTCCCAACTAAGCCCTTGACTCTCAGTTTTTGGAGGAAGCAAGGATATCATCCTCATCCTCCTTACTCATACCCCATCTCTGCCTGCCCCCTAACTCTGACATTGGGATTCAAGGCCACTTGGCAGTAGGAAAAGAGGAAGACCATGTTACAGATGGATAGACTCAGTTAACGAAGCCGCAGCTGCCCTGAATCTTCAAGACCTGGGCAGGGCAAAACAAATTTGCTGTCATTGTTATTTGCAGACCTTCAACTTATGGTGACCTTCTGGATGAGAGATCTTCAAATCACCCCATTATTGCTTGGTAAATCTATCATAACCTCTTAACATTTGTTGTTAACTGCTGTTAAGTTGACTTCAACTTATAGTAACTCTATGGGTGAGAGGCCTTCCCTCCCTAAACTGCAAACCCCAGGATTCCATAGAATGTTGAAAGTGGAATAATAGCACTATAACAGTCTAGTGTGGAAATGGCCAAGGGCAGCAAGGTCGCGGCCACCTCACCCTCCCTAAGAAGGGAGCTCCAGAGCCTTAGAACAACCACAGAGAAGGCCTTTTCTTATATCCCCACTCATCATGCTTGTGAAGGCAGTGGGATTGACAAAGCTTTACATAAACTTAGCTTAAAACAATGGCAATCATAGAAGAGCCAACCAAAGTGCTGCACTGTGCCTCCAAGTAAGTTCCACCCTTGGGGTGCTCCTTAAAAGTTCAGACTAGAAGTCAGAGTGGATTCACTGCAGCCAGTGGCAATGAAGACACCAGCTGCCCCCGGTTCACACACAGATCCTTGCTCCAGTAAATAGGTACACACATGCACACACCAGGTAGCCCATGTAATTTAGATGCAGTAGGTTTTAAAAGCAACCACCACACAAGTTTCTAGTCTCTGTGGGTCTGAGAAGTGATGCTTTAAATCACATGAACTCTCCAGGGCTTGGAGAATCTTCCAAGCCAAGGGGGGTCTCAGAAGGGTTTCCATTGCAGAAAACCAAAGGGCTGCTTTTGTAGTTTCATTAGCCTGGCTTTCCCACCTGCAGTTTGTCTGAAGCTTCTTCTGTTTCTCCACTCTAAGGGAAGGGCCCAAAGCAAGGACTGTGACATGAATGGCAGACATTCTGCACACCTCCAGGTATCCCTAATACATTGCAGAACTCAGCTGCAAGCCAACCCAGTTGGCTGAAAAGCAGGGTCTACATATAATCAGTTCCATGCTGTACCATAAGAAATATCATGTAGGTGGAGCTGCCTTTCTCTCTCTCTCTCTCTTTCTCTCTCTTCATCCATTCCCACTTCCCTCTCCCAGCATGCGAACAAATTGCCAGGACTTCCATTTTGATGCCATTAATACACATTTTTGTGAGCCATTTCTGGGCATCTCTGCTCATCTCCAGAGCTATTAGACAAGGGGAGAAAACTGGTGGTGTTTGGGAAGCACCTAACATAGGTGTGGACCTTTGATATCTCTGGTACTTATGAAATCATAGAATCAATAGTGTAGAAGGGATCCTCAACTATCCCTCCGCCATTCAGGAATAGACAGGCAGAGAACACCAGAGACAGGGCCAAACAAGCTCAAATCTCCAGCAAACTGAACAATCTTCCAAGGTAGCCTACCCCATTCTTGAGCAGCTCTGACAGCCATTAAGTTCTTCCTAACATTTAAGTGGAATCCCTTTTCCTGGGCAATTTGAATCCATTGGCTCATGTTCCAATCTCTGGAGCTGTAAAGAACAAATTTTCTCCATCTTCTCCATGACATCCCTTCAAATGCACAAAAAGATGTCTCTCCGTCTTCTGCTTTCTAAGCTAAACATACCCACCTGCCTCATGAGGCTTGCTTTCCAGACTTTTGATCATATTGGTTGCCCTCCTCTGGACACGTTCTGGCTTGTTGATATACTTAATAGTGGTGCCCAGAACTGGACACAGTATTTCAGACGGAGTCTGGCAAAAGCAGAATAGTGTGGTACTGTTACCTCCCTTACGCTAGATGCTGTACAGCCTAGATGCAACATTGGCCTTTTTAGCTGCTGCATCACACTGTGGACTCATGTTTAGCTTGTGGCCTGCTAAGGCCTCTAGATGCTGTCCACATATTCCACTGTCAAGACGGGTGCTACCCATCCTATAGTTGGGCATTTCATGTCATCCTGCCTAAATGTAGTACAGCTGGCCCTCCATGTTCACAAGTGTTAGTGGCAAATGTGGAAAAACTGTAAATATCAAAATGTGTGCGTGTGTGTCTCTGTGGGAAGGGGACCAAAACATCATGGGGAGAGTGGGCAGCCAGAGTCCAAACCAGAGCCATTTCCGCACTAGACTGTTATAGTGCTATGAGTCCACTTTCAACATCCTATGGAATCCTGGGGTTTGCAGTTTCGGGAGGGGCCGGGTGGCGCTATAATCATAGCGCTATAACAGTCTAGTGCGGAAATGGCCCAGATCAGGGAAAGGAGAGGGAAAGGGAGTGGGTAGGTATGATGGCCCTATACTTTCTCTGTCTTGCCCATCTCCTTCCTTGGGTGTGTTGGGAAAAGCCAGCAGGAGAAGGTTTGTGCTGCTGAGAAATTCGGCTGTGAGCCATCCTTAGCTAGGTAGTGGCTGGTAGAGGAGGAAGAGAACCAGAGGTGGGTTTTTAAAAGGCTGTGCAGACTGATAGGAGCTGCTGAGGGGGAAGGTTCCCCCAGAAAAGAAGCACCTGGGGGCAGGGGGGCTATGGAGAAACTTGCAAATACAGTGGCTCCTTCACTTTCATGAGGGTTCGGGGTTTAGAATCCTCACAAAAGTGGAAACGCTGCAAATAATGCCCATTCAGTCCCCCTCCCATTCCCTTGCCTTTTGTATGAAGGGGCCAGAGGTAAGGGAATGCGAGGGGAACCTCTGGAGAGAAGCATGCCTTGCGAACAATCAAATTTGCAAAGGTCAAACCTGTGAAAGTGGAGGGAGGACTGGAATCAAATCTCTGAAAGTGAAACCTGCAAATATGGAGGGCTCCCTATACTACACACTTTTGATGGTTGGGAAATGCCTACTGCAGTCGTTCTCCTCTTTCCCTTTCTCCATTTCAGGTCCAGCAAAACATAGCTCTGGGAACTTAGCAGAGGAATGGAAAAAAACCACTTAGAACACATCCCCAAGCCAGAGCTGGTGCCAAAGAATTGCTTTCCTTTTCCTTCTCACTACTACCACCCCCTTTGCACACATTTACCACCTCATTATCCCAATTAAATTATTGGCAACAGCATCTGTGCTCGGAAAATGGCTGTCTTCTCTTGCCAAGCAGCAATGATAAAGAATTTGCTGGTACCACAGTAGAAGGCTTCTTCCTAGGGAAAGGCAGGAGTCCCTTTCCACCCCACACAGTGATGAAATTCAGCCCTAAAATAGAGCTGCCAGGGCTGTGCCACCTGCCACAGGCTAGCTAAGAGAAATGGACGAAGCCACTGCTTTACTGACTCCTAGACTCCTTATTATTCCCAAGAACATTCAAAGCAGTAGTGGAAAGGACAACTGAAGGAACAAGAACTTGGATATGGTTCTTTTTGGATTACAACTCCCAGCATCCCAACATGCTGGCTGGGGGATTCTGGGACCTGTAGTCCGAAAGGGAAAGTGGCCAGCTTCCATAAAAAACTGGTGTTTATACATTTCCACAGCACAAAATGAGAGCTGGGCTAACTCAGATACTTATTTGTGCCCAGCATTTATATACCATTTCTTATTTTGAAAACTCCACAAATGATTCACAAGTAGTTCATCTTTAAACTCTTTCCTCCCCAACTCTTTAAGTTTTTTCAAAATCAGAGGCAAAATTTAGCTCTTTCTGGGTTTGATTTTCATTTTTTGGTAACCTCTAAGCAATCTTGGACTACCTGAACTCTTAAAGACCTCCTCATGAGAAATGTGTGCACTAACCTTTCAAGGGGTGGGGGAAGACATTCTACTGAATAGTACACCACCATATCTTTCAACTGTCCTGAATTGGCAGTGGCAGTCCTGAGTAATCCTTTGCCATCACACTTTCCCAGCTGCTTTTAAAATGTCCCAGTTTTTCCCTCCTTTTCCCACTTTCCCCCCTTGTCCTCTGCTTCCTTCAACTGCTGCAAATTCAGTTCAAAATGCAAAAGCAGTTTGCACTACGTTAACTCAGCAGGCAGGGAAAGGAGACGAGGGAAGAAAATCTTGCTTTTCCCAGAAGGCTAGGGCAAAAGCAAACCACTGCAGCCTTCCCAGTTTTTCTCCCAGCTTGGACTACTGTGCCCATTATCCCTGGCCAGCATGGCCCTCTGGCAGGAGGTTACAGAATACTGCTGTAGGAAACATTTTCTCAATAAATAAGCCACCTGGATCTTTGCTCACTGAGGCTAAAACAGAGCTTTTCAACAGCAAAAAGAATTCAGGAACGATTTCAAAGACTCCAGAGTGATCAAAACAGAGCACTGACAATCCTCCGTTCATCTACAAAAACAATCATTATCTTAAACTTGTAATACGGGAATGCACAATATGCCATCGGCTTCAAAAAAAAGCTACCTGAATCATTTGAAATGCTGCATTAAAAATTCACAGTCTCAAAGAAGATTTTTCCTGGAAACTTGCTGAAGAGCTGGGGATATAAAGTCCTAAACAAACACATGAACAGGTGACTAAATAAAATTTAGCAGCTATCAGTCAAGTGCCTTTATTAGCATATCACAAGGTAGCCTCTAAAAGAGTTTGCAATGCCACAGTTCAACTGTGGTACATGTGGATTTTCAGCAAGATGAGGAGCCTCTGAACATGTGTAGAGTGTATTTCCCCAAATCCCATTCTGCTCAGAGGCTGCAGTATCATGCCTACATCTGGAATGAAGTTTCAAAGCTATCTAGGTTGCTCTGAGGTCTGTGCCCACCCCACACACCATGCCAGCTGCAAAGCAGCATGGGGTCAGAATTTTTGCTCGGATTTGCAAGCTCTGAAGTCACTTCACCAAGTGTTTCTTTCTGCTGCCACTGAAAAGAAGCAATCAAGCAAATGATCCAAGTGCAGCTGCAGATGGAAAGTAGGCGAGGAGGAAACATTCTTTCTCAACAGCTGGTATGAAGCGGGGGTGGCACTGTCATCTTGGGAAGAGGCTTGTTGTTGTGGTTGTTGTCGTGTGCCTTCAAGTCACTTCTGATTTATGGTGACCCTAAGGCAAGCCTATCACAGGGTTTTCTGGGGCTGAGAGTGTGTGATGTTCCCAAGGCCACCCAATGGGTTTCCATGGCCAAGGAGGGAATTGAACCTACAGGCTCCATAGTCCAATGTTCAAACCACTACACCATACTGGCACCTGGAATTCATAGAATCATGGCATTATGTGGTCAGAAGGCACCCAGAGGGCCATCTAGCCCAACTCTCTGCTGTGAATAAATCCACTGCTAAAGCACTCCCAAGAGAAGCCCACGCAGGCTCAATTTAAAGACCCTCAAAATGGAAAGTCCACCACAGTCTCAGGCAGCCCATTCCAGTTCTGAGTTACGCTCATAGCCAAGAAGTTCTTCCTAGCACTTTGCCAGAATTGTCTTCTTGTCGTTTGAAGCCACTGCTCCATGTCCTAGTCTCTGGAACAGCAGAGAACAAGCTGGCTATATCTTCTACATGACATCCTTTCAGAGATTTACAGATGTCTCTCACGCCACCACTCCATTCTCTGCAAGCTAAGCATTCCCAGCTTCCTGTAAGGCTTGTTTTTTAGACCTTTGACCATCTTGGCTCCTCTTTTCTGGACATGTTCCAGCTTGTCCATGTCCTTCTTGAATTGTGGTGCCCAGGACTGGACACAGGATTCCTCCAGGTGGAGTCTGAACAAAGCAGGATTTCCCCCATCTGGACACTATGCTTCTGTGGGTGCAGCCCAGAATTGACCTGGCTTTTTTGGAACCTTGCATCTTTGGGCTGCTGCATCACATTGTTGACTCATGTTTAGCTTATGGTCTGCTAAGTCTGTCAAACTAGCTGTCACTCATCCTATATTAGGGCATTATTCAGATTCCACCTGAACCTCAGGAATAACTTCCTGACAGTCAGGGCTGTCTGGCAGTGGAATACGCTGCCTCGGAGTGTAGTGGAGCCTCCTTCTTTGGAGGTTTTTAAGCAGAGGCTGGATGGCCATCTGTCGGGAGTGCTTTGAAGGTGTTCGTGCATGGCTGGAGGTTGGACCGGATGGCCCGGTGGTCTCTTCCAACTCTACATTTCTATGATTCTATGATTACATTTTTTCCTGCCAAAATGTAAAACCTTACATTTGTCCCTGTTGAAATTCATTTTGTGAGCTTTGGCCCAATTCTCAAATCTATTAAGGTCATCTTAGAGTGGGGATGAAGACAGAGACAAGGAAAGAGAGACAGTCAAGTGTGATGTTGCCAAGACTCCAGGAGCAGCTGGTGACCTTCCACGGATGACTGCAGAGATTTCCTTCCAAATTTTAGGCTGGATTTGAAGGAGTGACCCAAGGTGCTGGACCCTGGCCTCCCACTAGGTTAATTGCCTTGGATAGTACCTTTAAAATTCTGACTAAAATCCAGAGAGGATTCAGTTGACATCAGAGTCAACAGGGGCAAGTGCAGGGCTGTTCCAAATCCTCCTGCTACCTGAGGCAAAGCGCAGACAGACAACAGCCCCTCCCATTCGCTCTACAGAAGTCAACTAGAACTGCCAATTGAAATTTCTTCAGGACTACCAACTGGAAACGTATCTCTAATCAACCATGCACAGCTCTCCCTTTTAATTCCAGTGGTCCTTTCACATCATACAACCATAGCAGTGTGATTCTACCTGTAACTGCCCTGGCTTCATCCTATGGAATCCTGGGGTTTCTATTCTAGAGAGGCACTAGACCCCTCTGCTTGAGAATTCAAAGTACCATGCCCTAAACTGCAAATCCCAGGATTCTGTAGCATGGAACCAAGGCAGTTGGGGTGGAATTACAGTCTTATGATTGGGTAGGATGAAAGAGCTCAAGGTGGGAAGAGGCAAGGGAAGTGGATGTTTTCAGAGTTAGTGGGGCAGAGATCCACCCAGTTTATACTCCAAACTCAAAAAGAGTCATCCAGAGTGTTGAGTCCATGTTCAGGACTTTGGAGAGCTCTTTTAAAACTGAGCATCTTAGAGATTTCCTTTCAACTTTGGACTAAAATGTGGTGGAGGTTTGTGCCAGAATCAAGGAACACATTTATCATGCCATGAATCCAGTTTAACTGCCAGGGCACCACCTTGGGATTTGCAGTTTAGAGATGGGCATTTAGAATCCTCAGCCAGAGATCTCTAGTATCTCCTAAAACTACAAATCACTGGATTCCTTAGCACGCAGGCTTGTCAGTTAAAGTGGAATCATAGCACTGCAGTGTGAAAGGGCACAAGGTGGAAAGAGGCAGGGAAGATGGATGTTTGGAAAGGCAATGGGGCAGTGAACCACTGTTAGGTCAGCTTGGGTCTCCCTGCCATGCTTTTAGGTTGCTTATTAGGTTTTACTTTATTGGGTTTTACTGTGCTGTGAGGAGATGAGGGGATCAGCTGGGAAACAGTGTGCTGGGAACAACGAAATGTTTGTTTAATGAACTATGATAAGGGTACAGGTGCAGGCAGACAGCCTTGGCGGCAAGGTCAAACTGTGGGCTAGCTGTATGGGAATTTGGGAGGGGGACAGAAGACCCTGAGAAAGACCCTGAGAAACAGTTGTTATGATTAGCTATCAAATAGAATGCTAGCACACACTAATCTGAAATGTTATGGCTTATAAATCGCTGCAGATACAATGCTCCTTTAGTCCTGGGAGTTACCCAGGTGTGCAGTTATTTTTGTCAATGTTCCTGAATAAAACTTTTGAAACCTCTAAACCTAATTACTCAAATTTGGAGCTGTCCTGTACATCAGTTTTCACACAGAATTGGAAAGGAGCTGTCCAATGTGCTTAATCTAAAACCAGCTGTGATGTTTGGTGTGGATGCCCTGCCCCACTCACACTGGAATCACAAGCCTCATTTGCCAGCTGAAGGGAAGGCGTTGCCACTGCTGGCTAAGGGAGCAGGAAGCCATGTGAGGGAAGTCCGGCTTTTTATCAGAGTTTTTGGCAGTTCATGGATTCATTCCAAAGTCCTCACCATTTTAAACTGTTTCAACTTTTTAAACCTTTTCTATCGATTAAATTGTTCAACCATTTCATTGTATTTAATGGTATGAATCTGTCAGTATGCTTTTAATCTGTTAAAATTTGTTTTTTATTGCTTTAAACTTTAAATTGTTAAGTGATTTCACTTGTATCCCACTCCAAGATCCTACGATACAGAGCAGGATATAAATATTTTAATAAAATGAATAAGTGGTGAGGAATGTTAAGAGCTGCAGTCTGATAATACGTGGAGGGCTGAACAGTTCCCACCCCTGCTCAAGAGGAATGCAAAGCCCGTGGAGTAGGGACCTGAGAAAACTTCTCTTTCATATTTCTAGGACTACAAATAGCAGTCCATATACTGTTAACCTCTTGATTAGATTACTGTTAACACCCTGTGTGGGAGCCCCTTAATGTAGTGGTTTGAGTTTTGAATTATGACCCTAGAGACCAGAGTTTGATTCCTTGGTTGGTCATAGGAGACTCTGGGTGTGTTACACACTCTCAGCACCAGGAAAACCACATGATAGGTTTGCCTTAGGGTACCATAAGTCAGAAACAACTTGAAGGCACACAATACATAATGCCCTATATGTGAAATTGCCCTTAAAGATGACTTGGAAGTTGCAGCTAGTGCAAAATACCACTCTGTTTTGCTTTAGTCATTGGGAATCCTGTGTCCAGTTCTGGGCACCGCAGTTCAAGAAGGATATTGACAAGCTGAAACATGTCCAGAGGACGGCAACCAAAATGGCAGAAGGCCTAAAAAACCATGAAGTCCTAGGAGGAGCGGTTTAGCAAGCTGGGGATGTTTAGCCTGAAGAAGAGAAGGTTGAGAGTGGCATGATAGCCATGCTTAAATATTTGAAAGAAGGTCATATGGAAGATGGAGCAAGTTTGTTTTCTGCTGCTCTAAAGGCTAGAACAGAGATCAATGGTTTCAGACTTGAAGAAAAGAGATTCTGCCTAAACATTAAGAAAAAAATCCTCATGGTAAGAGCAATTTGACAGTGCAATCTACTGCTGCCAGGGAGTGTGGTGGAGTCTCCCCTTCTTTGGAGGTTTTTAAACAGAGTATGGAATGCTTTCATTGTGTCTTCCTGCTTGGCCGAAGAGGGTTGGACTGGATGGCCCCTGGGGATCTCTTCCAACTTTAGGATTCTACGATTCTATGAAAATGAAGCGACTGAATGTGCTGACTGGAATATCTTATAGACTACAATAAAGCCAACCTTTTTAAAAGACTAGTTGCCAATAGACTTCTGGTCTGAATTCAAGGTGCTTGTGATAACATTTAAAGTCCTAAACCACTTTAGACCCCAGTACCTGAAGGAAGGCCTCTCCTTACATACGCTTTCCTGAGGATCGAGATCCTTTGCGTCCCACCCAGGAGGGCAATACCAAGGGTGAAGGACTTGGGAGCAGGGTCCTCTCAGCCGTGGCACCCCAACTGTGGAGCAACGTCCCCTTATAGGTCCGATTAGCACCAACGCTAATTTTATCTACATGCCAGATTTAAAAAATGGCTATTCCCTAAGCGTCGGGGGCTTGACTCTCTCCAAAATATTGACATAATATTGATATAATATAAATATTGATACATACCATTTTAAATCATTTTAACTTTCTTAACGTGTTTTAGTTTCTAAATTTGTTTAGTATGTTTTTAGTCTATGTCAATGATACTTATTGTTTTAAATCATGGGTAGGGGATAGCGTGGCCCATAAACCCACTCCCCACAAGAACCGTCAACCTCAAATGTCTCCGTTTTCCCCT
Source organism: Iguana delicatissima (assembly GCA_948472985.1). NCBI lineage: Eukaryota > Metazoa > Chordata > Lepidosauria > Squamata > Iguanidae > Iguana > Iguana delicatissima. The sequence continues at coordinate 1,011,200 of CAOKZL010000499.1, forward strand.
GCAATCCTTCTCAAAATGGTGACAGGAGGTGACACAATGTCACTTCCTGATGTCATTTTGAGAGGGGCTGCTGAGGAAAGGAACCGGTGGTGCTGGAGTTGCAGACCAAGGCAGGGGCCGAGGGGAAAAAAATTGGCCCCTGGATTCCACATAGTTGCCCACTCCCATTTTAAATGGGTTTAATCTGTTAATATTGATTGTATGCCACCCTGAAATGATGATGATGATGATGATGACGATGATGATGATGGTTTTTTCCCTCAAACCTGGGACTCAAAACTATTTTCAGCATTAAGACAATTCACACCTCAGTTAAAAGGTTAAAATACACTTTAAAAAGATAAAAAGCCATTAAACCGGGTCGGTCTAACAACAACCATGCACCTCCAGCCTGTTCTTTTAAAAACCCTTTCTGTATTAAAATGCCTGCCTGAATAAAAAGGCCTTTGCCTGCTGCTGGAAGGACAATAAAGCAGAAGCCATTCTAGCCTGTCTGAAAAGGGAATTCCAGAGTCTGGGGGCAGCCAACAAGAAGGCCCTCTCTCACATCCCCACAAACCATGCTTGCGATGGTGGCAGGACTGAGAGATGGGCCTCTCCTGGTGACGAGGTCATGTCAGTCGAGGAGGGAGCGGGCTTGTTCTCTGCTGCTCAAGAGACTGTGACAAGGACCAATCGATTCAAACTACAGAAAAAGAGATTCCACTTGAACCTCAGGAAGAACTTCCTCACAGTCAGAGCTGTTCTGCAGTGGAATCTGCTGCCTCGGAATGTGGTGGAGTCTCCTTCTATGGAGGTTTTTAAGCAGAGGCTGGATGGCCATCTGTCGGGAGTGCTTTGGTGTGAGTTCTTGCATAGCAGAATGGGGTTGGACTGGATGGTCCCTGTGGTCTCTTCCAACTCTATGATTCTATGAGTCTACGATCTCAGGGCCTGGCCTGGCTCCTACAGGGAGATAGAGGCCCTTTCTGTACCTTATCTTCTTCTGGCGTTGGAGTGCGGGGATCACACAAGCAGCCTCCGGCTCATGTCCCTGCTGCTTCAGCTCCGCATGAGCTGCCTGTTCGCGTGAAAGCCCCGCCTCTTCCTTCTGCAGCGCAGCCTGGAAGTTTCCCAGGCTGCACTGGGGCAGGAAGCGTGACCAGCATGGCTCCGGAGGCTCCGCACGCCGGGTAAGTGCGCGCGGGGCCCAGGAGCAATGTGCAATCGCGCACCATTTTCAGCTTCCGGCCGAAAATGAAAAGGTGCACGATCAGCACCTGCCAGCCCCTGGAGTGTTGCGCGAGGGGCCACAGTCTGCCAAATGACATAGGGCAGGATATAAATATCTAATAAATAAATAACACAAAGCTTCCACCAACACCCACCTTGGGCCAAAAAACAGCAAAGACCTTCTGGTGGGCCTTTTCTGCAGCCACCTTCAGCTGATGTGCGGAGGGGGAGGGACGACTCATCCATCTCTTGGCAAGCCTCCCATCCATCAACCCCATCTCTCCATTGTGTATGCTACTCATTAATATTAATTGAGGCTGAATAATTCACTCACTGTTTAGGGATCTCATTGGTTAGGTCCAGCTCTCGCAGTTCTCGTTGGTCATAACAAAGAGCATTCTCCAGAGAACTTGTTGGTGGTCACTGGAGGCGGGGAGATATTAATAATCCTTCTCTCCTTGCCCTCCCCCAAAAGACAGGAGCAATGGCAAAAGTATGGGCATGGAGTGGCATCGGTGGAAGGAATCACTGGCTGGAATCACTGGCTGGCTCAGTGCCAGCCAGTTCCCTCCTGTTTTTTGTGGGGACAACAGAAATGGGAGGGAGGGAAGGAGGGAAGGAAATGGTTCATTCAAAGAAGTATGAACAAATATTTAGAAGATACTTCCTAGGTTCACAGCTCAAGCTCCTCCTTGGGAGAGCACAAAAGAAAGGAGGGGAGCAATGCAGAGCTGGTGCTCGTGACCCAGTTTTCTTTGGCCCACATGAAGGGGAGAGAAGAGAGGAAACCCTGGTCCCACATGGCACCTCCTCACCCTCATCCTCGGCAGACACTCCCAACTGGCGCGCTGTTTCATGCCAGTGTCAGCCAGAAAGCTCCACTTCAGACAGACCCCTGGGAAAGCAAGAATGCACCCCGGATTATTTATTTAGTGGTTTGGATTTGTAAACTGTTCTGTATTAGAAATTTATGCATGTGTACTTTGTACAAGAAAATAAAGAATGTTGCAATAAAAAACAAATGGATGAACACAGCCGTGACTGGCATTAACCAAGAGTCACAGGCCTAAGGCAGAGGTGGGTAACAGCCAGAGGGCAGGGGGCTGCATTTGCCTCCTAGGAGACCCTGGAGGGCGCACTAAAAACATTCTACTCCCTCTTCATATCCCCAGACACATCCGCAGGGCATTTTGCCGTCTTTTTTTTTTTTTTTTTGTCTCCACTGTGCAATTTTAGGCCCATGAGAAACCCTTCTTTGCAAAAGCAAAGAAATAGCACTGAACCCAGTGCTATTTCCTATTTACTTCCTGTTTTTTTTTTTTTTTTAAAAAAGACCTCTCTTGGTCCTAGAATGGCAGCAGGGGGGCAAATGTTGCTGAAAGTTCCCCCCATCCCCCTTCAAAAATGTCTGATCCTTTAGGGGCCCAGGGGGCCATGACAGCAGTCCTGGGAAGGGGTTGTGTGGAAGCCACAGATCACACTTCACACACCCCCGCCTATTATTGGTCCTGACTACAGTAGCGCCATTGAATCAATTGGATTTACTCATCTGTTACTTCACCATTTCACCATAGCTTCAAGGGATCTGAAAGGAAAAACGAGGGGCCTTTCCACACTGCGTTGTTATAGTGCTATTGTTCCACTTTCAACATCCTATGGAATCCTGGGGTTTGTAGTTTAGGGAGGGGCCTTTCGGGCCCCTCCCTAAACTGCAAACCCCAGGATTCCATAGGATGGTGAAAGTGGAATAATAGCACTATAACAGGCTAGTGTGGAAATGGCCTTGGAAAACTATATTGGGACATAAGAGTTCAGGGCTCAGGGCTCATATTCTTATCAGATTGTGATCTGTCAAGGCAGGAGACAGATGTGCATTTCTTTCCTAAATAAAGTTGGATTCTCCAATTCACCAGTTTTGACTTTCTTTTTTTTCTTTTTTTTAAATTAATTTTTATTGAAATTTTTAATGAAAAAACAATAAAAAAAACCCTCTCCGCTTCCAGACATCAATTTTCCCAGTTGAATCTGAGTTTAACATTCCATTCCATATAAACATTCCGTTCCATACATTATCTCTATTTTATAACAAACGTATACTATTACTTTTAGCTTATATGTAACTATTTACATTTTATCTTTTAACACCTCATTTTGTCTTCCTCCTTTCCCACAGGCCTTTTTTTCTTTTCCCCTATTTCATTCTTTTATCCAATTCAATACCTCTCGCCATTCTCTTTCAAAGCCCTGGATTGGCTTATTTTTAAGTGAGAAAGTTAGCTTTTCTGTTGCTACCATATCCAGCACCTGTTCCGCACGTTACCTTATCGCGGAGGTGGGGGGGTGCCGTTCGCGCAAGCAGGTTCTTGCGCAAAGCGCCCTCTTCGCTGCTTCTTCGTCCTGCAGCTGGCTTCCTGATGGCGCAACCGCCCCGCCCCTTCCTTCCTTCCGCAGTGCAGCCTGGGAGCTGTAGGCTGCCCTGGGGGAAGAAGCACAAGCAGCGCACCTGGGATGACGTACCACAGTGCAGGTAAGTGCGCACAGGCCCTGGGAGTCTTGCGCGACTGCGCACCATTTTCAGCTTGAAGCCAAAAATGAAAAGGTGTGTGCACGGTTCGCATTAGGCTCGTGAGTATCACGTAAATGGGAGCGCGTCGTACGGACTGCCTCTCCCATTTACACAATGCTCAAGGGGCCCTCTCGCAAAAGAAACTGCGTGCGAAAAGGGCCTATGACTCTGAATTTCCATTCTCTTATATCAATATATTTTCCTTCTTTCCAGTGCTGAGCATAAGTCAATCTTGCTGCAGTTATTATATATAACAATGTCTTTTGATGAGATCTTATTTCTCTTTGTTGCCCTAACATATTCAACAAATAAAGTTCTGGCTTCATTTCAAAGTTTAAACCATTCATTCTTTGAATTTCATCATGTATTTCTTTCTAAAACTTTTTTGCTATTTTGCAGGTCCACCACATATGAAAAAAAGATCCCTCTTTCTCATCACATTTCCAACATTTTCCATTCCCTTTTCTAGTTATTTTTTTCAGTTTTACAGGCGTCATGTAGCATCTATATAACATTTTATAAAAAATTTTTCTTAAATTCAAACTTGGTGTAAATTTTACATCTGTCTTCCATGCCCTCACCCATGTATCCAACTCAATTGGATGTCCTATATTTTGAGCCCATCTAACCATGCTATTTTTAACAGTTTATGGTTCCATCTCTCTTTGTAACAATATTTTGTAAAAACTGGAAATTATCTTTTTTCTGGTCCCCTTTCGCCAATACATCCAGTTCGTTTTCATTTCTTTCAAACCCGTATAATTTTTGGTCCATTTTAAATCTCCCTTTTATTTGTCTCCATGGGAACCAGTTAAATTTCATGTCCTTGCTCTTTTAATTCCTCTTCTGTACTCATTCTTAACTTTGTACCATCCTCTTTCAATAGCTCTTGATACATCAATAATTTTCCCTGCTTTGTTGGAGCAATATTGAATGCTTCTTGGGGTGAGGTCCACATCAGAAGTCCTCTATAAAATTTGTGTTTTATTTGTATCCACACTTTCAATAGAGACTTTCGGATACAATGACTGTTAAAGTCTTTATTCACTTTTACTTTATCATAGCATAAGTATCCGTGCCAACCAAATCTATTTTCTATTCCTTCAACTTCTTTTGTTGTTGTGTTCTCAACTTGAATCCAATCTTTAATTGTTTCTAAGCAGCATGCTCGATAATATATTTTCAGCGATGGCACATCAAAACCTCCTCTCTCCTTTGCATCTTGTAATGTTTTACCAGGTTTGGCTTTCTAATTTCTGCTAAAGGTATGAAGAAAGACAGTCCTCTTCAGTCTACTCTGCGTAGGCATGCTATGGATGGAAAGGATATTCAGAAATAATTTAATGATCTACAAAAATGGACTGATAATAGGAAACCCTGATCAGGACAATCCTGGGCAAATCAGAGTCTGTGCCATTTGGGACATACTGGGCATGAAAAGCACATGTGAAGTATTTTGCAAAAAAAAAACAAGCCCTTTCTGTGCAGAAAAAAATAGTTTCTTGCTCTGAAGACCTTATTTTCTGCACAGGAAATATCACTGCTGCATAGAAAAATCATATTTTCTGAACATAAAATATTTTCTGTGTTAAAAAAACACCTCCACAGGTATGGTGCTTTTACTCCCAAACTACAAAACTGCAGTTGTACATAAAGTTCTTGGAGAAAAGAAACAAATGGTAAAATTATTCATTCTTGTCCACAAGAATAAACATTTCTGAAGATTTACATCCCTAATGCACACCCATATAAGAGAGAAGGAGGGAGGAGAGTTGCCAGACTGAAAACTGGGAAGGGCAAATTTGCTGATATCCCCTCCTCTGTGTATCTGTGCCTTCAAGTATCTGTTGTCTACTTACAGCAACACCATGAATTTCTCAGGGTTTTCTTAGGCAAGGGATCCTCAAGTGGTAGTTTTGACAATTCCCACTTCTGAAATATGGCATACGGCACCCTGTGTTCATTGGTGGTCTCCTATCCAAGTACTGAACAAGGCTGGCCCTGCCTAGTTACTAAGATCAGAGAGGACATGGTGCCCTGTGTGTGTATGCCTTCAAGCTGCATATTGACCTGTGGTGACCCTATGAGTTTCATAGGGTTTTTCATAGGCCAGGAATACTCAGAGGTGGTTTTGCCAGTTCCTTCCTCTGAAACAGAGCCTAGAAAGCCTGGGGTTCATTGGCAGCCTCTCATCCAAGGACTAACCAGCAGTGACCCTATTTGGCCTCCAAGATCAGATGGGATCTAATACCTTTAGGGCATTTACACTACCATTAAACGTACAAGAGCCCTTTGCAATTTTCAGTTTGGCAACTCTACAAGGGTAGGAGGGAGCGAGGCAGATGGGGGAGATAAGTCAAGCCATCTTCTTGTATTTATGGACTGTCCTTGACTTGTGTGAGTTGTCACAGTGATTCTACCTTTCAAAATCAACCACTACACACTGTTTGAAATTACGGATACTTCGGAAGGCCCTGTAAAGAATAACCCAGAAGGTCAAGGAAAATACGTTTTAATGCAGAGGAGATGGGAAAAGCCAGCAAGTGCAAAAGGACTGGAATGTAAAAGCCTTCTCATGTGTGACATCTTCATACTTCTCAGGTGCTCCTCCATGTGCTGGTATCTAAATGCAGCATGGATGGACGGGTGGGGAGAGACTATTTTTAAGCCTTTGCTAGTTCTACATCCCCATCACTTCCAAAGTATGAAAATACACAGGCCAAAGGCAGCGTCAGTCCATCTCCTACGGGCAAATACCCTGTGCTTCTTGAATAATTTCTGGACCTAAAAGTCCATAATTGTGTAGTAAGAGGAGAACTTCTCCCAGGAGCTTCCTTACATAAGACAGGCCTCTACAGTACATTTCTCCAGATATGGGAAAGCGGAATGTTTTTGGACTACAACTCCCTAATCCTCCTAGCCAGCATGGCTGCTGAGAGCTGTAGTACAAAAAAAAAAGTGATTTTCCCAGGCTCTTGATCAGCCTCATCCCAATTTTGAAAAGCAAAAGGAACACTCAGTGCTCCTGGTGCCAGTGTGAATGCTGCACAGCCATGGGGAAGCATGCCCTGTTCTGAGGAGCTACAAAGTCCGGCATGCTTTCTGTCCCTGCCTCAGCACCCCTCTCCCCAAAACAATCCACTATGCCACACTACGCATCTCTGTAGCTCTTCCTTCCACTCCCACCCCAACCCCCACAGCTTGCCTGCGATGCAAACTGCCTTGTGATTAAAACAATGGGGCCTCTTTTGCTTCCACTTCAGAGGAGCTTATGAAATTTTAATATGCTAAATGGCTCAGCCAGGGTAGGGCACGGCATTGCCAGTAAGGGTGAAGCAGGCCAGACATTTAAAAAAAAAAAGAGCTGAGTGTGTGCAGATCATGAGTGCCTCACCTCTGCGTTCTGTGGAGTTCCAGGCCATTTCTGCATTAGACTGCTATAGTCCTATTATTCCACTTTCAACATCCTATGGAATCCTGGGGTTTGCAGTTTAGGGAGGGGCCCCTCCCTAAACTGCAAACCCTAGGATTCCATAGGATGTTGAAAGTGGAATAATAGCACTATAACAGTCTAGTGCGGAAATGGCCCCAATTGGCACAAGCATGCTCAGACCCGGAAGAAAAGCAGCCTATTATTACGGTAGCCTCGGGGCAATCTGAAGCGCCCTCTCCTAAGCAGTTGGGAAGTAGTTTTTGCCCACAGCCATATGCTAATTTATTTAAATATATGCATACATTAAATACGCAATGCCAGCCTGGTGTAGAGTTTGCAGAGTTGGACTAGGACTCTGGAGACCACAGTTCAAATTCCCAAGTACCCATGGAAATCCACTGGGTGACCTTGGGCAAGTCACATTTCCTTCTATCCTTCCCTCCTGTTATTTATATCCCTCCTTTCAGCCAGACTGGGACTCAAGGCGGCTCACAGAAAACGACAAGAGTTAATACATAAACAATCTGGATTAAAACAGTATTGAAAAACAACAGGATTAAACCCATTTAAAATGTTAAGTTAAAACAAAGATTAAAAACAGGATAGCACTCTAAAAGGCCCTTATCTTGTTCAAAATCAGCTCTGAAAGGCCAGGTGGAATAGAAAGCTTGTCAGCTACCACTTAAAAAACAGCAAAAAAGGAGCCATCCTCACCTCCCTAGGGAAGGAGTTCCAAAACCTGGGGGCAACCACAAAGAAGGCCTTCTCTTGCATTCCTCCCAAGAGTACCCACAAGGGCTGCAGTATGGCGAGAAGGGGCTGCCCCGAAGATCCTAGACTTTGGGAAGATAAAGGACCTTCCACTTCCCTTCTTGCACCCATTTCTGGAGCCCACCAGCAAAGCCTTTGCCTTCTTTAGGCCTTCCAAACATAGTAACCAGATCAAAGTTTCCTCTCAGCCATATCTTTGGCTCACTTCTGACTCGCACAGAATGGGCACTTGTTCTAACTCACACAGGACGGGCATTTGTTCTGGACGCTTTCCGTTCTGGAGAAAGGAAGAGGCAGGGGCCAGCTGAAGCCAAGCAGGCGTCTCAAATTCAAGATGTGAGCTCTGAAGAGTCTGTTAGTGTGCCATCCTCTCTGCGCACATGTGTGCTCTTCTCTCTCTCTCTCTCTATCTGTTTGTGTGGGTGTATTCAGTTCAAGCAGCAGCAGGCTCCTGCCACCTCAATTCCCACCATTCTCCTTGTCATCGCAAATGAGATTTTCCACATGTCGCATTGCCCCTCCTGGGGAGACAGATCCTTGAGGCTTAACAAATGCCTGAATGTGAGAGGCTTTGGCTGTACTCGTGCAGCCCTCAAAGAAGCCCTGCCTGAGGCCAGGTGTTGGCTCCAATATCAGTGGGGAAATGAATCTGGTCTGGGTTCTAGTCTGAACTTGAAAGGGGCTATCGAAGGTGATGAACCTACCTTGGGTACAGGCTCTTTAAAGTTCAGATGAACCAGGACCCTATAAACAATGAGTTCTGTCTAGACCAGTGGTTCTCAACCTGTGGGTCCCCAGATGTTTTTGGACTTCAGCTCCCAGAAGCCCTGAGCATTGACCATAGTGGCTGGGGCTTCTGGGAGCTGAAGTCCACAAACATCTGGGGACCCACAGGTTGAGAACCACTGGTCTAGACCATCCCAGGGCCAGCATTTTTTATCCCTGTGGCTGGATGGCAGGCCCCTTGGGCTGGAGATCACCACCCCCAAGGCCAGGCAACTAGAAGATGGACTCCCAAGATATGCAAAGTGCAGAAGCAAACTCAAGAAACTGAACTGCACAGGTGCGACTCATCTTGCCTCCCCTGGCCTGTTCTCAGCTGCTTCTTTATCCTTGAACTAAAAGCATCAACTACATAGCAGGGCCTCCTGACCACAAAATAGCCCTTATTGTGCTGCTGGACAGCTGCTAACATTTCCTTATGATGTTGGAAAAGGTACGAGATCCCATCTGCACTATAATAACCTCTGCAAACGCCAAGCGGCCCAAGAGTGGAAGAGGATGGCAGCATTCAAGAGAGGAAGAAGGAAAAGGAGAATTCGTGGGCAAGAGCCCTCGGCGTAAAAGACTTCTGAAGGCCAGTGTGCCATAAGACCTGCCTTCCACCATGCAAGCCTGCCCAGGACACATGTGGCCAAGCAACATGGGACTGTAGTCAGCATGATAAAATTTATTAAGGAGGAACTACAGACGAGCTGGGAGGGGCTGCAGTAATTTGCTTTTGCCCAAGTCTCCTGGGAAGCGCAAGATTCTGCCCTTTTTTTCTCCTCCTTTGCTGCATTCAGTGCAAACTCTTTTTGCACTTTGAACTCAACTTTTCACAGTTGAAGTAAGCTGAGGACCAAGAGGGAAAGGAGGAGGAAGAGAGAGAAACTGGGACATTTTAAAAGCAGCTGAGAAAGTGGGAAGACAGAGGATTCATTGGGACTGTCCCTGCCAAATTAGGAGAGTTGGAGGGTGTGCAGCAGTGGGGTGCAAGACTCCAAGGACCCTTGGGGGAAAGAATATGGCCTCCCAACTCTGATGGTTGCCCAACACTGAGCAAACGGAATGGATCACTTTTATCAAGTTACTCTACAAGCTCTCCTAGTAAGGGAAGGTAATGCTATTGATATAGCATATTTTGACTTCAGTAAAGCTTTTGATAAAGTCCCCCATAATACTCTAGCAAAAAGGCTAGTAAAATCTGGGCTAGACAATGCTACCATTAGATAGATTTGTATTTGTTTGACCAACCAAAGCTCAAGGCTGCTCACCAATGGCTCCTCTTCACCCTGGAGTGAAGTAACCTGTGGAGTGCCAGAGGCTTCTGTCTTGGGCCCAGTGCTATTCAACATCTTTATCAATTATTTGTTTTTGTTTTTTAATTATATTTTTATTGAAAAGTTTACATTAAAAAAAATCCTTCCCACTTCCGAGCTTACATTTCCAGTTGAATCTGCTTATTTTCATCGTTTGCATACCTTACATATATAGTTTCTGCTTAACAAAAAAAGCGGTTACATTATTTCTTTTTCATTCTTTATACCTTTATAACTTGATCCAGTCCAAGATTTTTCTCCACTCCCTTTCAAAGTTCTGGATAGGTTTATTTTTCAAAGAGAATGCTATTTTTTCTATCCCTACCATATCCAGAACTTTTGCCTTCCATTCTTTTATATCAATATACTCCTTTTCTTCCCAATGTTGCGCATATGTCAGTCTAGCAGCAGTTATTAAATACAGCAATACCCTCTGATGACATCTTATATCTCTTTGTTGCCCTATAATGTTTAGCAGATAAAATTCCGGTTTCATTTCAAAATTCCAATTATAAATTCTTTGGATTTCATCATGTATCTCTTTCCAAAATTTTCTTGCTATCCTACAAGACCACCACATATGAAAAAAAGACCCCACCTTTTCATCACATTTCCAGCATCTTACGTTTCCATTTTTAGTTATTTTTTGTAATCTTTCTGGGGTCATGTACCATCTATGTAACATTTTATAATAGTTCTCTCTTAAATTTAGGTTTAGTGTGAATTTTATATCAGTTTTCCATGCTCTCTGCCAAGCTTCTAATTCAATTGAGTGTCCAATATTTTGCACCCATCTAACCATTGTATCTTTGACAAACTCTGATTCCATTTCTCTTTTCAACAGTATCTTTATCAGTTATTTGGATGAGGGAATAGAGGGCATTCTTATCAAATTTGCAGAAGGCACCAAATAGGAAGGGTAGCTAATACTCCAGGATCAGAATTTAAAATGACCTTAACAGATTAGAGAGTACTACACTTAGTACTACGTGACACTTAGTGCTACTCTACACTTAGTGCTACACTTGGACAGAAAAAAAAAGTGAAATGCGCACCAAGGTACACATGAAAGGGATCTGGGAGTCTTAGGCCATTTCTGTACTGCACTGTTATAGTGCAATCATCCCATTTTCAACCTCCTGTGGAATTCTGGGGTTTGTAGTTTCCTGAGGCCAAAGCACTCTCTGGCTGAGAATTCTAAAGGCCCCTCTCTAAACTGCAAATTTCAAGATTCCTTAGGATGTTGAAAATGGAATGATAGCACTATAACAGTGTAGTACGAAAATGGACTTAGTAGACCAGAAGATGAATGTGAGTCAGCAGTGTGGTATGGCAGCTAAAAGCACTACCTTAGTAGGAGTATAATGTCTAGGTTGATGGAAGTAATAGTATCACTCTATTCTGCTTTGGTCAGACTCCCCCTGGAATTCTGTGTCCAGTTCTGGGCATCACAGTTCAGGAAAAATATTGGCAAGCTGTAGCATGTCCAGAGGAGAGCGACCGTAATTGTCAAAGGCCCAGAAACCATGAAATCCTATGAGGACCAACTTAGGGAGCTGGAGATGTTTCATTCGGAGAAGAGAAGGTAAAGACAGGATGCAATAGCCATGTTTAAATATCTGAAGGGGTGTCGTATGAAAGATGGGGCAAGCTTGTTTTCTGCTGCTCCAGAGACTACGATACTATGGAGCAATGGGTTTAAGCTACAGGAAGAGATAACATTCAAAACATGTGGAACAGTGGAATCCACTGCTGCCTCAATGGAGTATGGTAGAGTCTCCTTCTTTGGAGGTTTTTCAACAGAGGCTGGATGGCCATCTGTCAGGAATGCTTTGACTGTTCTTCCCTGAATGGCAGAAGAGGGTTGGACTGGATTTGGCCCTCCTGGTCTCTTCCAGCTCTAGAATTCTATGATTCCTGTTTCCCTTGAGACATGGAATGGCCATATGTGAGGGAGGCATCAGAGGCAAGTGCGGGGGTGGTATATGGCCATCTATTGGGAGTGCTTTGATGTGGGCTCCTGCATGGCAGGGTGTTGGACTGGATGGCCCCTGTGGTCTGTTCCAACTCTATGATTCTATGCAGACCTGCTACACTGTGCTGAGCCATTCAGGATCATGGCCACAGGTTGGTACACACCATCTGTGAGATGGGGCCAGAGGGAGAGGGGGGAAATTCCTGCTCATCTTCCACTATGTTCTCTATGCTGCCTTCTGCTGTCTGCCCAGATGCCAAACCAAGAGAGTGATTATCAAAGCCTGCTGAGAGTGGAGGACGGACTCCTAATCTCAAAGAGAGAGAGAGAGAGAGAGAGAGAGAGAGAGAGATGCAATTAGAGACTGTAATTTCAGGTTCATTAGAGGAATTCCTTAATCAACAAAGCAATTACTTCAGAAGCCCTAGAGGAGGAAACACGGAGGAAGCAGCAGGAGGACGGAAGCTGCTTGAGTGGGAGAGGTGTAAGAAGATGAGATGGAAAGGAAGGACAGATCTGCTTTAGCGCGCCCTTCCTCCTCCTCCTCCTGCAACAAGAGGGGCCTCTGAGAAGCTACCAGTCAGGATATAAAGATGAAGTTCCTTCTGCTGTCATTTGCCATGACAGAAATAGACTGTCCTCTGAACATGGAGGCATCATTCATGATTGTTGGCAGTATCCAGTGGAAGATCGCCCAGTCTTTGTGGAAGAGAATCTCCAGGTGGTGAGGATCTGGGGCAGGCTATTGATATGGGACATGGGGCCTTCCTTCCCCCACTGGGCCACTGGCCGACCCCTGTGGGACACAAGGTGCCGGTCTAGGTTCTGGCAAGGTGCAGTGGTCTCATTCCAGATGAGCCACCATGGGGAACTTGTTACCCTGAAAATCTGGGGGTCCCAGAGGGACACCTCAATATGCTCCAAGTGATGGGGAAAATAAGCTCAGTGGAGCACAAGCAACAGCAATGAGAGAGACAGGGTAACCTAGCGAGATCTTTTACCCAATTTTTACAGGGCCAGGCTCAGTCAGAAATCACACAAAAATGTCCAATGAATGACTTTATTGAACAGTAATAGCTCACACTAACACAAACACGCACATATGCATCCAAGGGCTAAAAGAAATAAAGAATGGAAATAAGATAGAGGGATTGTTGAGGGGTTCGTAGTCTGGGTGATACTGCACCTCTTCCTGAAGTCCTTGGTCCGGGAAGCAACGATCGAACAGCAGCTCAGCGAAGGGACGCTGAAGAGATTGTGCAGCTATCAGGAGGGGGACCGGTCAGTTGGTATGACCAGGAGGCATCATACTTCTTCTCCTCACCTCGCCCAGCCTAACTAGCCCAAAAGCAGGGACTATTTGTAGGAAAAATTTACTTTGAAGGCAAATCCTCTCCAAGGGAAAACAAACAGGGACAGAAAAGAAAAACAACTCCACACCTGGCATTTTATCGGAAGATAACAAGGTGTCATCTAAATAACAGGATCTTCCTCCGCTTTGGGGCTGCAGTGTGAGTTTCTGGAGATCAATTTGATAAGGTTTCATTGCTTCCAGTGCCCAACTTTCCGGGAACATTTTTACTGCCTTCAAGTGGACTCCTTAAAGGTTAAGGACCTTTTGTCCACCATGGGTTATCACAACATGAGGTCTCCTGTGGCTACGTGACTGGGGATTTTACTAGCCTGACCTGGTTCGTTCAATCGTACAACCGTTATTGCCTACGTGCACATCCGGGTGACCTCTCTGGTGGGTTAGATTAATTTTATATCAAAGTTGTAGACCCTGGGACAGGGTTTACCAAGGCGGCAACAAACTGCAGGAAACTTCTACAAACCAAATACAGGGCAGAAGCAACAACGCAGGGCTGGTCCTTTTGTACCTTTCTTGTGGGATCCCCAGAGGCATCTAGCTGGACCACTGTGGGAAACTACTGAGAGTGAAGAAGTTACTTTTGGACAACCCCCAGGCAGCATGACTAGCGGCCAGCTATAGTCCAAAATGAGCAGCATTTCCATCCTGGAGAAGACTGCCTGGTCTGGCTGGAGAGATTTGTTCTGAATCCAAGTCTTTGAGTCTTTCTTGATAGATGAAGTACTCCTTGATCTATTTACAGGTTGCAGGCACCTCCAGCCAGCTGTGGTTCAAACGAGTACCATTTCCAAATTCTGGGAAGGATGCTGGAATCAATTTTCTCCCTATAGTTTTTGAGGACTATTTGCAGTTTGGGACATTTTATGGGGGAAAAAATCTTCATGATTTTCATGATGCTGGAAAGCACCTAACAGCAGCAGCAACAAATGTACCTCAAACATTTGTTTGTTTTCAGAGATCATCTGGACGCACTTCCTCACGTAACTCTTGCTGGTAGCAATGTACAAAATATTCAACCATTCCCCAACCCTTAACAAAAATAAAGGATGATGGATTCCTGATCACTGGGATTCCCCACCAAGGAAATCTAGATCCCAGAAGATTCTTAATTTTTCTCTACAGAATTTGAGCATGCTGAAACATATGGAGGGTTTTCTATAGGAAATGTAACTTTTTCACACAGGAAATTTCTCTTCTATGCAGAAAATCATGGAAATCAAATGGAAGAGGCTTGCATATGATAATTCCTGAACTGCAAATATTCCTCAAGAGCTGCTGAGTTTTCAAAGACTTTCTTGAAGAGGGGAGAAAATTGATTACACTATTCATTCCTGCCTATGGTAATGAAATTAACAAAGATTTATGCTCCTATGATCGCTGGCTTCCCTCTGTTTGCTTTTTGTGCCAGATCCTCCAACCTGTATTGGCCTCCTAGAGTGCTTAAGGGGGAATGTTCCCACTAAAACAGTCCCTAAAATGCCTTGGAGATTGAACCCATCTTCACCTGGGCCCTTTCCACACCATACCTCATGTTCCAACGTCATCATGGGATTGCCAATGGTCGATTGGGCCCGATATGCAGGCTCTTCTGCAGGCACCTGGGCATTTGTGGGACAGCACAGGATTGCACCTGGTGTGTGTTCCACAGCTCCACTTCCTTAGCCAATCCCAGGTCCCACTCTGTCCCTGCTCCACCTTGGTTTTGGGGATTTTTTGTTTTTGTTTTTTTTGCCAGCACATGTGCTAATATTAGCACGATAGATGGTGGCCATCTATTGATAAATGGTGGCAGGTGCTATCGTGCTAATGGTGGCACCAACTTTAAAAAACATTGGAATTCAGCTGGACCCTGGGGGCTGATGTCATTGTGGGGATCAGCAGCGATGTCACCCCTGGGTGGCCTTCCTAGTGGACATTTCCTCACGTGTTTGCTGGTGCAACGAGGCCAGTGGCTGGCCTGCTGCTGGATGGAGCTTTCCCTGGGAGTTGCTGAGGGAGGGACAGGCAGGGACTGCCCGCACCCCATGCACTCCTGGCTCATTTACGGAAGGACACTAGATGGAGATTCCGCATGGGCTCAGCTCTCGCAGTTGCTGTGGGAAAGGCCAGTTATTTTAGTTTTCCCCAAAAATGAAAAACAGTGCGAGTAGCAGCACCTGCAGCCAGGATAGCACTTGATTGGCAATGCTGTCATGCAGGAAGACAGCTCCTCAAGCACGAGCAAAGAGTGGCTGATGCGGATTTGGGACACCATGCAAAAGGGCCCTAGTGTCCAGAAAACCGTAATGCAGGGGTCAGGTGAGCCTCTCTGGGAAGCACCAACACAGAACTTGAGCAAAATGCATGAGCTTTTCCACAACCGAACCCAGAATTATAAAACAGAGATCTACT
Source organism: Iguana delicatissima (assembly GCA_948472985.1). NCBI lineage: Eukaryota > Metazoa > Chordata > Lepidosauria > Squamata > Iguanidae > Iguana > Iguana delicatissima. Next base: position 1,027,001 of record CAOKZL010000499.1, read on the forward strand.
CTTCCTTTTGTCTGTAATACTCCACATCTAATCTGGGAAACCAGCTCACAGCTTATCCACACTCAAGTTCTTGGGATTTGGAGCCATGGAGTCAGGGATCATCTCTGTGTATGTACAGTTTTGGTCCACTGTAAACCTCAGTAACAGAGCAATCCTGTCATTCAGTTATATTGGCTGAGTGAGACAGGATTGCCACTGAATGTCTATGCTGTTGGTAGACTGCCACACGATACCAAGGGGGTGGAAGGAGTACAACCTCAGCACAGCAACCTTTACAGGGCGGGGAAGGATGAAAGCTCAGGCCCTGAGGCCAAATCTGGCCACATTGAGCTGCATCCACATTGTAGTAGCAGTGTGATCTCACCTCAGCTGCCATGGCTCCATCCTAGGGCATGCCGGGATGTATAGTTTAGAGAGAGATCTGTATTTTGCTGCTGTAGTTCAAGGAGCTGGAATTCTCTCCAGCAGATGATGCAAAGTCCTTCCCAGAACTCTAGATCCCGGCATTCCCTGGCAAGGAACCATGGGAACTACAATGCTATCAAATCTTCCCTTCCAGCATTTCACAAATCAAAATGGGGACACGTGCAACCAAGCAACATCAGAGTGTGTTCAAGAGAGCAAAAGGTATTGATAAGGAAGAACAGACAAGGTAGGAGTGGCTGCAGCAGCTGGCTTTTGCCTGAGCCTCCCAGGAAGGGAAACATTTAGCTCCCTTCTCTTCTCTTCTCTGCCTTTGCATTTTGAAGTCACCTTGCAGCAACTGAAGTAAGCTGAGGACAAAGGGAGGGGAGGAGGAAGAGGGAGAGAAACCGGGACATTTTCAAAGCAGCTGAAAAAGTAGGATAGCAGAGGATAAATTGGGAGTGTCCCTGCCAAATCAGGACAGTTGGAGGGCATGTCAAAGTGATAGAATTGGGCAGTGTATGGCTACACGTCTGGTCTGCACCTTCAGCTCTTTGGTCTCCTCCAGATGGCTAGGCCCCTTCTCCAGGACATCGTGGCTTGGAGACATCCCAGGTTTTGTTCGAACTGTTTCCCCCATTCCAAAAAGCTAAAATGCCTCTCCTAAGGTTTCATCACCATCAGTTAGAGCACTGGTCTCAAATTGTGGGGCGTGACCCCAAGGAGGGGTGCAAGAAAAGACAGCCTGCATGTACAGCAAATGTGAAAAAGAAGGACAAGCCTGTGTGTGCGTGTATGTGTGTGTGTATGTGCACCATTGAAGATTGACTGGTCCCTGCAAAAGAGTAAGATAAAGCATCTTTTTTCCTTCCTCCAACCTCAGACATAGCAAAAATCAGTATTTTTATCTTTTCCCACTCAACTCCTCTAACCGCACTAAAGTGTTATAGCACTATGATTCCACTTTCAACATCCTATGGAATCCTGGGGTTTGCAGTTTTGGGAGAGGCCAGCCAGCCTGAATGTTCCACCGTTGGTGCAGGAGGCACATGCCTCTTAGAGACTACGAGGCAGTTTCTGGGTGAGTGAAGGGGGAAGTGAAGAGAGCAGATGTAGAGTACAAGAGTTCAGCATTAAGATGGAGGACGCATGTGGTACAACGGGCCTGTGCAAAAGCTCAGCATTAAGATGGAGCACAAGGGGCCTGTGCTAGAGGAGAAAAGGGAACAGGACGGGGTGTGCTATTTGTGAGGCAGTGTCAGCATCCTCTTCCCTCATTCTCCTCTCCTGACAGGTGCTTCTGGTTACCTGTTGGGAGTTAGGCAAGGCCAAGTCTTGCTCTGGGGTTCTTTTGTCCCTAGACTGAAAAGTGCAAAGGATGTGTGTGCAATATCCACTTTTAACTATTTAAATATTTGGGTCACATCCTCATTGAAGTAAAGTTCTTTATAGTAACCTACAAATGCTTTTTTAATTTTCTCTTGATCAATTTGTACTTCTTCTCCTACTCTTAATTCTTGAATAGTTCTTTTTTATCTTTCCTTTCTCAGTTTATATGCTAACCACTTATTTGATTTGTTAGCATTAAAGAAATAGTTCTGTTTTGTAAATTTTAATTTATTCGCTATTTCTTCTGTTACCTTTATATCTATTTGCTTCTGTAATATTTTAATTTGTTTATCTATATAATCATTTTTCAGGTTTTTCTTAAATTCTTCCTCTAGTTTTTTAATTTCATTTATAATTTTCTTTTCTTTTTCCTGTTTTTCCTTTTTCCAACGAGCTTCTTGTTGGATAAAGAAGCCTCTCATAAATGCTTTCCCCGCCTCCCAGACTGATTTTAAATATTTGAAGGGATGTCATGTGGAAAATGGAGCAAGCCTGTTTGCTGCTGCTCCAGAAACTTAGGGCCATTTCTGCACTGTCACAGTGCTATTGTTCCACTTTCAATGTCCTGTGGAATTCTGGGAGTTGTAGTTTCCTGAGCCCAAAGAGCTCTCTGGCTGAGAATCCTAAAGGCCCCTCCCTAAACTGCAAACCCCAGGGTTCCATAGGAGGTTGAAAGTGGAATAAGGGCACTGTAACAATGTTGTGTGGAAATGGTCTAGTGGAGCAATGGATTCAAAGGACAGAAAAAGAGATTTCACCTAAACATCAGGCAGAACTTCCTGACAGTCAGAGCCGTTTGACAGTGTTGCAGGAGCCCAGAGAACACAGAGACCACAGAGCAAGAAAAAGAGTAATTTATTACGTGCGGGCTTTTGGCTGGATGTCTCCAAAAGACCAAAAGACCTGAATTCAAGTTGCACAGCTCTTTTATACACAAAGTTCACAGCATACACAAAGATCACAGGCAAAGATCGCAGGCATGTCTCGGTCCGCCCCTCCGGGGTCACAAAGACCACATGCTGTTACTAGCTAATTACCCCCGCACTCAGACCCCGGAAAGTGCTTATCTACAATCTGCAATTACCGCAGCCAGTCAATAAACGACACCCTGGCTACGTGATCAACATCCTAGCTACGTGATACATTGGCTCTCGTGACCTTTTTACCCTTCTTAAATCTTTCTCCGTTCCTCTGACCTAAGCCCCCAGCTTCTACTTTATTTCTACTTTATTATTTCTAATTCATACCTATATCATTTCCCCCCTTAAATGCATAATTTCTAAACAACTATAGCATTTCGTGACCTTATATCATAAAACAGCGTCAGGCTGAGCCATCAAAGCGTACAGAGCTGCTGTCTTACTGGAAGTAATTTGAAGCATATTACTTATGCATTGTATAAAACAAGGAAAGCATATACACAGAAACAGGAATATTAGCACTACTGGCAACAAAATCACAAACAATGCTTTTAGCCAATTCAGGTTTGGTAACCAAGATGTAAGCCACTTCCACCAGCTATCATCCCCTTCATTTATATCCTTTACTACTTCGTGCAGTTTGTTAATTTGTGCGGCCAATCACACTTATGGTCGGACGAGGAGAAAATAGCGTTAGCATTCTCCCTGGTTGGAATATCAGGATTGGCTTTGGAGGACGGACTAGAAATAAATAGATTAGCCGGTACGCTAGTCAAAAGTATAAACGCTACTGCCAAAGCATTATCCTTGCTTAACAAAGAACAGCGGGAACTAAGGAATGCTGTATTGGAAAATCGGGCAGGCGTTGACTATCTCTTCCTTCTCCATCATGTAGGATGTGAAAAACATCAGAAATTGTGCTGTTTCAACTTGTCTGATAACAGCAACGCGAAGTGGAATATGCTGCGCTGGACTGTGGTGGAGTCACCTTCTTTGGAGGTTTTTAAGCAAAGGCTAGAGGGCCATTTGCGGGGGGGTGCTTTGAGTATTTGTTCCTACATGACAGGAGGTTCGTCTGGATGGCCCTTGTTGTCGGGGTTACCCTCCATTGCAGGCATGGGAAGGCATATGGGACGGGATTTGTAGTACTAGAGGCCTGAAGTTCATGCAGCTGGCCTGCCTGCTGTAGATGTTCATTGCTCTTGCATTCCTTTGCTACTCTTCCCAAAACATCCCAGCTTCAAAGAGATAGTAACTTGGCAACTCCCTCAAGTCAGGAGGTACAAGGCCAACCTTACTGAATTCTGTGGGAAGGAGTGAATTGTTATCTTTTGCTGCCTGTGAGAATTTACTCAGTCTGATTCTGAAGTCTGCTGTGCTGTTCAACCTCTGAAATAAATCTTGCTTTTCGCATAGAATCATAGAATCGTAGAGTTGGAAGAGAACCCAGGGGCCATCCAGTCCAACCCCCTGCCGTTCAGGAACGCCCTCAAAGCACTTCCGACAGATGGCCATCCAGCCTCTGCTTAAAAGTCTCCAAGGAAGGAGACTCCACTACACTCCGAGGCAGCAGATTCCACTGCCGGACAGCCCTGACTGTCAGGAAGTTCTTCCTGAGGTTCAGGTGGAATCTCCTTTCCAACAGCTTGAATCCATTGCTCCTTGTCCTGGTCTCTGGAGCAGCAGAAAACAAGCCCTCTCCTTCCTTTACATGACATCCCTTCAGATATTTAAACATGACTATCATGTCCCCTCTTAACCTTCTCTTCTGCAGACTAAACATCCCCAGCTCTCTAAGTCTATCCTCATAGGGCATGGCTTCCAGGCCCCTCACCATTTTGGTCGCCCTCCTCTGGACTTGCTCCAGCTTGACCATGTCCTTCTTGAATTGGGGTGCCCAGAACTGGACACAGTATTCAAGATGAGGTCTAACCAAAGCAGAATAAAGTGGTACCAGTACCTCCCTCGATCTAGACACCATATTCCTATTGATGCAGCCGAGAATTGCATTGGCTTTCTTGGCTGCCGCATCACACTGCCGACTCATGTTCAGCTTGTGGTCTATGAAGACTCCTAGATCCCTTTCACATGTACTGCTATCCAGCCACGTGTCCCCCATCCTATATTTCTGTATTCCATTTTTTCTACCTAAGTGCAGGACCTTACACTTCTCTCTGTTGAATTTCATTTTGTTAGCCTTGGCCTAGCTCTCCAATATTTGTTTTGTGGGTTTGAATTGGTCCCTGACACTTGTGGTCTCTTCCAACTCTATGGCCATTTCCGCACTAGGCTGTTACAGCGCTATTATTCCACTTTCAACATCCTATGGAATCCTGGTGTTCGCAGTTTAGGCCATCCTCAAAGGCCCCTCCCTAAACTGCAAATCCCAGGATCATAGAATCATAGAAATGTAGAGCTGGAAGAGACCACAAGGGCCATCCAGTCCAACCCCCTGCCATGCAGGAACACCTTCAAAGCACTCCCAACAGATGGCCATCCAGCCTCTGCTTAAAAACCTCCAAAGAAGGAGATTCCACCACACTCCGTGGCAGCACATTCCACTGCCAGACAGCCCTGACCGTCAGGAAATTCTTCCTGAGGTTCAGGTGGAATGTCCCCTCCTGCAGCTTGTATCCATTGCTCCTTGTACTGATCTCAAGAGCAGGAGAAAACAAGTCTACTCCCTCCTCAACATGACATCCCTTCAAATATTTAAACATGGCTATCATGTCCCCTCTCAACCTTCTCTTCTGCAGACTAAACATACCCAGCTCTCGAAGTCTGTCCTCATAGCGCATGGCTTCCAGGCCCCTCACCATTTTGGTTGCCCTCCTCTGGACCTGCTCCAGCTTATCCATATCCTTCTTGAATTGGGGTGCCCAGAACTGGACACAGTATTCCAGATGAGGTCTAATCAAAGCAGAATTAAGAGGTACCAATACCTCCCTCGATCTAGATACCATACTCCTATTGATGCAGCTGAGAATTGCGTTGGCTTTCTTGGCTGCCACATCACACTGCTGACTCATGTTCAGCTTGTAGTCTATTAAGACTCTTAGATCCCTTTCACACGTACTGTTAGCCAGCCACGTGTCCCGCATCCTATATTTCTGCATACCATTTTTTCTGCCTAAGTGTAGGACCTTACATTTCTCTCTGTTGTAATTCATTCTGTTAGCCTTGGCCCAGCTCTCCAATCTGTCCAGGTCCTTTTGAATTTTGTGTCATCTGCAATTTGGTGTCATCTGCAAATTTGATCAGCATGCCCTCTATTCCTTCATCCAAGTCATTAATGAAGATATTGAACAGCACCGGGCCCAGGACAGAACCCTGTGGCACCCCGTTAGTCACTTCTCTCCAGGATGAGAATCTGCCATCGGTGACCACCCTTTGGGTTCGGTCAGTCAACCAGTTACAAATCCACCTAACAATAGCCCTGTCCAGCCCACATCTTACTAGCTTCTTTGCAAGAATGTCATGGGGAACTTTGTCAAAGGCCTTACTGAAATCAAGATATACTACGTCCACAGCATTCCCTTCATCTATCAAGCAAGTAACTCTATCATAAAAAGAGATAAGATTAGTCTAGCATGACCTATTTTTGAGAAATCCATGTTGACTTTTCGTAATTACGGTATTGTTTTCTAAGTGATTAGAAACTGACTGTTTGATGATCTGCTCCAGGATCTTTCCAGGTACGCATGTCAGGCTGACTGGGCGATAATTATTTGGGTCCTCTTTTTTTCCCTTCTTGAAGATGGGGACAACATTTGCCCTCCTCCAGTCTGCCGGAACTTCTCCGGTCCGCCAAGAGTTTTCAAAGATTATAGCAAGAGGTTCCGCAATGACCTCTGCTAGTTCTTTTAAAATCCTAGGATGCAATTCATCTGGCCCTGGAGACTTGAATTCATCCAGAGTAGCCAGGTATTCCTGTACTACCTCTCTACCTATTCTGTGCTGCATTTCCCCCACTTCCTACCTGCTCCCCAACCACCAGGTTGAGTGTTTTTATCCTTTTGGGAAAAAACTGAGGCGAAGAAGGTGTTGAGGAGTTCTGCCTTTTTTCTTCCTCCTGTTAATAAATCACCATCTTCCTTGCGCAGTGACCCTATCATCTCCTTCTTTTTCCTTTTGCTGTAGACATATTTAAAAAAGCCCTTTTTATTGTTTTTAAGTTCGTTCTGTGCTTTAGCCTTTCTGACCTTCTCCCTACATCTCCTGGCTACTTGCTTATAATCTTCTTTGGTGATTTCCCCCTTCTTCCATTTCCTGTACATGTTTTTCTTAATACTTAGCTCAGCTGAGAGTTCTTTAGTCAACCATTCCGGTTTCTTCAGATGCCTTCCATTTTCCCTCCTTAATGGCACAGTTTTAGCCTGTGCCTTCAGTACCTCCCTTTTAAAGAACTCCCATGCATCCTGAACTCCTTTCTCATTGACTATTCTTGACCACGGGATTTCAGCCAGCAGCTCCTTCAGTTTACAGAAGTCTGCTTTTTTAAAATCTAAGACGAATACCTGGCTACACTTGCCTTCTCTTCCCCACTGGATGCCAAATTCTAATAGAGCATGGTCACTCTCTCCTAAAGATCCAACCAGTTCTACGTCATTAACAAGGTCTTCCCTGTTGGTCAGGATCAGATCCAGAATATTTGATCCCCTTGTCGCCTCTTCCACCTTCTGGACCATGAAATTGTTTGCAAGACAAGCAAGAAACTTGCTGGACCTTGCCACCTTTGCAGAGTTTGACTGCCAAAATATATCCGGGTAGTTGAAATCTCCCATTATTACTGTATCTCTCCTTTCTGAATGTGCAGTCATTTGGTCTATGAAAGCGCCATCGAGGTCCTCAGTCTGGCTTGGAGGTCTGTAGTAAACCCCCACTATAATATCCCTATTGTTTCTCGCTCCCTTAATTCTTACCCAGATGCTCTCGACCTGGCTTCCGGTGTTCAAGTCATGGATCTCTTCACAGGTGAAAACATCCTTGACATATAAGGCTACTCCTCCTCCTTTCTTATTTGATCTATTTCTACAAAATAGGCTATACCCCTCTATTCCTACATTCCAATCGTGAGACTCATCCCACCAGGTCTCAGTGATGCCTGTCAAATTGTATTTATTTTGTTGTACTAGGAGTTCAAATTCATCTTGTTTGTTTCCCATACTCTGTGCATTAGTGTAGAGACACTTAAGTCCTCATGCCCTTCCTGCAAGTCCCATAGCATTGTTTCCAACCCTCCCACGATTGGATGCTATTCCTACTTGGCCAATATCATTTGGGCCTTTTTCCCCTGCGCTTGCCGAGTCCTTGTCCTGAATAATCTTGTCTCCCTCCCCAGCTGTACTTAGTTTAAAGACCTCCTAATCCTCCTTGTGAGACTGTTTGCAAAAACGTTCCTGCCAAGTTTCGTGAGGTGCAGCCCATCCCCTGCCAGAAGCCCATGTTCATGGAATTTCAAGCCATGATCCAAAAAGCCAAACTGTTGCTGGTGGCAAAATGTGCGGAGCCAGCTGGTGACCTCTACTATTGTCCTTTCCCTTCGTGCACCATATCCTTGAACAGGGAGGATTGATGAAATGACCACCTGTGCACCAAGGTCCTTAAGCTTTCTCCCCATAAGCTCGTAGTCCTTTGTGATGTGGTGAAAGCTGCACCTCACAGTGTCGTTGGTTCCAACGTGAACCAAAATGAGGGGCTTACGGTCAGTGGGCTTGACCAGCCTGGCTAGCCTCTCTGTTACATGGTTTATCTTGGCCCCAGGAAGACAGCAGACCTCTCAACTAAGCTTGTCCGGTTTGCAAACTGCTGGTTCGGTTCCTCTGAGCAAGGAGTCCCCAACCACCAGAACTTGCCTCCTCTAAGGCCTGTCCGGGGTTCTTCGACAAGCAGATTCTTCCAGGATTGCCTGGGCATTGTGTTGAGGCTGGGAGTACTGGTCTTCCCGATGTTGGATGCTGTCCTGTTGGTGTTCAAGTTCCTGTTGCCGAAGTTGGATTCCTTCTTGCTGATGTTCTGTTCCCTCCTTCCGGTGTTCCTCATCTTTCATAGTACCAAGAACGTTGAAGCGATTCTGTAGTTTGAGAGTCTCTGTTTCCTTCCTGGCCCTTCTACTTCTCCGTGTGACATTCCTCCAAGCATCGTTTTCCTGGCTCACGGAACTGATTTCCTCATCAGGCAGCTCCTCCGCATATCCGGTCTTCAGGAAGGTCCTCTCTGCCCTATCCAAGAACTCCTCACCTTCCCTAATAAGAGGAAGATTAGAAACCTGTGCCTCCAGCTGCCAAACCTTGTCCTCCAAGAAGGTCACAGCTTGCACTTGCTGCAGGTATACCCGACAACATCTTGTGGCAAGAAAAAGAACATGCCACAAGTGCTACAGGTGACAGCAGCAGCTCCCTCACCTTCCATACTTGATAATACAGAGAATAGTTGTTAAAAAACAAAAAACTGGGCCTTCTTTCTCAAATTGAGCTGTATAAGCTATGTCTGCTCAGCTAACTGCCAAGCTCGGTTGAACTCTTATTAAATTTGTTCAGTCGCGATAAGGATTGGTTGTTCCTAAACTTGAATGGTTGAACTTGAAGGAGCGAAGTAGATGAGTGAAACTGCGGGCACTGCTGGGAGTTCCTAATAAAGCCTCCTCCCCCTAGGTGGCTCCTCCCCCTAGCTTGATTAACTCCCCCTAGTTTGATTGACAGTTAACTGACTACCTAACAGACAATTAACTGACAGTTAACTGCCATAGGATGTTGAAAGTGGAAGGGGGGGTAAGTTGGGAACTTAATTGTATGTTTGGTGTTGGTTGATGCACTGTATATATGATTATGTGAATTTGTGTTTATATTTGTATTTGTATTTCACATTTGGGTGTTGATGTAAGAGTATGTCTCAAATAAATAATTATGAAAAAAAAAGTGGAATAATAGCACAATAACAATCTAGTGCGGAAATGGCCTATAATTCTATGTAGATGTAAAGAAGGGGAATCACAGGGGTAAAAAGTTTGGGAACCACTGAGTTAAAATTTTAGGACATTTTTCAGGCATTTCAGCTCCACTCCCTTTTGATTCTGTGTTTTTTTTTAACTGAATTTGTTAACTGAATAAAAACACAGAAAAAAAGAGAGCATATGAAAAAGACAGAATAATACACAATAATACATAATAATAGACTATAAAAAAGAACTGATAACAATGCTTAAAAAAAGAAAACTACCAAACAACTATACACAACTAAAAAATTGATTCCTGTCCCTGCTGCAAACAATGAATAGTTAACCAACAATAACTACTTATCATTAACTCCCTAATTATAATTAAGTTTAATGTTTGCTGCCTATATTTATTTCTATAATAAATGATAGTGAACTTACTACATTGCTCTATACTTTGTAATCCTAGGTGGGTTATTAATATTAATTCTGACAGAGTAAGCACCGTTTTTCTCAAAACTTAATTATTATTTAATTGATTATTACATAACAATTCTAGTCAATAGTGACATATTTGCACTCTATTTTTTAACCCACTTTCTTTAGAATAATCTTGCTTACTCATGTTAAAAAAAATAGAATAGTAACATCACAAAAAATTCCAGTAAAATTCTTACTCAAAACTAACATTATGTGCCTATGAAATGAGACAACCATGTCAGATAGGCTTTGCATAAGTAAATAAAAAATATTTTGAATCTTCTAAAGACCACTTGCAACCTGCTTCCAAAATGCATCCTAAGCTGATGGTTTGTTTGTTTGTTTCAACAGCCTCCATTTTTCTTATGATTTCTGTTTGGGTGGTGAAACTTACAGCTCTATGTTTTTTCAACATAGCAGGTAGCTGGTGAGGAAGGCTAATCTGCTTTCCCCTTTTATTTTTCTATTTTGCTCTTCAAACATGCTCAGCAAGTGATTCTGGAGCAGCTGCAGCTTACTTTGTCTGGTGTGCTTAAGCCCATGCAGTTGCAATAGAATCACCTAGGGTGGAATCCCATTCTTTCTCACATCAGGCTTTAATGCAATGGTTTACCACAGACACACTGCTGAGACCGAACACTCTGGCAAGTTCTGCACTAGACTGTTATAGTGCTATTATTCCACTTTCAACATCCTGTGGAATTCTGGGGTTTGTAGTTTCCTGAGGCCAAAGAGCTCTCCGGCTGAGAATTCTAAATGCCCCTCCCCGTGTAGGGTTGCATGGGCATAGCCTTCCCCATTTGTGCAAATGAAATAAAGAAGAAACCTTTTCTTACTATGCAGGTGTCATTCCTTAACCTTAATAAAGTTAAGTGCATTCACACCCAAACGGCAAACCCCAGGATTCCATAGGATGTTGCAAGTGGAATCATAACACTATGACAGTGTAGTGCGGAAATGTCTTCGCCATTTTCCCCATGCTAATCCTGGGGGGGGGATAAACTTTCAGCTAGAGAGAAAACAAGAAAAGGGAGGAGCTGGACTGGGCTGCCATTAAAAAATGTGAAAAAGGGAGCTTCCTCATTAAGTGAGGTAGGCCTGTATTTGTTTTAGCCTGCAGCCAGAGAAAACTGCCAAAATTATTCATCCTTGCATGCAAGGGCAAAACAGTTAAAGATTTTCCTTCCCTTTTTGTACAGAGGCATCTATCTTGATTGGTCTTTTCCCCCTCACTGTGAGTAAGGGGGCCATGGGGAAGGAGCCCCTGCTGTAGTTTCTTTGGAAGCCAGGTTGTCAAAAGCAAGTGTCGAGTTTGGGGTGGCAACCTGGAGGATCTGGGCCACAGTCCCAATGCTCAGAGGAGAACTGCTAGGAGAAAGCTGGCAGGCAGAAGGAACATCTGCCTCGGAAAGACACACACACACACAAGGGTGAGATGGGAGATGAGCCAAAAACAGATAATAAGCATGCAGACTAATGATAGCCAGTCGAAATAAACAAGAATCATCCTACGCAGAAAATGGCACACAGAGAAAAAAGACCTTTCCCGAGGCATAAAACAAATTAAGAACCATATATTATTGTATTAACGCTGGAAGCCTCAAAGCCAAGAGAGTGGTGGGATAGGAGGAGGGGGTAAGACCTGTTGTTGTTGTCATCGTTGTTGAAATACTATAATTTATTCATATACCACTATCCATGTACATGGCACTTTATAAGTAAAACAACCAAATCCAGTGGGTCCTGTCAAAGGTATACTATCTAAAATATATGTATACAAACAGAGGGAGGGAAGGAATAAATAAAACTATACCATGGAATTGTAAAATAAATTATCTAGATAAAATACCAAAAAAATCCATATAATATAAAGCAAACTGACAAATATAGGTAATCAAAGTATACAAGATTATAAAACAATATTAAACTAAATTCCAAAAGCCTTGGAAAACAAAAAAGGTTTTAACTGAGACTGTAACGAGGGACGGAGCGGTCCACAAATGTTCAGGGAGGCAATTCCAAGAGTAGCAAGTAAGAAAGGGTGAAGCTAGGCCAAGGAAGTGGAAAGCCCTTGGTTGAGCGAAAAGCCCAGAGTTTGCAGAATGCAGGTATCTCAAGCAGGCTGGTAAAAAGAAACAAGGGCCATTTCCGCACTGGACTGTTACAGCACTATTATTCCACTTGCAACCTCCTATGGAATCCTGGGATTTGCAGTTTCGGGAGGGGCCAGCCAGCCCCTCCCGAAACTGCAAACTCTAGCATTCCATAGGATGTTACAAGTGGAATAATAGTGCTGTAACAGTCCAGTGCGGAACGGGAGAAGGGCTGGAAGATAAGAGGGAGCCAGGTTGTGTGAGGCTTTGAATATTAAACAAGAAGCTTGTACAGTACTGAATCCTAGAAGGAATCGGTAACCATTGAAGAAATATCAAAAGGCACACTCACAGACAGACTCACAAAATTGTTTGCCACTCTTATTTTCAAGTACTGTTTTGGCATTGACTAAAGCCACCATCCCCAAGTCGGTAGACACCACAAAGACAAAATGAGGGTTGCCTTCCTGCTGGTGAAGTATGAGTTGTGAATTGCTCTTTGTACCATCACAACTCACTGTTTTGGGCACTGTAGGGATCAGAATTCTCTAGGCAAGAACCAATGCCTCCTCCCAGCTCCCCTTTGCTCAGCTGCAGTCCTCTGAACCTGACCACCTCCTGGTCAGTGGAGAGTGGCAAGAGCAGCGAAGAAGCATCCTGCTGTTTTCCTACATCTGGATCCAGAGCCATGACCTCATCTGCAGCAGGACTCGAGGAGGTCCCTACAGCCGCCTGCCACTGTGCCTCAAGCTATAAGAAAACAGAGCAGCACATGTCTGCAGCCTCTCTGGGTTCAGGGGGCTGCAGTTGAGAAAAGAGGAGGAGACTCTTGGGCAGGAGACTCTTGCAGCTACTTCTCCTAGCTATGCCTTCCAGTGAAGGACTGCAGCATGAGTGTGTGCTTATAAATCCAAATGTTGACTCCATAAGAACATATCTGGAGGAAGGAAGCCAAGACAGTGGACTTTGGAAGCCAGACCTGATGAGGAACGATTGAAGAAGCTGGGTGGGTTTAGCCTGGAAAGGAGAAGACTGGAGCTATTTCCACACTATGCTACTATTCCACTTTTAACACCCTATGTTATCCTGGGGTTTGCAGTTTAGGGAGGGGCATTTAGTATTCTCAGCGAGAGAACTCTTTAACCTCAGTAAACTACAAACCCCAGAATTCCACAGGATGTTGAAAGTGGAATAATAGCACTATAACAGTGTAAGGCAGAAATGGCCTGAGAGAAGGAAGGGCAGAGTCAGCCAGACCCAGAGGACATTTTCTTGAGCCACCCCCAGATTGTGGAATGACCTGCCAGAGACTCATCAGCTGCAAAAGCTGCCTGAGTTCAAAACAGCAATAAAGACCAGTCTCTTCCAGCAGGTAGACCTATCCAGTAGACCAATGCTTTTAAATTCATAAGTTTTAAAGTATTAATGTATTGGGGGGGGTTATATGTATTGGTTTTATATGCCCTTTTAACTGATTCCGTGATTTTAACTGATATTGTATACCCAGTCTGTTGTTGTTCCCTGCCTCGGTCTATATGGAGAGGGCCAAACTTGCCGAATACCTTCAGCTTACATGAAGTGAGGAGCCTGTCTCCAAATTCTGCAAAATACCAAATTATCCTCTTCCTTTCTTCTCTTTTCTTCTTCCCAGCCCTTGATCCTCTGGATGTTACAGACGTCAGCCTCACTGCCTCCTACACTAGCTGGTCCTGGGGAGAGGGGTCTGAAAGGAAGAAGAAAGGAACATGCTCCCCCCGCCACACGCATTTCCCTCCCTCCCTCCCCAAAATGAGCCAGACTTTCCAACATCATCACCCCCAAAATGCGCATCACCCAGTCTCTGTGCAGCCTTTCAAGTCTGCTCTGAACAGGTTTGAAAAGGGTTGCCATGGAAACACAAGGACAAGGCCTTTTCCATTAAAAAGAAATCCTTCCCAAAACTAGGGAGGGGTCCTAAAAGGAAGGCAGACTTTTCCGAGCTGCTGAAATGAGAAGAGGAAGTGGTAATAAGGTGCCTGCCAGCAAACCTCAAACCCAGAGTCTAGCCCGACCCTCATCTTGTAGCCAGGAGCTGCTGGTCTAAACAATCGGGGTCTCCCTTTTGTGATGTTTTGTGCAAAAATCATCCCACCCACCCCACCTTCTGGAAATCCATGCATTTCTCCTGCTCTCCGTTCAGCCCCTCAGGAAAGACCAAGCCATACCCCAAGTATTGGAGCTTAGCATGTGGGGCTATCCAGACTGGCCATCTAAATAATAATAATAATGATGATGATGATGATGATGATGATGATAGTAGAGTCCCTTCCTCTAAGTTTATGTGCCTTCAAGTTGTCTGCTGACTTATGGCACCCCTGCAAATTTCATAGGGTTTTCTGAGGCAAGAAATTGTTTTGCCAGTTCTTTCCTCTAAACTATAACCTACAGCACCTGGCATCCATTGCAAGTTTCTCATCCAAGTACTAACCAGGACTGACCCTGCTTAGCTTCCAAGATCAGACAGAATATGCTGCCTTTAGAACATCTTTTTCAAAAGCTTTAAGCTTTTCTTCCTTCTGATGTCATCTCAGAGAATATAAGAAAGTCATTTTTTGGCACCACCCCTCTCAGAATTCTGCAGTTTTTCCCCAGCCTCCCCAGAAGTCTCTCCCTTCATCCACGAATAACTTGGGTTGCTTAACTCCAAAAGGCAGCGGTCACAGTGCTGTCTATCCTGAGTTGCCACGCTGAAAACTGAAGAGGGCTCCTGTACTTTTAATGGCGGTATAGAAGAGGAATTTCAGCAGGAGTTGTTTGTCATTTAATTGGTAAGAAGCAATGCCAGCTGGAATTTCCTCTTCTGCACACCCATTAAAGCAACAACAGCCCTCTCCAGTTTCCATTCTGGCAATCCTGTCCCTCATCCCCTTTCCGGTTTTATTGCCCAACCACTCAGAATGGCTCTTTCATTCAGCTGGGGGCATTTCTTAGAGAAGCAGTTTAACAGGAGATATCTTCACCCAACCCAGGAAAGATTAATATACGCTGGGCTGTTTCTTAATGTTGAATGCAGGGGTGGGTGAATACTTGACAAAATGGTGAGCAATGTGAGTTAAAAAAGAGAATAGACACTGCCTCAAGACAGTGTCACTTAGCAGAATCGATTGGTGACATGTTCCCAAGAGGAAGGAAATACTCCATCATGCAACAGATAATTAAGCGATAGATTTGAAATGCTACAGGATGTGGCAACAGTGACCAGTTTAGCATCCTAGAACTGTAGAGTTGGAAAGGACCTCAAGGGCAGGCAGTTCTGTAGCTAAAGCATTCTTAAAAAAGGCCATCCAACCTCAGTTGAATATCTCCAGCAAAGGAGAGACCATCACTTTCTGGGAAAGTCCACACTAGCACTGTTCAGTCAGCCCTCCACATTTGCAGGTTTCACTTTTGCGGATTTGATTATTCACGGATTATTTGCTGTCACCTCTGCTGTCTCCCTGTGCCATTTTTTTTGATAGAGACCACAAGCCTCGTGAGACTGACGATCTGTGAACGAGCCTTGTAAACCTCTATTAAAAATGGTGTAGGGGAGCAGTGAAGGTGGCAGTAAGCCCCACCAGCCCCTGACTTCTGTCTTATGAAGGAACCTTGATGCCTAAAAGGAATCCACAGTGGTTTGAATATGGTGATCATACTTTTTTGTGTGTTAAATGTGGTTTAGGAGGGCCTAGAGTTATCCACAATTTTTCACTTTCACGGGGGTCCTGTGCCCCTAACCCTAGCGAATGTGGAGGGATGGCTACAATTCTTTGCTAAATGTCTTCTCAAAGGAAGCAATGAGTAATTTCAGCAGTTTTCTTGCCACTGAGAGAAATGATCTTTTTTCAAAGACTATTCACAGTTCAAGGCTTCTTTTGCACAGAAAACTCTGTTTCCTGCACAGAAAATGCTCTTTTCTGTACAAAACAACTATGAGTGACTTTTGCATAGAATGAATCCTAAAACTGTAAAGATTCTCATTGAGTCCAACATTCTTCACAACACCTGAGAGAAATTAAATATGTTTTGATATTCCTCCTATTCCTGATCCAATCCACTTTCAAACAGCTCTTATTGTCAGGAGATTCCTCCTAATACTTAGTCAGAATGTTGTTGTTGTTGTTGTTGTTGTGTGCCTTCAAGTCTTTTCTGATTTATAGTTACCCTAAAGTGAACCTATCACCATGGCTGCCTTATCTGTTTGATATTTTAGGCAAAGTGGATAGGGCCTACGGAAAATTTTAGGGTCTACAAAAGCATCCCTAATGGTACATCAAGGTGAGGCAAGGAGTCAAATACAAGACTGTCTAGGGACTGCAAAAACATTAATGCAGCCCTGGCTATCACAGGTTTTTGTAGGTCTGAGAGTATGTGACATACCCAACATCACTCTGTGGGTTTCCATGGCCGAGCAAAGGGGGATTAAACCCTGATCTCCAGGTTGTAATCCAATGTTCAAACAACTATACCACGCTGACTCTCGGTCAAAATTAAAATGTCAGGTCCTGTCCCCTGAAAGCTGACATGGTACATCCATCTGTAAATATCTGAAGGGATGTTGTGTCGATGATGGATCAGGCTTGTTCTCTGCTGCTCCAGAGACCAGAACACAAACCAGAGGATGCAAGTGACACGACAAGAGATTCCACCTAAACATTAGGAAGAACTTTCTGATGGTAATTGTAGTATGACTGTGGAAGAGATTATCTCAGGGGGCATTGCTATTGTGTACCTTCATGTCATTTTCAATTTACGGCAGTGGTTCTCAACCTGTGGGTCCCCAGATGTTTGTGGACTTCAGCTCCCAGAAGCCCCAGCCACTATGGTCAATGCTCAGGGCTTCTGGGAGCTGAAGTCCAAAAACATCTGGGGACCCACAGGTTGAGAACCACTGATTTACGGTGACCCTAAAGCAAACCTATCATGGAGTTTTCTGGGGCTGAGAGAATGTGACTTATCCCTTGGTGGGTTTCCATGGCTGAGCAGGAAATGAAACCCTGGAACACTGGTCATAGTCCAATGCTCAATTGGACTATCTCATGCCAGTTCTCTTCAGAAGGTGTAGACTCTCCTTTTTAAGAAGCATTTAAGCAGAGATTGGAGTGCTGTATTCATGTGTTCCTGCATGGCAGGAGGTTGGACTAGATGGCCCTTGTGGTCCCTTCCAACTCTAAGACCCTAGGATTTTACAAAGCAGAAAACAAATTCTCTCTATCTTCCATGTGGCACATAGAAGACTTCTGTAAATATCTGAAGGGATGTTGTGCAGAAAATGGAGGCAGCTTGTTCTCTGCTGCTCCAAAGACTAGAATGAAAATCAGTGGTTTCAAATAACAAGAGAAGAGATTCCACTTAAACATTAGGAAGAGCTTCTTGACAGTAAGAGCTGTTTAACAACAGAACATATTACTGCTGAAGCTCTCCCTCTTTGGAGGTCTTGAAGCAGAAATTGGATGAGTATTGCTCAAGTATGGCCATTTCCACACTAGACTGTTATAGTTCTATTATTCCACTTGCAACTTCCTATGGAATCCTTCGGCCCCTTCAGCGCCTCCTGAAACTGCAAACCCCAGGATTCTATAGGATGTTGCAAGTGGAATAATAGCGCTATAACAGTCTAGTGCGGAAATGGCCTATGTTTTAGCTGTGGATACCCACATGGCTAAAGGGGGTTGAACTAGATGACCATTGGGATCTCTCCAACTCTATGGCCACTTCCGCCATACACTGTTCTACTGCTATTATTCAGCTTTCAACATCCTGTGGAATTCGGGGGTTTGTAGTTTACTGAGGCCAAAGATCTCCCTAACTGAGATTGCTAAAGGCTCCTCCCTAAATTGCAAACCCCAGGACTCCATAGGGTTCTAAAATTGGAATAATAGCACTATAACAGTCTAGTGTGGAAATGGCTCCAGTCTTCTCCTCTCCTGGCTAAACACACCTAGTTTCTTCACTCGTTCCTTATCAGGTCTGGCTTCTGAAGTCTCCGCTGTCTTGGCATCCTTCCTCCAGATATGTTCTGATGGAGTCAATATTTGGATTTATAAGCACACACTCATGCAAACACACAAGCTGCAATACTTCACTGGAAGGCATAGCTAGAGGAAGTAGCTGCAAGAGTCTCCTGCCCATGAGTCTCCTGCTCTTTTCTCTGCTGCAGCCCCCTGAACCCGGGGAGGCTGCAGACGTGTGCTGCTCTGTTTTCCTACAGCTTGAGGCACAGTGGCAGGCAGCTGTAGGGACCTCCTCGAGTCCTGCTGCAGATGAGGTCATGGCTCTGGATCCAGATGTAGGAAAACAGCTGGATGTTTCTTCACTGCTCTTGCCACTCTCCACTGACCAGGAGGTGGTCAGGTTCAGAGGACTGCAGCTGAGCAAAGGGGAGCTGGGAGGAGGCATTGGTTCTTGCCTAGTGAATTCTGACCCCTACAGTGTCCAAAACGGTGAGTTGTGATGGTACAAAGAGCAACTCACAACATCATACTTCACCAGCAGGAGGGCAACCCTCATTTTGTCTTTGTGGTGTCTACTGGCTTGGGGATGGTGGTGCTAGTCAATGCCCAAACAGTACTTGAAAATAAGAGTGGCAAACAATTTTGTAAAGTGCCATGTATATGGATAGTGGTGTATGAATAAATTATAGTAGTTCAACAACAACAACAACAACGATGACAATAACAACAGGTCTTACCCCCTCCTCCTGTCCCACTACTCTCTTGACTGTGAGGCTTCCAGCATTAATACAATAATATATGGTTCTTAATTTGTTTTATGCCTCAGGAAAGGTCTTTTCTCTCCGTGTGCCATTTTCTGTGTGGGATGATTCTTGCTTGTTTCAACTGGCTGTCATTAGTCTGCATGCTTATTGTCTGTTTTTGGCTCATCTCCCATTTCACCCTCATGTGTGTGTCTTTCTGAGGCAGATGTTCCTTCTGCCTGCCAGCTTTCTACTAGCGGTTCTCCTCTGAGCATTGGGACTGTGGCTCATCTCCCATTTCACCCTCATGTGTGTGTCTTTCTGAGGCAGATGTTCCTTCTGCCTGCCAGCTTTCTACTAGTGGTTCTCCTCTGAGAATTGGGACTGTGGCCCAGACCCTCCAGGTTGCCACCCCAAACTCAACACCTGATTTTGACAACCTGGCTTCCAAAGAAACTACAGCAGGGGCTCCTTCCCCATGGCCCCCTTGCTCACAGTGGGGGGAAAAGACCAATCAAGATAGACGCCCCTGTACAAGAAGGAAGGAAAATGTTTAACTGTTTTGCCCCTGCATGCATGGATGAATAATTTTGGCAGTTTTCTGTGGCTGCAGGCAAAAACGAATACAGGTCTACCTCACTTAACAAAGGCCATTTCCTACATTGCAAACCCCAGGATTCTATAGGATGTTGAAAGTGAAATAATATCATTACAACACTGTAGTGCAGAAATGGCCTATGATTCTATGATTCTAACTTTGCAGATGCATGAAAATGGCTATACCTCTTCAAGCTAAACATATCCAATTCCCTCAAGTCCTTTTAGAACTCTTGATTGTCTCAGTTACCCTCCAGTTACACCCTGCAGTCACACAGTCCAGTTTGTCTAACCACAGAAATACATAATCTTAGAACTGTAGGAGCTGAAAGGGACTTCAAACATCATCTAGTCCAACCCCCTGCCACTGTAGCAAATACAGAGGCATACCTAGAGTGAGGAAAGTAGGACACATGACCTGGGCCGCCAATGCCAGGGGGCGCAAAAAAGCAGTGCTGGAAGTGGTGGAGAAGGTGGAAGCAGCAGCAGCTCCAGCAGTGGCAGTGCAACTTCCTCACATGTCCTGCTGTTTATGCTATGAAGGAAGATGGATAGATTAGATAGATAGATAGATAGATAGATAGATAGATAGATAGATAGATAGATAGATAGATAGGGGATGGATGGATGGATGGATGGATGGATGGATGGATGGATGGATGGATGGACAGACGGACGGATGGACGGGGAGGTGGATGAACAGACAGACAGATGGCAGACATGGCCATCCCTCACCATTGCTTATGCTGGTTTGGGGGCTGGTAGAATTTACAGTCCTACAACACCTGGAAGACTCTCCACTCTTGGTTACCGCTAATGACATAAAAATAAACATTAATAAGATCTTCCTGAGAGTAAGAACTGCTTGACACCTTGTTAAGTAGGGAGTCCGACTAAGTGGCCTTTGTTGTAACTCTGTTTTAATTCTATAAAATTGATGTGCAAACATGCATTGCTCTCTCCTGATATTGCTGCTCCTCTGGAGAGTTCAGTAGGCATTTTTCAAAGGCCTGCTGAGAAATAATCTTAGAGCCCTTCATTCATGAAATGCTGCCACAAGGACTGTCAGCAGCTGTGCAGAAGCCCTCTGCAAAGGCTGAGATTGTAGAGCTGATGGACAGAAACAAAAATCTGTGAATGTTGCATCCTTGGATGTGAGGATGAATAATTCAGGTAGTTTGGTACCTGCTACAGGAGGAAGCAAATATTCCTCAGCATTCCCATATTCAAACATCTCAAAATGTTTTTCAGGAATTATTCTGAGAAAAGACAAACATGTTTACTGGCAGAAGAACTTGCTTTCTGTGAAGGTTTTCTGAACAGGAAACCTATTTTCTGCCTAGAAAATGAGGGGCTTATGCACGGAAAAAAACAAGTTTTTTTTTCTGCTGCCTAATTACTGCACAACAATTTGGGATGTTGAATGCAAGGAGAAAACGGCCCACATTTCCTTCTGGCCTATTATTTTTCCCTACAGTGGCAAACCTTTTTTTTTTTTTTTTTGCTTGGGAACAAATAATTGTAAATATTGTTCCCATTCCTACTGGTAGTTCATCTCTTTCCCAGCTGCTTTTCATTCCGAGGCTGCCAAACTTTTGTTTGTCTCGGAGCAAACGCAGAGCATCAGTTAGGATTATTGTTATTAGCCCAGAGCAGGGATGGATCGAAGGCGGACTGGCTAATTAATTGGTCGGGGAAGGGATAGACGGAGGAAGGGGCCGGCAGCCTGTTGATTGGCCACACCAGCTCCTCTGATGGATTGGGCTGTATGTACATGCCTGGCCCTCAGCAAGATGTGACTGCAGTGCTTGCCGAGAGAGTCCAGGATGGAAAAGCTAGAGGCCCTGTTTTCAGATCTTGTTTAGAGCGGGAGCCACAGGGCTGGGTGTGGGAAGCCAAAGGAACAGCCCAGGAAAGAGTGCAAGAAGCCAGAGGTGGACGACTACAATGGATCAGAAATCGGAGGCAGCCAGGGAGGAACCACACGCAAGGGCAGAGCTCTTGCGTCACATACAGGATGAATTCCCAGCATCTTTAGGCCAAAGGATCAAGTAGCAAGTGATGCCTCATATTGCAGGCAGCTGCTCAGCCACAGCAGAGAGCACTGGGCCAGATCAGCCCATGGCCCGCTTGACCTGGAGCCTTTTCACAGCCACAGTTACAGTCAGACTTTCACATTTGCAGGTTTCACTTTTAAGGATTTTATTATTTGTGAAATTCTCCAACCCCTGCCCCCCCAATCTCAGGTATTTCTTTTCCAAGGGAATCTTCCCTCTCAGCATCTCCAATCAGGTCTTTAAAAACCTGCCTCAGATCCTCCTCCTCTACCTGCCACTGTTTGGCCCGCTAAGGACAGCTCACAGCCCAATTTCTCAGTTCCACAAACCCTCTCCTGATGCCATTCCCATACCCAAGGAAGGAGATGGTCAATAGAGAGAAAGTATAGGACTACCATGCCTCCTTTCCACAGACACAGATACACACACACACACACACCTTTTGATATTTGCAGTTTTTCCACTTCTGCAGGGATCCAACATTACACTTCCATAGTGCAGATCTGTGCACAACAAATAGTGCACAACATCTGCTGAATGTTGACATTGTGTGACCAGCTGTACAGCTGCCTGTGTGACTGCTGACGGTCTTCTTGTGACCTGGAGGGTGCACAGCAGCAATTTCTGCAGTTCCAATGAATCAAATAGTATATTGAAGGCACTCAGGAATACTTGGAAGACACCAGCCAAGAGGGTCCAGCTGTGTGTAAAACAAATATGCTTGCAGAACTCGGTTTATTCAACCTTGAACAGAAATCTCTATAGCACGACAGCCAAAAAAGTATACCCACATGCATAAGGGAATATACAGGTGTATGACAATAGCTAGATTCTAGATCTTCTGTAATTTAGAAGGTAAAGGGTCAAAATAACCAACTCCATACCCTCCAACTGTCCCAAATTGGCAAAGACAGTCCTAATGAAATCTTCTGCAATCCTGTTTTTTTCAGCTGCTTTTCAAATCTCCCATTAGTTTTCTTCTACTGTAGTAGCTTGTCAAGGAACTAGACCATCAGATCAGAAAACAAAAGTTTATTTTACTGCGCAGGGATCTCAGTGGATAGATTTCCAAAGACTGAGAGCCCAGAGTCAGGTGTCAGCACACATTTATACATTTTCAAAAGCAGGTACAGGAAATGACTACCATATATGAAAAGTCAACAGGCTACAAAAGCCCCCTTTACAGTTTCGAAATGATGTATTTTGGTACCAAGGGAACCGAGGATGCTCTTCTCCCAGGGTCACGTGGACTCCAAAACTCCCTAGATTTCGTGCATAGCTAAGCCGCATACCTGAGCCTCTGATAAGATAAGGATGCATGTGCCTGGCTTATTTTTCTCTATTTTTCTACTTTAGTAACATCTTCTTCAATTTAACCCTTTCATTCCCCCTTATGCCAAAGTCTATTACAATTTGAGTATACTCTACTTAGACTTACTTTGGGCCATAACAGAGAAGTGAGCTGCCTTTCCCTCCATAGCTTCAGAGAGAGAGAGGGGCATGTATACATTTCATAGCACAAGAAATACATACCTTTATTAGGAACCCTCCTACAATCAAAAGTACAATGCTTAAAAACAGAGTTCTCAGCCAACCAAAATCTGGTAGCCAGGAAGTTAAGCAGTCCCAGGGGTTGCTAACGCCACTGTCATTATTTTGTATTAACTCTTGCAAGTGTTGTATTTCATCTTCTACAGTCTTGTTTAAATCATGGAAGGTGACCCTGCATCCTCCTTTGACTATAGAACAAAACTCCCCTTTCCTGGCTAATAAGTAGTCCAAGGCCATCCGATGTTGTAACAATAACTGATTAAGCTCTTCAATTTCTTGCTGGAGGGCCTGTACTAATTTCCCAGTTGCATTTATGGTTTTCTCCAATCTACAGGTCAATCCCAATACGCTTTTACGATTTTCATGAGCCACAATTCCCGGACAAAATAAGGACCCCTGTTATTAGTCCACCTCCTACTCTACTACCCTCACTCGTAGACAACTGCTTTCCCACAGTGACCAGATCTTCACATTGGCTACCCAGTGGTCCCACTAGATCCCATTTTTTCCTGATGGCCCGTTTTGTTTGCCCTGGTAGGAAAACTTGGACAGGTAAGGTCATATACCCAATTCCCACACACTGGTAAGTCCCTGGGTGGTAATTGGTGGCCCATCCATCAAAATAGAACCATAGATTTGGATCTCTAGCCATCAATCCAGAGCATATACTGCCCGACCCTGTATAATTAGGAGTGAACATAGGATATTCCGGGTACAATTTCCAAAACTGGTTTCGTTAACCCACCTGGACTGATAAGAATTATTATAGGTGCTCTAATGGAAAGGTATAAAAAATTTCTCCTCATTTTATGGTAAATTGGGAAATTATTCAGCTTGTAATGATAATTCTATTTGTATGGAACATATAATATTTTATCAGTCCAAGGGGCTTAAATGAAACCAGCTTTGGGTTTGTACCGGAAATAATGTTCACTCCAATTATCAGGGTGGCAGTATATGCTCCAGATTGATGGCTAAAAATCCAAATCTATGGTTCTATTTTGAGGGATGGGCCACCAATTACCACCCGGGGATTTACAGTGTGTGGGAATTGGGTATATGACCTTACCTGCCCAAAGTTTTCCTACCAGGACACCAAAACGGCCCATGGAAAAAACGGGACCAGTGGGACCACTGGGTACCCAAAGTGAAGATTTGGTCATTGGGAAAGCACTGTCTACAAGTGAAGGAAATAGAGGGGAAAGTGGACTAATACAGGGGTCCTTACTTTGGGATTTGGGAATTGTGGCTCAAGAAAATCAAAAGCATTTGGGATTGACCTGTAGTTGGAGAAAACCATAAATGCAACGGGGAATTGGGGGGGCCCCTCCAAAGAAATTGAAGAGCTTAATCAGTTATTGTTACAACATCAATGGCCTTGGATACTTATTAGCCAGGAAAGGGGGTTTTGTTCTTAGCCCCAAAGGAGGATGCAGGGTCACTTCCAAATAAAAAGACTGTAGAAGATGAAAAAAACACTTCAAGGGTTAATACAAAATAATGACAGCGCATTAAAAACCCCGGGGGTGTTATTCCTGGTTACCAGATTTTGGTTGGCTGAGAACTCTGTTTTTAAGCATTTAATTTTGATTGTAGGAGGGTTTCTAATAATGGATGATTTCTTGTGCTATGAAATGTATACTGCCCCTCTTGAAGCTATGGAGGGAAAAGGAGTCCTTGTGTATGGCCAAAAAATTAAATAGAGTATGCTCAAATTTCAAAGAATTTGGATAAAGGGGGGGAAAGGGGTTTAAAATTTAAAAAATGTTGCTTAAAAAAATAAGAAAAAAAAGCCGGAGAGACCCCTTTTTTTATCAGAGGTAATGGGGTTAGCTAGCAGAAAACCCGGATTTTTACGCTACCCCGGGAGGAGGTACTTCCTTGGTTCCCCTTTGGGACCAAAATACATCATTTCGAAACTGTAAAGGGGGGTTTTTAATTAATTTTCATATATGGAGTTTTCCTTCCTGTTTTAAAATGTATAAATGTGTCTGACACCTGACTCTGGCTCTCAGTCTTTGGAAAATTATTCCACTGAGATCCCTGCGCAGTAAAAAAAAAATTTTGTTTTCTGATCTGATGGTCTCAGTCCCCACTACAAGGGAGGACTTGTTTTTTTCTTTTCCAAGTTCCTTGGGGCAAGGCTAGAATCCCCCACCGCCTCTGCTGGCACTTCTTGACTCTCTTTGGTGGGGCACCCATGGGGGAGCCCGCAACCCCCAGGTAATTCATGAAATTTGTTGCAACCTTTCCAACCACCCTTCCCTCCTTCTTCTCCCTCTCCCCGAGGCAGGGGATCCTAAAGAATATTCCTGGTGAGTGGCTGGGGGTTCTGCTGCCTTCACTGCTGCCCCACCTTTTAAAAGAGTACAAAA